>CM060924.1:790635190-791235190 GCA_030737875.1 Allium sativum
TCTCACAATTGACTTAGATTATTCATGATCGTAATTAACTTTATTAAAATCTTGATTGAAATGCTTAGGACTTGTTTATAGAAATTCACATTATTGATATATGAGTTGCTCACATATGACACGTTATGACACGACATTTATATGACACAAAATTTATGCACAAGTGATATGTGATTGTAATGTGATGATATGTATGTTATATGATATTGCAATTTTGTTTATTTATGTCATTCTCACACTGCAAGTTCCCTTAGTTAGGAAATCACTATGGGTTAAAATGATACATACCCGAATGATCTTATAGATTAGTGAAAATCATTATGGATTGAAATGATAGACTGGGCGATTTTATGTATTTTGGGATTGCTGGTTGAAATGATACATACCCCTAAATATTGAATTAACTAGGATTGATATACGGACACCGTGGTTGGTTTCAAAATGTTTTGAAATAAATTGATTTTAAAATTTCAAGTGATATAAGGTTTCAAAAAAGTGTAGTTGGTTTAAAATTATCAAATTTTGAAATGATTTCAACTTATACAACTTAATGATATCAAATGTGTTAATATGAACAATTTTCAAATTACATTATTGTTAATATTTGAAGTTAATTTTAATCGATAATTCGTGATTTTAATATTTAATTTGATTTATAAATAACCACAGTGTGAAATAAGCAATTGCTTGTTAAAGAGACCGGAGTCGGTATTAACATACTCTCTGTCAATACCGATACCATTTTAACAACTGTGTACGCGGTGGAGAATCAAGAACGAAGTAGAATGGATTTGACGAACGATGCTGGAATGAAGTAAGAGAACAATGATGGATAGCATTGACTTTCTTTTTATAATTAAAATAACTAAAGCATGAGTTATACCGTGATTAATGGGGTTGCACCCCTTATCGAACGCTCTTATTTAAACCATATCTATTACTTAGTTATTTGATTTGGTGGATCCACCCTTGATTATGGGAGTGTGTTCGAGGTGGGCGGTAGTAGCTGCTATGCATCACCACCGGTCCGGATCCCACCTTGGGTATTTCCTTGAGTGCCTTGTCATATTACCTTGATCGCGCCTATTACGAATTTGTTTCGCGTTGTACCTATGGAGTGATCCCTGATAGCCCATCGGTTTGGTGGAGTTTACAATACTTTATAGAATACAATGTTTATAAATGGTGTAAGAGTAAAATGTAATCCTTCTTACACTATTTTCAATAGTATATTTCCCCATAGACATTATTATAATAACGTACTGTATTATATGATATAGTTTATCAGATCCTTAGAGAACGGAAATCCCAAACATCTTCTAAGTTATTTATGCATTTCAGTTGAATATTTCAATTGAGTTAAATTTCTGTTATGAGAATGTTAGTCCTGATCCGAGTGTTTTGTCTTTGCATTTTTGCTCAGGTCATCCTGAGTAGCACGACATTGGAGTCTTGTTTTGGAGCTAGAGACCTTTTGGAGTTGTAGTTGTTATCTTTTATTTCCTTCGGTTATTTTCGATTCTACTTGATTTGGCATTTGGTATGTAATGATATATCCTTTATTCATCTAAGACTTGATGTATCTGCTATGTCGATGTCACTTAGGTACTTCTTTGAGACTATTTTATGTAGTAGCTTCATGAACTGCTATAGTTTTATTTTCTGCTCCGAGTTATTCTGTGTCTGTGATTTGTATTGTGATTGGTTTTATTTTACCCTGAATTATATGAACAATCTATTATTTTGAATGATTCAAGATAGATATATGAGGTTTATTGTCGATCTGGATGGTTCAAAATAGTGGGTCGTTACAGTTGGTAATAGAGCGAGGTTTTAGGGTAGAACTCATTAGAGATAGGGTAGTGATACCCTTGAATGAGTAAAATCAGTCATCGGAATCCTTTTCTTGAGAGTGCGAATTTTGAAGTATAAACGATTTTCAATGTTTTCTTAAATGGATTATAAAGGATTTTAAAGTATTTAAATAATATAAAAAGGTTTTGGTGTGAAATTTGTTTAAACATTTAGATCCTTTCCTAAGTTTTATCTTTCCTTCAAACTTATCTTTTAGTTAGAAATCTATCATTTATCTTAGTTAGAATTCCTTTTGCTTTGATTTCTTTAAAAATCTGAATCGATCTCATCTTTGTTCTAAAATCTAATCTTGTGTTTCCAGATGGCCGCTAGAGGAACTACTCGAGGTAGGGTCGAGGAAATGCCCCTATTGCACCTGCTCCAGTCCATCCCACTCGTTTTACTAAGCTTAATAGGGAGTACACTCATCTTGGAGGTGCTAAGTTCACAGGATCAGAAGGTATTCTTGGTGCCCAACAGTGGTTAGAGAACTTAGAGATGATTTTTACTGGTCTTGAGATTAATGGTGCTCAGAAGCCTCAGCTTGCCGCATGGCAGTTGAAGGATTCTGCTAGAGATTGGTGGAGATCTGTTACCACCCGGACCATGGAAGCTAATATCACTTAGGATCAGTTCAGGTGATATTTTGAGTTGGATCATATTCACTTCTTCATGTTATCTCTTTCTTTTTTTCCTTTGGAAATCTAGTAAAATTTTGAATCCTCTTTTAAGGAATCTTTTATCATTAAGTGGATGCCCGAAGGAGGCAAGTCCAAGTTATATAGAGAGTTTATGGATCTCCAGCAGGGAGATATGAACTTTGCCGAGTGCGAGAAGAAGTTCAATGAGTTATCCCAGTTTGGTTCTGGCTTGATCGACACTCCTCTCAAGAAGAATGAGCAGTTTATCTTAGGAGCACGTCCAGAGTTCTACGACAACTTGATAAATCACATCGACAAGCCATTCACAACTCTTATGGACTATGCCACCAGATTCGAGAATTTTCCTAATCTTAAGGGGAAACAAGCCATGAAAGCTCCACAGACGCATATATCCTCCAACAACCAGAAGAAGCGGAAGCCCAATATTCAGCAACAGAAGAAGAGTTGGAGGAGTTCTCGAGGCATAGGACAATCAGCACAGAGGTAACCCATCGATATCTCTCACATCACCTGTTTCAAGTGTGACCATAAGGGTCACTATGCCAATAGCTATCCCAGCTCAGCCGGAGTCGCTGTTCCTCCCATCGAGGCGACTAGGGACAATCTTTGTTACATCTACCTTCAGCCTGACCATATGAAGAAGGATTGTCCCACTCAGTAGAAGGGAAAACCATCTGGAGTCTTTGTTGTTACCTCTTCCACCCGCACTGATGATAACCAAGGTACGCTTCAGATTACTTTACTATGCATTCTCATCCTATTAGTATTCTATTTGGCACTGGTGCATCACATAGTTTCATATCACTATGTGTTTCTAATCCGATTGGCGGTCCAACCAATATTAGTATGATTTGTAAAGGGGTGAAACTCCTTTATGACCTTTATTGCTTTGCTGGTGATTTCTATATTCTTGGATTCGATGCTTTTGACGTATTGCTTGCCGATGATTGGTTGAAGAAGTTTGAAGCTGTTATTTCTTGTAAATACCGAGTTGTTTCTCTAGTTGATAAGGAGTGTGTTCCATTAGTGATCAAATGTCAAATGCCATAGAATTTCATAGGCATATTTATCTTTTCTCTTGAGTCCTAGCCTAGCAATCTTAATTCTACTCCTATCGTTAAACTTTTCTCTAATGTTTTTGGTGAAGTTACTTCTCTCCCTCCTCAACGAGAAATTGAATTCCGCTTTGATCTTGTTTCCGAAGCTTGACCAATAGTGCTTCCCCCTAGAAGGATGGCACCTAAAGAGAAAATCGAACTGAAGAAGCAGATTGAAGACTTATCGTCGAAGGGATTGATTAGGCAGAGTTATTCGGAGTGGAGAGCGGTAGTTGTATTTGTGACCAAATCAAATGGTTCATTGAGGATGTGTGTGGATTATAGAGAGTTGAATAAGCACACACTTAAGAACAGATATCCGATGCCTAGGATCAATGATATGTTTGATCAACTCTACGGGGCTAATGTGTTCTCTTAGCTAGATCTTGCCATGGGATTCCATCAGCTTAGAGTGGCTGAAGAAAGCATTCCTAAGGCATCTTTTCATTAGGAGAACAGTTTCTACGTGCGGCTAGTTATTCCGTTTGGTTTAACTAATGCTCTAGCTTCCTTTGTCGATCTTATGAACCGTGTTTTCCATGAAGTTCTCAACAAGTTTCTTCTTATCTTTGTTGATGATATTGTAACGACCCGTATTTTTGGTGATATAATAATTAATATATTTAATTATTTATATAGTGATTTAAAGAATTAAATGGCCATTTAATTAAATTATATTGAATATTTAATTAATATAATAATTAAATAATATATTTAATTCTGAAATAATCAGAATTTGTTGAAATGGCAATACGGTGTGAATTGGGCAATTCAAAATATATAATTCAACTTAGAATTGAATTAGAATAACATATATATTATTTTAACGACGGTTTGAATGTAAAATTATATTATAATTATAATCGAGCTTGAAATGGCGTGGTAGTTTGCTATTTGGCGATTCGAACTTCAACTGGATATACAGGGTCCGTTTTAAATCGGATTTCTGTAAAACAAGAAACGTTAGGAGCTGGTACAATATATTTTTCTGATGGAAGAGAAAAATCAGGATTTCGTCGTGTAGATTATGAGTTGTGTCCAATTCAAATTTTAAAATAGTCGCTATAGAATCATTTATTGACCGTAACAGTTTATTCGATATAACTAGATACCGGTTTCGACAAGATTCTTTTGAGACGTAGTGATAATTTAATTTTTAGAATTTTATTGTAATTTTTAATTAATTAAATATGAAACTTTTTATTTGGAGTATTTTGCACCCTATATCAATATTGTGGGGTTTCACCAAATGAGTTAACCTACCGATGTTATTATATTTTTGGGATCGTAGAGCAATGCTCAATACAAGGGTATTTTTATCTCTGTCAATTACAGTTCGTATATATAAACAAAATAGTGTACAAAGGGGTATCTATATTTTCGTTTTTAAAAGGTGGAAAAAGAGCCACGCCTCATCCTCTTTCAGCCGTCATTCTCTTGGTCCTAAAACAAAATCGTGGACCTTAGAAAAAGGAAAACGTGAGAAATCCTACATCACAAAAATCAAAGAAATTCCTTTAAATTCACCACAAACTTTTCCAAACCTAATTCTTCCTCTCCACAGTCAAACGAAATTCAAGCCACCAAAATTCTTTTCTTCAAAACCACTTCCATGAGTTAGAAAAAATAATCATAGAAACTCATACAAAAATCCTAAAATCAATTCATATATATAAACAGATTCGTGAAGGGAAGCTCGTCATTCCCATAACCATTTCTTCAAGCTCAACGCTGTTCTGTACGATGGGGTTTTGAGACAGCGAAACTAGGGTTCGTTGGTTTGGGGATTTTGGCTCTTCGAGTGTGAGTTTGAGGTTGTTTTTGAACTTGGTTTGATGAATGGTGTCTACTCGTGAATTTTGGGGGATTTCGGTGATGCTTTCGTTCGATCCTGTACTGGGTATGTGCGTCGCGAGCTCGAAGTCGCCTACCAGGATTTGGTTGCGAGTTCGTTGAAATTGGGAGGAGGTGTTCGGAAATTGAAGAGAATGATGATGGTGTACACGGTTTCTTGAATCGTGGAAGGATGGAGGAGGTAGATGGATCGAAAGTTGTGGGAATGGCTATGTTTGAATACCGGAAGTCACAGAATTGTTTGGGGAAGATGAAGTGGGTCGCAGTTTGGGCTTGAGGAGGGTCATGGGCTGGTTTGAAAGGTTAAGGCCCATATTTAAATAACTCATGTCTTATTTAATTAAAATAATGTATGAACTTGTAAATTGAATAACTTCGTCATACTACACCAGATTTGGACGAAACAAGATCCGTTAGGTTCGTATGGACGAACACTACCCAATGGAACTAACTGGGAGTGGATTGGAGCTCGTTTGAATTTATAGCGAAATAAATTGTTTGATTCAAATCAAACTAATAGTTAATCGTTCTTTAATGATGAACCGCCAAAGTGAGTAAAACTCACCAATTTAGAACAGTTATATTTCTATAATGTATTCTTTGAACTGATAATTGTCTGTTGATTGTTGTGTGTTAACCGTTTTGTTGAATTGCTTATGTATTGGTTGGAATTATAGATAATGATATATATATATATCGTTAACCAAATATTGATTCTATTTAGTAGAATATTTCATAGTGAAATGAAATCGATGTTAATTCTATTGTTTAACATCCGCGATGCAGGGAAACAGGTTGGAGGGACCCAACTGGGTTCCTCAATATATAAAATACTGTTTTGTTTCATATATTGTGATGTGATGTATAATCTGTTGTTGATTATGTGTGTTTGAATGATATCGATCACTGTTGTTTGGTATTTTAAATACCGTAAGAAAACCCTGGGATTAAAAAGGAAAATTTCAATAACTATATTGAAATAAAATATTATATAAAATTGAAAGATTTTATATAGAAGGAAGATTTCAAACTGTATATTGAAATAGAATATTTATAAAATCAAAGGATTTTATATAAAGGGATATTTATAAAATCAAGGGATTTTATAAAGGAAATTATTTGTAAAATGAATATAAAGGGAATTATTTGTAAAACAAATATAAAGGGAAATATTTGTAAAACATTTACAAATAAAACAGAAAGAGAAATATTTGTAAAACATTTACATTTAAAACAGAAAGAGAAATACTTGTAAAACATTTACAAATAAAACAGAAAGAGAAATATTTGTAAAACATTTACAAATAAAACAGAAAGAGAAATATTAGTAAAACATTTATAAATAGAGTTATAAAAAGGATATGTTTATTTAGAAAATAAATAGAGTTATAAAAAAAGGAAATGTTTATTTAGAAAATAAATAGAGTTATAAAAGGGATTTATTGGGAAATGAAAAAGAATGTCATATAAGGAAATATTTGGCAAATGAATAGAATTTTACGTCTGGAAAGTTTAGACCCGTGCTTCGCACACGGGTATTACATGATATGGGTTTAAAGCATAGATTTTAAATAGAATCTGTTGTAACCGATAGATTGAGAAGATTAATTTATAAATAATATTTTATAAATTAAATAAAATATTTATCATTGGATAAATAGAATATATAAGTCAGGACTTATATAGAGAAGTAAGAATCGATTTCAATATCGATATTTGAAACTGAATATGGACGTAGAGTTAATCAAAGGGGTTAATCAAAATGTGTTAATCAAAATGAGGTAGAGGAGTTAATCGATTTAAGTTAGAGTTAATCTATTTGAGTTAGAGTTAACTAGTTAGAGTTAATCAGTTAGAGTTAATCGATTAGAGTTAAATCGAACAGAGTTATTCGAATAGAGTTAATCGAACAAGAGTTAGTCGAATATTTGTTATTCGAATAGAGTTAATTGAATTAGAGTTAGTCGGATTAGAGTTATTCGAATATAGTTTATTCGAAGAAAGAGTTATCAAATAAGGTTATTCGAATAAGAGAATTAATCGAATATAGGTTATTCGAATAAGAGAATTAATCGAATATAGTTTATTCGAATAGAGAAAGAAATTATCGAATATTAGTTTTTCGAAAGGAGTTAATCGAATATTAGTTATTCGAAAGGAGTTAATCGAATATTAGTTATTCGAAAGGAGTTAATCGAATATTAGTTATTCGAAAGGAGTTAATCGAATATTAGTTATTCGAAAGGAATTATCGAATATTAGTTATCCGAAAGGAGTTAATCGAATATTAGTTATTCGAAAGGAGTTAATCGAATATTAGTTATTCGAAAGGAGTTATCGAATATTAGTTATTCGAAAGGAGTTAATCGAATATTAGTTATTCGAAAGGAGTTGATCGAATATTAGTTATTCGAAAGGAGTTATCGAATATTAGTTATTCGAAAGGAGTTAATCGAATATTAGTTATTCTAAAGGAGTTAATCGAATATAGTTTATTCGAAAGGAGTTAATTGATAAGAGTAAATTAGTTAGAGTTAATTGAATACAGTTAATCCAGTAGGGTAAATCAAATAGGGTTAATCCAATAGAGTTAATCAAATAGAGTTAATAGAATTGAGTAAATCAAATAGAGCTAACTGATAAGAGAAAATCGATTAGAGTTAATCGAATAGTGTTAATTGAATAGAGTTATTCGAATATAGGTTATTCGAAGAAGAGAGATTATCGAATACAGTTTTTTTGAAGGAAAGAGTTATCGAATAGAGATTTATTCGAAAGAGAGTTACGTAAGGAAGTTTGTTAAAGATTTAAAAGATAAACTTTGACTATTTCGAAGTTAAAATGTTGTTCAGTTAAGGTCTGAGAGGTAATTATACCCCAACTTGATTGACTTCCTTCTTAACTAAGGAATGGTAAGGTTTGATAGTAAATGATGGTTAGGTGAATTTAGTTAATGAGTGAAATGGTTTGAGTTGGCATGGCGATGTTTGATTTAAACATCAGTTTAAATCCAGTGAAGGACTTTTGGAAATGTTGTCCAAATAAGAATCAGAAATGTTTTCTGATAATAGAAAATAAGAATTTAAAATATATGGAAACAAGAGATAAGTAAATTAATAAACTAAAGAGATAAATGTTAAATGATGATTGATCGATAAAATTTCCATTTGGAAATAATATCGTTGTTTGCACACGTGTTTTTCTTTGATAGTTAAATCACAGACTATCAAAGTTTTGACCATTTTTCCATCGTCAATACGGAGAGACCAGTTGGATTCTTATCCAAAGAACCACTCTATATGGGCGTTAGCCTTTCGAATCAAATGTATCTAAGACAAATTGAAGACAGAGTAAAGTGCAAGGGCTGTTGTATAAGTCCTATGTAGAGATTGCCTGGAATGGGTGTACGGAATAGTTCCTTCGGTTTGTCCAGTCCCAGGACAACTTGAATGGACGAATGTTTGACAGAGTATATCTGGTAGATCACGTAAGTTGATCGTTTCAAACATATTTACGTTGGTGGCGGAGGAATTTGTTTCTCTTAGCTTATACATGTAACACCCCGTGTATTCTATGACAGTGAAATTCACAAATTAAAGTATAATTAATTTCAAATCAAAGAATTAAGGGAAACAGGATACGCCATTGCGTTCGTCTCGGAATTATGCTTGGGATAGAGTCCGAGTTTGCGTAAAACGGACTCCGTATGAAGAAGATATGGCCTCCGGAAGTTTCAGAATTCAGTTTAAAAATTCAAACAGACAGAAACAGCTCAGAACAAATTCAAATTTCAAAAAAAATCGGACCAGAATAGGCTGGGCGGGAATTTTCCTGCCCAAGGCACCCAGGTTGACTGGGTAGTCGACCTGGGCTACCCAGGTCGACTGGGTAGTCGACCTGGGGCACCCAGGTGGACTACCAAGTCGACCTGGGGGTTGACTGGGAAGTCGACCTGGCCCCTGAGCCAGGTCGAACCCAGCCCCCCTGGCTGGCCTGGTCTATGCTTGGCCGAATTTCTGAGCCTTGCCTTGTCACTAGGGCTAGGTGTCAGCTCCTGATTGGTCTCTCCTTCAAACGAACGACGATTATTATTCCAAGCTCCATCGACGGTTCTAATCAATTCACAAACTCTATAAAAAGGACCTAAGACTCCACCTAATTCATACAAATAAAAATGAGAATGAGACCGTCATGCTGCTGAGGAAAGACTAGGAGTAGCCGTCAAAATTGAGAGACGATTAGGAGACAATTCAAAAGCTTAAAGCAACGACAACTAAATCAAAACAACGCCTACAACAAAGGATAGCATCTCCAAATTCAGAATTCAGATTCCTGAATTGAAGATTCGTCATACGTTGTAAGTAGAGTGCTATTCCGATGTGAATGAATAATTGTGTTTTGATTTGTGTAAAATGAGAAATGGAATTTTACTTAATTTGTGGTGATAATATTTCATAATTGTATGTTGCTATGATTCTAATCGATTTGGGATGTTGTGGTATAACGATGTTAGACCTATTGGATATTTGCAAGTATGTGATTCATGTTGAAAGTTAACAACTATATGTTTGTGGTAGTTTATCACAACACCTATTGGATAATTGCAAGTATATGATTCATGTTGAAAGTTAACGACTATATGTTTGTGGTAGTTTATTTGAGATTCATGCAAGTATATGGTTCACTATTATGCCAACATGATGTATATTTTTTTATAATCACTTTTAGTGTAGTTGGATCCATTTTGGTATTATGACTCATATGAATTTATGTTGGAATTGGCATCATGATTCAAGTGTAAAACCATACTTTTGTATTAGAGACAAAAGTAAGCATCTTTGTGAACTTGTGTTGACTCTATGAACATGACTAGATTAAAACCATGATGCATGTTAGGTATGTTTCATGTCAAGATTATATGCTATTACAATGCAAGTTTACAAGTGCCTAATTTATGTTAATTAGAACGTTATGTTGCAAGTTCATGTGTCCACACTCCCCTTTTTGATGTTACTTAGAATATATAAACACCATGTTCTAAGCCTCCCCTTTTTCCTGTGGCTAAGTTGGGCTTAAGTGTTAAACCCAACATATGTTATATTATAGCGAACGTATAAAACGGGGGTAGTGACGTTGGGTTAAAAATATAAACATATGTGTTGGCATGTTTGACGCATGCCAACGACCTTGAAAACAATTAAGTGGTATAAATTAATTTTACCCAATAAAGATGAATTTGAATAATGGGCCGCAAATATTTACATATAAAAAGAAAAGAGACAAAATATGTAAATTTAGAAAATACGATGTGTTTAACCCGAGGTTGGATTGCGTTGTGACATAAACCTGCCCGGAACCGCCCGGCTGTCCAGTAGTCACAACAATACCTATCCAATGTGGGTGGTTAAACATTGAGCCCAATAAAGACCCGAGGTTAGACTAAGTTGTGACGTAAGACTGCCCGGAACCAACCGGCAACAGGCAGTCACAACAATGCATGTCTAATGTGAGAGGTTGAGGCTTTAATAAGACAATTAAGGCTGAGTCAGGATTGATAGGATTAAGTAAATTGAATTAATACTTAATCAAAATGGAACATGCTAAACTATACAGACTGATTGGGGGTTAGGTTTACAAAACACTTAACCAACTTACCATGTTGGCTAGAAATAGAAAACCTAGTAGCGGGGGACCCTTTTCAGCAGTAACCCTACAAGGTGTATCAGGATACCCTGAACTAGGAAGGGTGGGGCACGATTACAGGGGTGACTGTAAGAGGTCAAATCGACGGTGGTGGTGCAGCAGTGTAGGTTCTAACGGGGTGCGGACATGCACAAACTCCGGCGCAGAAAAATTAGGCACTGGGCACCAGTAGTATACCTGTGCATTCTAGAATTGTGTCGGGCCGCCACCATGGGACTTGATACACCCCATGGTGGGACCAGCATAGGTAACTACAACATCGGGGGCCGTAAGACACATGTAACTATGCGAGTAGGAGCCGATCATTAGAAATGGATCACTTCACCCTGATTAAGGGGTGCCTGTTGGGAACTAGTTTATATGGATGCAGAGATTAATATGGGGTACGATAGTATATTCGACTCTAGACAACTTAACTTAGTTTATAGTGCTTTCTCATTTCCAGTTTATACTTATCATGCCCAATTATTTATTCATAGACTGAATAGTCCTAGACTTACTCAGGCTTTATGTCTGACTCTACTTTTCTTTCGTCTTCTTTCCTTTCGTTTCCCCCCACCCCCCAGGTCCACAGGGAGGGAATACCGCAGCTTGACCAGTTTTCACATCCAGCTTGAAGAGAAAGAATGTATTGCTTGGATCTCTTTCATTTTGGGCTATGGCTTTGGATAGCTACTATGTGGACTTATGCAGTTTACTTTTGTTTTTATGCTTCTTTAAATTATGAAATCAAGACAGTTATGGAAATGTATTTTTTTTTTTGAAATATTGTAAGACAATTATGGCAGGGTTTGTGTAACACGTATTTTTAATGAAATAAAAGTTGCTGTTGTTTCCGCTGTTCAAAAATATGTGTATTTATATCTGTCTTGTGTATCTGTGACTTAAACTTATAAACCTCCACCAAAATTAGGGCATTCCCTTTGAGAGTGACCCTAACGGAGGTGGGGTGTTTCACTTGGTATCAGAGCATAGGTTTACCAGATAAGATAAAAAGTTTTGAAATTTTTTTTCAAAAGAAAATTTAAAGAAGCATTTTAAAGATAAAATGTTATTTTATTTTAAAAAGGCATAGTCCCCCACCCCCCCCCCCCCCCAAAGCCATAGGTACTATCCTTTATCCTTCGTTTTGAATCTATCCTTTTTGTTTCAGCATGTCCGAAGAACTTAACTTGCCAGAGGGTGTACCAATACCTGGTTGGTTCAGACGATTCTTGGAAGCAAGGGCCAATCAGCCAGGTCCTACTGTTCCTCCTCCCCCAGCTGCAGGAAATCATCCAGCTGCAGCAGCACCTCTCCCTCCACCTCCTCCGCGTGGTAATACTTTTGCTAAGATATGTAAAGATTTTAAAGCTATGGGAGGAAAGGACTTTCATGGAACCGAGTCCTTCGTGGCAGCCAGGAATTGGCTGAAGGAAACCGAGGACTTATTCGTCATCTTTGAGGTAGAAGATAGGCAGAAGGTACAACTGGCAGTATGGCTACTTAAAGGCGAGGCTTCCTACTGGTGGGAAGTCACCAATGCAGAAAGACCAGTGGAAACATGGGAGGACTTTAGGGCAAGATTTGAGGCTAAATTTCTCTCAGAAGCTGAAAGGAGCCTTCAATTGGAAAAATTCTTATTTCTTAAGCAAGGGAATATGACAGTCAAAGAGTATGTTAATCAGTTCGATCAGCTGGCTAGGTTTTGACTGGACCTAGTCAACACTCCGCACAAGAAGGCTCTCCGCTTTGTTAAAGGATTGAATGAGCCATTACACAGTTTGGCCATGACCCATATACCCATGGGAGCTACGTATGAAAGGTTGGTGCAGATGGCATTGCTGAACGAAGAGGATAAGGGAAAGAAGGAGACAAAGGCAGAAAGCTCTCAAGGGAAGAAAGAGGGTTTACGGCCTAAGAAGACATACTTTAAGAAGGGAGGGAAAGACAACAAAGAGAAGAGGAAGTGTAATTTCTGTGGCAAAGTGGGGCACTTAGTGAAAGATTGCCGGAAAAAGAAGGCCAAGATGAATGGTGGGTGCTTTTCTTGCTGTGAGACAGGCCATATGGCTAAGGATTGCCCAAAGAAGCGAGGGCAGGGGCAGAGGGCTGGATCCACCTCAGGGGCGCAGGTTCATGTGCTAGAAGCGCCACCTCTGCAACAGCGAGGTATAAATACTTCTGTAGAAAGTGTAGTTTATCTTTATGATCACCCAGTTCGCACTTTATTTGATTCTGGCGCATCACACTCCTTTATCTCATCTGCTTTAGTAGAATCTCTACACCTAGAAACTAGTATGGTAGAGGACCCCTTAATTGTTTCAAATCCAATTGGGGGCCCAGCTCATCTGTCTATGATCTGTGTGGGATTGAAAATTTCTATTCTAAGCATAGAATTTAGATGTAGTGCCTTTGTTTTGGGCTTCTCGGGATATGGTTTGATTTTGGGCATGGATTGGCTATCCAGTAAAGGTGCCATCCTTGATTGTGAGAAAAGGGTGGTTAGGCTTCTGACCCAACTCGGTAACACTCTGGAAATTACTTGTAATCCCTCGTATGCGGTTATGCTTAGTTATCTTGAATCGCTAGATGCTTATGTTGAGAGTTTGCAATCGGTTAGGGTGGTCCGGGAATATCCGGATGTCTTCAAGAGGTGAAGGCCTTACCTCCGAAGCGGGAGATAAACTTCCGCATATATCTTGTAGATAATGCAAAGCTCGTTGCGTTGCCTGTTAGACACATGGCTCCACGAGAAAGGAAAGAGCTCAGTAAACAGATTAAAGAGCTTTTAGAGAAGGGGTTCATTAGAAGGAGCATTTCAGAATGGGGCGCTCCAGTGGTGTTCTCCACAAAGGCGGATGGTTCACTCCGTCTATGTGTTGACTATAGGGAGCTCAACAAGCTAACGAAAAAGAATAGGCACCCTCTCCCCAGAATTGACGATCTATTTGATCAGCTTGTAGGAGCGTCTGTTTTCTCCCAACTCGATTTAGCGACCGGATTTCATCAGCTAAGGGTGGCGGAAGATAGTATCGATAAAACAGCATTCAGAACCCAGACGGCTTCTTTGAATGGCTTGTCATGCCTTTTGGCGTGACAAATGCACCCGCTTACTTCGTGGACCTGATGAGTAGGGTGTTCAGAGAATTCCTCAACAAGTTCGTAGTGGTCTTCGTAGACGATATCTTGATCTTCTCAAAGAGTGAAGAGGAACATGCTCAGCACTTAAGGGCAATCATGGAAACTCTGCGAGTCCATCATCTAAAAGCCAAATTCTCCAAATGCCACTTTTGGAGAGAGGAAGTGAGGTTCCTTGGGCACATAGTATCCAAAGAAGGGTTAGTTGTGGACCCTGCTAAGGTAGTAGCGGTACAGGATTGGAAGACACCAAGGAATGCAACAGAAGTTCGAAGCTTCCTCAGGCTAGCAGGCTTTTATCGGAAATTCATCAGAGACTTTGCAAAAATATCAGCTCCACTCACGAGGCTGACAAAGAAGAATCTAGTGTTCAATTGGGACTTGGATTGCGAATTTGCTTTCCAACGACTAAAAAGGGCTCTTACAACAGCCCCAGTTCTGACGTTGCCAGATGGAAGCAAGATGTTCACAGTTTATACAGATGCATGTGGGACAGGACTAGGCGCTGTCTTAATGCAAGAAGGAAGGGTAGTAGCTTATGGCGGGAGACAGTTGAAAGTGCACGAAAAGAACTACTCGACCCACGATCTTGAGTTAGCTGCCATCGTCTTTGCGTTTAAGTCTTGGCGCCACTATCTCCTAGGTGAGAAGTTCGAACTTTACACTGACCATAAATCGTTGAAATATCTCTTGTCGCAGAAGGACCTTAACTTGAGGCAACAGAGATGGATGGAGTTTCTTGCCTCGTACGATTTCGAGATCTCCTACACTCCGGGCAAAGGCAACGTAGTGGCAGACGCGTTGAGCCGAAAGAAACTGACCCTAAGCCCGCTGTTTGTTGAAAGGCAAAGCCTAGAGTTTATAGCCAGCTTTGACTTTAGGCCCTCCTCCGATTTTGTACCGGGCTTGCTAGCATCTCTCGAGGTACGCCCGACTCTTTTGGACTCAATAGGGATAGCACAACACGAAGACCCTCAGCTTGTGGAAACGATCGATAGGCTAATTAGGGGTGAGACTTCAAGTCACCTCAACAGATACTCCATCGACGATAAGGGTTGGCTAAGGCGAGACGGAAGACTATGCGTCCCACAGACAAGGGATTAAGTAAAGAAGGTTCTCGAGGAAGCACATCACTCCAAGATGACGATACATCCAGGCGGAGATAAAATGTACAAGGACATAAAGAGAACTTTCTTTTGGAGCGGCATGAAGAAAGACGTGGCAGAATTTGTTTCAAAGTGTATGGTTTGCCAACAGGTTAAGGCGGAACAGAAGAAACCTGACGGTTTGCTCCATCCTCTAGAGGTCCCACAGTGGAAGTGGGATAGCATCTCAATGGACTTCATTGATGGGCTGCCTAGGTCTAGAAGAGGCAACACTAGCATTTGGGTAATAGTGGATAGGCTTACTAAAAGCGCCCACTTTTTACCTGTCAAGAGTAAAAGAACTGCCTCATCCCTAACATCTCTTTATCTCAAGGAAATTGTTCGACTCCATGGAATACCCTCCAGCATTGTTAGTGACCGAGACCCTATCTTTACAAGTGAGTTTTGGCGGAGTCTGCAAGAAGCGGTAGGCACACAATTATGCTTGAGTACTGCTTATCATCCCCAAACCGACGGCCAGACAAAAAGAGTGAACAGAGTTTTGGAGGACCTTTTAAGACTGTGCGTCCTTGACTTCGGAGGGATGTGGGAAGACCATCTTCCTTTGGTGGAATTTGCCTACAACAACAGCTACCAAGCCACCATCGGAATGGCGCCCTTCGAAGCTTTATATGGAAGACCGTGTCGATCGCCCACTTGTTGGTAGGAGTCTACTGACAAGCTCATACTTGGACCAGATATGATCCGAGAGACTTCAGAGAAAGTAGACTTAGTACAGAGAAGAATGAAGACAGCCCAAGACAGACAAAAATCCTATGCCGATAAGAGGACGACCGACCTTGAATTTGAGGTTGGAGACAGGGTTTTTCTTAAGGTATCTCCGCTAAGGAACGTTGTTCGTTTTGGAACCATAGGGAAGCTAGCACCAAGATTCGTAGGGCTGTTTCCTATTATCGAGAAAATTGGGAAAATGGCCTATAGATTAGAGCTACCTGAAAAACTAGCCGGAGTTCACAACATTTTTCATGTTTCGCACCTCCAAAAATGTCTACATGAATCTGCTGAAGTGGTAGAGCCAAACATCCTAGAAGAAGCTGAAGTGGAACGCGAAGCAACCGTGAGGAAAGTTCCAACACGCATCTTAGGAACTAAAGTGAAAAAGCTACGCAACCGCGAAGTCAAGCTCGTCAAAGTTCAGTGGAGTGACGCCGAGGAAGACGCGACTTGGGAAACTGAGGCTAGAATACGCGCAGCATACCCTTTTCTTTTTGAGGGTACATCTTTGATCTTTTTTTTCCTTAAGTTGCGCTTTTATCTATCTTTTTAGGTATATCTCCTCGACCTTATCTTTTAGGTAGAAACCGTTTGGATGAAAACATGTAATTGAAACATGTTATGGATGATGGTTGCAAATGGTTGCAAGTGATTGCTAGTGGTTTCATATACACACACTATCTAGGTTTTAGATCAGCTCAGTCACTTCATATTGCATATGCATATATGTATTTATATTCATATATGGTTGAAGTTTAATGTGTTGTCATATGGATGTTGCATTTATATATGAATGATTGTGCACTCATGTAGAATCATGAATAGGAAAATTTTCATACATAATGGATTCATGACACTTACATAATTTGCATTAAGGAGGTCAACTGAATCAGTAGGCCGCCTGATTTTGCATTAGATAAGTACATGTACACACACTTCGCATATGATCATGAAGCATTAGAAGTCTTTTTAGGACAATGGATGCTCGTGTTTGATGGATGAGTAGATGGACGTTTGGATGTTAGGATATACATTCTTCCTGAACTTGAAGATTTCGGGGACGAAATCCTTTTAAGTGGGGGAGAATGTAACACCCCGTGTATTCTATAATAGTGAAATTCACAAATTAAAGTATAATTAATTTCAAATCAAAGAATTAAGGGAAACGGGATACGCTATTGCGTTCGTCTCGGAATTCTGCTTGGGATAGAGTCCGAGTTTGCGTAAAACGGACTCCGTATGAAGAAGATATGGCCTCCGGAAGTTTCAAAATTCAGTTTAAAAATTCAAACAGACAGAAACAGCTCAGAACAAATTCAAATTTCAAAACAAAAATCGGACCAGAATAGGCTGGGCGGGAATTTTCCTGCCCAAGGCACCCAGGTCGACTGGGTAGTCGACCTGGGCTACCCAGGTCGACTGGGTAGTCGACCTGGGGCACCCAGGTCGACTACCAAGTCGATCTGGGGGTCAACTGGGGAGTCGACCTGGCCCCTGAGCCAGGTCGAACCCAGCCCCCCTGGCTGGCCTGTTCTGTGCTTGGCCGAATTTCTGAGCCTTGCCTTGTCACTAGGGCTAGGTGTCAGCTCCTGATTGGTCTCTCCTTCAAACGAACGGCTATTATTAATCCAAGTTCCATCGACGGTGATAATCAATTCGCAAACTCTATAAAAAGGACCTAAGACTCCACCTAATTCATACAAATAAAAATGAGAATGAGACCGTCATGCTGCTGAGGAAAGACTAGGAGTAGCCATCAAAATTGAGAGACGATTAGGAGACAATTCAAAAGCTTAAAGCAACGACCACTAAATCAAAACAACGCCTACAACAAAGGATAACATCTCCAAATTCAGAATTCAGATTCCTGAATTGAAGATTCGTCATACGTTGTAAGTAGAGTGTTATTCCGATGTGAATGAATAATTGTGTTTTGATTTGTGTAAAATGAGAAATGGAATTTTACTTAATTTGTGGTGATAATATTTCATAATTGTATGTTGCTATGATTCTAATCGATTTGGGATGTTGTGGTATAACGATGTTAGACCTATTGGATATTTGCAAGTATGTGATTCATGTTGAAAGTTAACAACTATATGTTTGTGGTAGTTTATCACAACACCTATTGGATAATTGCAAGTATATGATTCATGTTGAAAGTTAACGACTATATGTTTGTGGTAGTTTATTTGAGATTCATGCAAGTATATGGTTCACTATTATGCCAACATGATGTATTTTTTTTTATAATCACTTATAGTGTAGTTGGATCCATTTTGGTATTATGACTCATATGAATTTATGTTGGAATTGGCATCATGATTCAAGTGTAAAACCATACTTTTGTATTAGAGACAAAAGTAAGCATCTTTGTGAACTTGTGTTGACTCTATGAACATGACTAGATTAAAACCATGATGCATGTTAGGTATGTTTCATGTCAAGATTATATGCTATTACAATGCAAGTTTACAGGTGCCTAATTTATGTTAATTAGATCGTTATGTTGCAAGTTCATGCGTCCACACTCCCCTTTTTGATGTTACTTAGAATATATAGACACCATGTTCTAAGCCTCCCCTTTTTCCTGTGGCTAAGTTGGGCTTAAGTGTTAAACCCAACATATGTTATATTATAGCGAACGTATAAAACGGGGGTAGTGACGTTGGGTTAAAAATATAAACATATGTGTTGGCATGTTTGACGCATGCCAACGACCTTGAAAACAATTAAGTGGTATAAATTAATTTTACCCAATAAAGATGAATTTGAATAATGGGCCGCAAATATTTACATATAAAAAGAAAAGAGACAAAATATGTAAATTTAGAAAATACGATGTGTTTAACCCGAGGTTGGATTGCGTTGTGACATAAACCTGCCCGGAACCGCCCGGCTGTCCAGTAGTCACAACAATACCTATCCAATGTGGGTGGTTAAACATTGAGCCCAATAAAGACCTGAGGTTAGACTAAGTTGTGACGTAAGACTGCCCGGAACCAACCGGCAACAGGCAGTCACAACAATACATGTCTAATGTGAGAGGTTGAGGCTTTAATAAGACAATTAAGGCTGAGTCAGGATTGATAGGATTAAGTAAATTGAATTAATACTTAATCAAAATGGAACATGCTAAACTATACAGACTGATTGGGGGTTAGGTTTACAAAACACTTAACCAACTTAGCATGTTGGCTAGAAATAGAAAACCTAGAAGCGGGGGACCCTTTTCAGCAGTAACCCTACAAGGTGTATCAGGATACCCTGAACTAGGAAGGGTGGGGCACGATTACAGGGATGACTGTAAGAGGTCAAATCGATGGCGGTGGTGCAGCAGTGTAGGTTCTAACGGGGTGCGGGCGTGCACACACTCCGGCGCAGAAAAATTAGGCACTGGGCACCAGTAGTATACCTATGCATTCTAGAATTGTGTCGGGCCGCCACCATGGGACTTGATACACCCCATGGTGGGACCAGCATAGGTAACTACAACATCGGGGGCCGTAAGACACATGTAACTATGCGAGTAGGAGCCGATCATTAGAAATGGATCACTTCACCCTAATTATGGGGTGCCTGTTGGGAACTAGTTTATATGGATGCAGAGATTAATATGGGGTACGATAGTATATTCGACTCTAGACAACTTAACTTAGTTTATAGTGCTTTCCCATTTCCAGTTTATACTTATCATGCCCAATTCTTTATTCATAGACTGAATAGTCCTAGAATTACTCAGGCTTTATGTCTGACACTACTTTTCTTTCGTCTTCTTTCCTTTCGTTTCCCCCCTCCCCCCTCCCCCCAGGTCCACAGGGCAGGTCCACAGTGAGGGAATACCGCAGCTTGACCAGTTTTCACATCCAGCTTGAAGAGAAAGAATGTATTGCTTGGATCTCTTTCATTTTGGGCTATGGCTTTGGATAGCAGCTATGGGGACTTATGCAGTTTACTTTTGTTTTTATGCTTCTTTAAATTATGAAATCAAGACAGTTATGGAAATGTAATATTTTTTTTGAAATATTGTAAGACAATTATGGCAGGGTTTGTGTAACACGTATTTTTGATGAAATAAAAGTTGTTGTTGTTTCCGTTGTTCAAAAATATGTGTATTTATATCTGTCTTGTGTATCTGTGACTTATACTTATAAACCTCCACCAAAATTAGGGCATCCCCTTTGAGTGTGACCCTAACGGAGGTGGGGTGTTTCAATACCCGTGGTATTTTTGGGGAAATCAATTTTTGATTTGACGGGTATGACGATGTGGCATTCGAAGTAAATGGAGGAGTGATATGTTAAAAGATATGTTTTGACTTCGAGCCTCATCAACTGGGAAATGATAGAAATCGGGCAGGCAACATGGCTAAGTGGTTCGCAACCAAGTAGGGTATATTGTCACCATCTAGAGAATATTCATATTTGTTACTTCTTTCAATTCTGTATCTCCCGGGAATGGTTATGTTGGTTTACCAACTGTAAGGTGACAATATATTCGATACACTTAAGCGAAATGAGTGGTCGCCAAGTTACAAGATGTTCTTGTTGAACTCTAGTGTATCGCTTCTAGAGTACACTGAGCGGAAGGTGGATCCATACCTTGTCATAGTTGGAATCCATTCCCCAAATAAGAGCCCGCGGTTTTGATTGTATATTATATATGTAGAACGTTAGATGCAAGCATTTCTACTAGATTGATATTACTTGTGTTAGACATTATTATAATATCAGAATAATATTGTTTTACTAATGATTTGGGTTATCGTAAGGTAAAAAACCATCCGTGTTTATGTGTAGATTGGTGTTATGATTATCCTTTGTTTCAAAAGGATTTTGAAAGTTAAATCAAATAATTTGAGTTTACTCACACCAGTCACATGACTGACCCAGAGTTTATTTTTTTTTGTTTTCCCTAAACTCTTGAGTGCCCAATTTTGTACGTGCAGTCAAGTAGTCGGGATTTAAAGATACTTGAAGAGCTGGAGCAGGAGGCTTCAGAATTATATAGTTATGGTTTTTCCGTTGTTTTGTAAGTGTTGTACTTTGGAAATGATATGTATATTCAAGTATAGATTTATATTTCAAAGTTATGTTATGAAATATATTTATTCGTTCCGTTGTGAGATTCGTGTTTACTCTGATGTTGTATGTTCTTCTTCTTCTATTCTAAGTTTCTATCTTATCTATCCTCACCATCTAATTTCTTTCATGGACTATCCGGTATTTACGATGCTTGAATAGTTGACATTGTATTTATGTCGAGTACTCAGGATCGCAAAAAACCCAGGTTGTTACAGATATACTCGTCTTTTCTAAATTAGAGGACTAGCATAAGGCATATTTGAGTTATGTTGTTGATACTCTAAGGAAATATCAATTAAAAGCCAAGTTTTCAAAGTTCCATTTCTGGAAAGACGAAGTTGGATTTCTTGGCCATATTATTTCTGAGAATAGGGTTTCAGTTGATCCTGTAAAGATCACCGCGATAAATGTAAGTTCTATCCATTTCGTCCTTCCATAATTTTAATCATTGTAATTTTCTTTGAATCTAATTCCTTATTCTATCTTTAGTATTGGGAAAGGCCCAAATCACCTACAGATATTCGTATATTTCTTGGTCTTGCTGGTTATTATAGGAGATTTATTGAGAATTTCGCCCAGATTGCCTCACCTCTCACTGCTTTAACTCGCAAGATTACTAAGTTTGTTTGGAATCCAAAGTGTGAAGCAGCCTTTATTGAGTTAAAGCGGAAGCTTACTTCTGCTCCCGTTCTTACCGTCCCTAATGGCACTGATGGATTGATGGTATATACTGATGCTAGTCAAGAGAGTTTGGGAGATGTTCTGATGTAGGACAGAAAAGTTATTTCTTATGCCAGCCGTCAGCTAAAAATTCATGAAGCCAACTATGCAGCTCATGATTTTGAATTGCTCGCTGTGGTTTTCGCTTTGAAGCTTTGGAGACAACATCTTTTGGGGATCAAGTTTGAGTTGTTCACCGGCCACCAATCATTGAAGTACATATTCACCCAAAAAGATCTTAACTAGAGGCAGGTTCGATGACTGGAGTTCCTAGCTGCTTATGACTTGGATATTAATTGTACTCCTGGAAAACCTAATGTGGTAGCTAACGCTTTGAGTCAGAAAAGGCAATGTTGCATCAGATTGTCGTTTCTTTGCGTCTTATGGATCGTATTACAGCTAAGAAGGATGGACACAGAATGCTTAGACTGATTAAGGATAAGGTTCCTAATAGGGAAGATGGAGATCATAGTGATATGGATGCACAAATTGATGAGAAAGGGGTTTTTTGGATCAAGAATCGTATTTGTGTCCCTAATGTTGACAGATTGAGGAAAGAGATACTTAAGAAGAACCACAGGTCTAGACTCTCTATTCATCTAGGTGTGATGAAGATGTACCAGAATATGAAGAAGTTGTATTAGTGGAGTGGTGTCAAACGGGTGTTTCTATTTATGTGAGTAGATGTACCACTTGCCAGTAGGTTAAGGATGACCATCAGAAGACCGTAGGATTTTTACAACCGCTTGAGATTCCTAATTGGAAGTGGGAACAAGTTTCTATGGATTTTATCGACGGTCTTCCGAGGACGAGGAAAGGAAACAAGAGCATACGGGTAATAGTTGACAGGTTGACCAAGTCTTCTTATTTCATTCCAGTTAGAGCTAATCGTATAGCTTCGAGTTTGGCTAAGATTTATATGTGAGAGATTGTTAGATTGCATGGAATTCCAACCAACATTGTGTGTGATCGAGATCCTATCTTTATCAGCACTTCTTATCATCCGTAGACCGATAATCAGATGGAAAGAGTGAACCAAATTTTAGAAGACCTTCTTCGTGCTTGTGTTCTTGATTATGAAGGGTTTTAGGAAGATCATCTCCATCTCGCCGAATTCACCTATAATAATAATTATCAGGTATCGATCTGTCTTTGAATTTAGGATTTCATTTCAAAGTTCTATCTTTTGAATCCATCATTGATTTTAGGCCAGTATCAAAATGTCACCATTTACTGCTTTGTATGGACGACCGTGCAAATCTCCATCGTGTTGGATTGGATCTGGAGATTGATTAATTCTTGGACCGAATATGATTTTGGAAGCTTCTGAGAAAGTTGAGGATATTAGGAAGAAGATGAGGATTGCTCAGGATCGATAGAAGTAGTATGCTGACAGACGACGAAGGGATTTAGTGTTTGATGTGGGTGATCAAGTCTTTTTGAAGATTTCTCCATTGAATAACGTTATTCGTTTTGGTCGGAAAGGAAAGCTTGCTCCTAGGTATATTGGTCCTTTTTGGATATTGGAGAGAGTGGTTCCGCTTACTTATTGCATTGAGTTGCCTGAGAAACTCTCGGGAGTGCATAATTGATTAACATAGAAATGTGTTTATTTTATGCTCTTATATCTTATCTTTTGTATATAAATAAATATTACTTGGATATTGTTTTGTCACTTTTACAGATATTCCAGCCCAGCCCGCATGCAACCAGAAAAGTAGAGAAATAAAGATCAGATTGCTATATATTAACATTTTGAAGAATTGTAGACGAAGATCTCACATCTAGTTGCTGTTGGACAAGAAAATGATTGATAAAAAGGCCATGCACATCTCAAATCAAAGGAGGCTTGCAAGAGAAAAGCAGAAAAGGCCTAGAACTTGTTCCAAATGACAAAAGGCCTAAATTTACTAGAATTCCCTAAGGCCCATTTATCATTGTATTAGTGTTAGTGTTTGGTTATCTCCTATAAATACCCTTGTAATATCATTGTAGCCACCATCCTATTTTCTCTTCTTCTTCATCAATAAAGTTTCTAGTTCTCTTTTATTTTTCTGTATTTTAATTTTCTTAGCAACTAGTGCCATCTACACAATTAGGTTTGGTAGAGTACTAGTTGTATTTTGCACTTCTTTTCATTAGTGATTGACCGTCTGATTAGATTCAGCGGTAAACCTAATTTTAATTCCTGTTTGTTATTTTTAATTTCTGCAATTTCAATTTCTGTTCTTTTTATTGCGTTCTTAGGTCATATTGGATTGAATATAGATTTGATTAGATTCAGATCTGTACTCAATTCAATAATAGTTTTATTGTTTTTTTCAAAATCAATCCCCAAGCTTCGTCTAACTCGCCCAAGAAATTATTTAAATAATTTGATTTAATTTTGCCTCCATGTGTTCGACCTGTATGCTACACACCTGTGCGCTTGCAGTATTTAATTTAAAATCCGCGCTTTTCTAATTCATAGAATAGCGACGAACAAGTTTTTGATTGAGTCTGCATTTCACTCATTTTCATTTTTTCTTTATTTTTCTTTCTTTTCATTTTCAGCCATTTAAATAGGACCATCATGCATTTTAGACTGTAGTAACATGCCATTTTTTTTATTTTTTTGGAAATACGACTCATTTTAGATTTGATACAACGAAATAAATTTACAACTTTTAATCAGTTGATAGTATTTTTTTTCTCTCAACTTAGATCGAATGAAAAATTTAATTTTGAGGGATAATAGTGTAACCGGTACATAGGGAGATTCGTAGGTGATGGCCATGAAATCTATTCTATATTGTAGTATTTGTTTAAATAAGTAGAGGGCTTAAAATACTTATATTGGCTTTTCGAATCTTTAAAACTAAGTTGTGTTAAGTTGAATTCGCGTAACTCTCTTTTGTGCTTATATTTTCAATAATAATAATAGTAATCCAAGGGTATCCAACATTGCTTGTATATCTAGCGTTGGTGTGCAAACCCGCCAACCTCTATCCGACATGTTGTTGACAAAGTCAGCGTTGGAATATCTTGGTCTCATTTTATGAGATTGGACACCTAAGGATTACCGACACGTTGTTGACAAAGTCAAAGTCGGCCTGCACAATCCGCCAAGCTCTTTACCCACTCTCCGTTAGTCCGCGAGGCAGTGCATGGGTGGTAAACCTTGGTCTTCTAAGTTAGGTGTATGTACTTAATCATAAATTTTAAAATTTTATAGAATAAAGAACAAGCGATGATGCCCAAACACTTCTTGACCTTATTGATTTGACTAGCCATACATGAGAAAATAATAATACTACTTTGCAAACTGTGCCAAACAAACTAAGAATCTATTTCATTGCTGCACTATGTTATCGACCGAACCAACTGGCCAAACTGGAATTTAACATTTGAAAACTTGATTTATATTAAAAATTTATGACAAGTTGAGGTATCTAAAATAAAATCAACTGATTAGAAATTGTTAACTTAATTTGTTGTACCACTTTCCTTAAATAAGTCGTGTTTTCATTTTTTTTCTCAATTGCATAAGTCTTCTGCATTCATGTAGTTACATTAGAGGCTAGCATACTGCATTGGGATTTCGTGGGTAGAATCCGCTGAAAACCCTCACGAGACACCACTAGTCCTACTAGGGACACCTAGAGGTTTAACGGCTTGTTGCATACGCTCAATGCAATCGTGTTTCCTACGAAAGTGTGACCTATCTAGTTAGTTTTTAATTTTTGTTCTACTCGAGGACGAGTAAAAGATAAGTGTGGGGGTATTTGATTTTATGCTCTTATATCTTATCTTTTGTATATAAATAAATATTACTTGGGTATTGTTTTGTCACTTTTACAGATATTCCAACCCAGCCCGCATGCAACCAGAAAAGTAGAGAAATAAAGATCAGATTGCTATATATTTACATTTTGAAGAATTATAGATGAAGATCTCACATCTAGTTGCTGTTGGACAAGAAAATGATTGATAAAAAGGCCATGCACATCTCAAATCAAAGGAGGCTTGCAAGAGAAAAGGAGAAAAGGCCTAGAACTTGTTCCAAATGACAAAAGGCCCAAATTTACTAGAATTCCCTAAGGCCCATTTATCATTGTATCAGGGTTAGGGTTTGGTTATCTCCTATAAATACCCTTGTAATATCATTGTAGCCACCATCCTATTTTCTCTTCTTCTTCATCAATAAAGTTTCTAGTTCTCTTTTATTTTTCTGTATTTTAATTTTCTTAGCAACTAGTGTCATCTACACAATTAGGTTTGGTAGAGTACTAGTTGTATTTTGCACTTCTTTTCATTAGTGATTGACCGTCTGATTAAATTCAGCGGAAATCCTAATTTTAATTCCTGTTTGTTATTTTTAATTTCTACAATTTCAATTTCTGTTCTTTTTATTGCGTTCTTAGGTCATATTGGATTGAATATAGATTTGATTAGATAAAAATCTGTACTCAATTCAATAATAGTTTTATTGTTTTTTCAAAATCAATCCCCAAGCTTCGTCTAACTCGCCCAAGAAATTATTTAAATAATTTGATTTAATTTTGTCTCCCTGTGTTCGACCTGTATGCTACACACCTGTGCGCTTGCAGTATTTAATTTAAAATCCGCGCTTTTCTAATTCATAGAATAGCGACGAACAAGTTTTTGGCGCCGTTGCCGGGGAGGTAACGATTAAATTTTATTGTTTATTTAATTTCTGATTCGTGTTAGTTTTTTTTCCTTTTTTTGTCTTGTATATATAGAAAGAAAATTCTTGATTGGTATGATTTGGTATTATTCAATGATACTGTAATCTTCCACCCAAGAGAAAAAAAGAAGAGTTGCCAAATTTCATTTGATATCTTTCCTGTTTTCGGTACATAGATTTTCTTCCTTTGCAAATTCTTAAACAAAACAAACAAACAAAAAATCCTTTTTCTAATTTTTCCACCTCGCCATTTTTAACTGCCAAACCCCTCATCAATTCACTTGCTTCTTCTTCAACCCCTCAAACCATTATTCACGCATTACAGTTCCCATCCATCCATAAACCTATTGCACTACCCAAATCAAATAGGGTTCCACTTCCAGCAACTCTCGTACCACTTACATCTTGTCATCTACCATATCCTCTTCTTGCATTCATCACCGACTTCACAAAGCAAACTCACCAACGCTAACTTTCCTTCTCCGTCGACCACAATTTTCCTTCTCCGTCAACCACAATTCCTCCACTATCAGACCCTGCCCTCATCGATCCTCTCTTTCAACATCTACCCCAAATCCATACCTACACCAGTTCATCGCCGTAACTTCACATCACCGTAACTTCACAGATCCTTCACCAAACTACACCAGTTCATCGCCTCCCCCCCTTGACGCATACACAGCTTCCCTTAAACCAAAACTTCACCTCCATACATCATCTCCATCCAGAAAACCGAGCCTACCTCAGCCCCCTCCTACGAACAATTTCGGACACCAACGGTGCATCACAGCTCCACCGCCCACACATTTTCTCCAACCGGTTACTGCAAATTCAACCCACATCACCCCGTTCATCTGATTTTACCTTCGAACAGCCCTGCATCAAACCAGATCCGAAATCCACTCTCACCAGCCACGTTGATCACCTCCCAACCACTTCCTCATCTACCGAGCACGCTACCCTCATCGGCCATATAATCATCTCCTTCATCAATCCTTATCATCACGAACCATAACCAAAGCCCTCAGCCAATCCGAATTCCACAAAACCCCATAATCAAACCCTTTAAATCAAGTACACGAGCACCGATTCGAAATCCAAATTGAAGAAATCCAAAAACCCGATTCAAAAATCAAAGATCCGACCAAAAAAATAATACAATTGTGTGTTTTAAGTTCCTGAGCAAAAGATAGTAGGGGGCGAATACTTTTGGTTTGGGCGTGATCAGTAGGGACTTGTGGTTCCTTTTATTGAGGGGTTTTATTTATTTTATTTTGTTAAAGGGGTTTTGAAATAAAAAAGGGGTGAGTAGTTAGTGAATTCTGTGACTGATTCTCTTTGATTTGGTTATTGCATATATGAATGGTATACTGGTGCTTGTGATTAGTGAATTGGGTGCATGAATTTTATTGTGTTTAGCGCTTCGATCCTATTGTTGTTTTTATTTTTGTTTGGCTTAGTTTTCTTCATTTTGGTTTGACCTTAGTTTTTTTTCTTAAGTTGCATATAGGGTTATATATTTTTTTTCATTAGACTAGTCATTTTTTTTTAGTTTAGTTTTTATTCCGAGTCAGTTTCTGTTTTCTTTTGCTCTGTTTTCTTTTCAAAAAAAACAAAAAAAAACAAGATTCATAGGATCAAAGTGAAGAAGGAATTCAAAAGTCAAGCAAATTGCAAATAGTGGAGTTCGAATTGTTAACGCTGCTCAACCGCTCTGGATGGATCGCCATACCCCACTGTAAAAATTTCTTTGACTCTACAGGTGCTCTGCTGCTTTGAAAAATATAGAAACTGCTTGTAAAAATATTCTGTAGGGGCAGCGGCTTGCTTGTACAATTTTTTATTTTCTGTGATTATTCTTTGTTGAAATTTCTGAATCTGTCTGTGAGGAACGAATTTCCATAACTAAAATCATCATGCTCGTCGTTTTTCAATTATAAAGCTTGATTTGATTTCCAAAATAATATAATTGGAAAGTGGTGCTTTGTGAAGTGACTGTCTCGTATAATTGGATCGCGGATATATAGTAGTTCAATTTATTGAACTATTAGCAAAAGAGGTTGCATACTACCCGTAAAACATTGGTCGTATCCCTTAGTATTTATACTATACGTGAACGGCCATAAGAGCCTCTTCCCCCTTCTAATTGAGTCAGTTAATTAATATAGCACAGCTTAGTATTTTATACTATTTTGAAGTGAGAATAATTTATGTCTTGCCGTGACTTCTTTAAAATGCCTGATTCAAAAAAATCATTGAGAGAAATGTGGGATAATAATCAGAGTAGACGTCCTCTTGAAGAGTATGAATATGAATTACAGCTCATGACTCAAGATTTTCCAAAAATTCATGAGTCCAATGTCAACAATTTTCAAAATTTTCCAACTGACCAACATTTTCAAAATCTTAGAAATAATCGAAATTGCGGTTTCAATTCAAACTTCAATAATTTCGATTATGAGCCACATCCTAACCAAAACATCTTTGAATCCCAATATAGCTTTGATCAACATTAATACGTGGTTGTAAACCAAAATTTTCAAAGTTATAGCCCATATCAACATCTTGAAATTAACCAAAATTGCAATTTTTCCTCAAATTTCAACAGTTTTGGTTGTGAACCTAATTCTCAAAATCAAAATGATTTCCAATATCATTTTTTTGAAAATTCGAACAACCACCACATTGGAAATACTATTGATTGTGAAATTGATATGGACTATAATTTTGAGAATTAAGAAATCCAAAACGAGAGCTCTCAAATCAACGATTCTGAAGAATATCATCTTAACATTCTTAGAGAGAGGGTAGAAAAGAAATATAGACAGCTTGATGAACTTCTTTCTTTATTGACATCTTTTAAAGAACAACTCGAGCAACAAAATCAAATTCAAACATGCGATGATTCAGAAAATAATCCACTCTTTACTGATAGTGAAAATTTCCAGATAACAACTTTCGAAACTGAGAATAATGATCTAAATGAAGTTGTTCAAAATTCAAGAAATGATCTGGACTTCGATTCTTTTCAGGAAAAAGATTTAAGTTTAGATTTTGATCTTCTTCTTCCGGGCTGCGAGAAACTTGAAATTTTTGAAATTGAACAAAATGAAAATGTTGAATTTTTCAATTCAAATTTGGAAAAGGATTTTAACGAACATGAATTCTTTGTATTGTATGAGGATGAGTTGCCAAATGAGGATGAAATCGAATCAAGCCACCATTCCAAGTTCGAAAATTTCGATTTTGAGGTTTCAAACGAACTAGAGTTTGTTAGTATCAAAAATATGTTGCCAATGAATGAAATTGAGAAATGTGATCACATAGTCTTGAAAAACACTCAGAATTTAAATTTCACGATTGCAACTGAGTTTATATACGATCACAATTTTTTGAACAATTACACTGATAAATTTGTGGAACACATGAATTATTTTTGGAATGTTAGCTTTGTTGAAAAACTTCATGTTAGGACGACCCTGAACATTCATTTACTGGACTATAAATCGAGGTATAAAGATGAGATGGTTTTCAAAAACTCTTGCTTGTTAGAAAACATGCCTAGACACAGTGGGAATGGGACTCAAAGTGCTAGAACCAAGTGTGGGGGAAAAAGTTGGTGGCATTCTTTGCATCGCAAACACATTTATCATTGTATATATGATCCATTCTTACATATAGTTAGATTGCATTTCATTCTACAAATAATTTTGCATCTCATTCACCTTTGGGTACGATCTTTCAAATTTAGGAAACGTTTACGGTGTGGACACTATTTAGTTCTAGTGTGGGGGGAGTCTGCATTTCACTCATTTTCGTTTTTTCTTTATTTTTCTTTCTTTTCATTTTCAGCCATTTAAATAGGACCATCATGCATTTTAGACTGTAGTAACATGCCATTTTTTTATTTTTTTGGAAATACGACTCATTTTAGTGATACAACGAAATAAATTTACAACTTTTAGTCAGTTGATAGTATTTTTTTTCTCTCAACTTAGATCGAATGAAAAGTTTAATTTTGAGGGATAATAGTGTACATAGGGAGATTCGTAGGTGATGGCCATGAAATCTATTCTATATTGTAGTCTTTGTTTAAATAAGTGGAGGACTTAAAATACTTATATTGGCTTTTCGAATCTTTAAAACTAAGTTATGTTAAGTTGAATTTGCGTAACTCTCTTTTGTGCTTATATTTTCAATAATAATAATAGTAATCCAAGGGTATCCAACATTGCTTGTATATCAAGTGTTGGTGTGCAAACCCGCCAAGCTCTATCCGACATGTTGTTGACAAAGTCAGCGTTGGAATATCTTGGCCTCATTTTATGAGATTGGACACCTAAGGATTACCGACACGTTGTTGACAAAGTCAAAGTCAGCCTGCACAATCTGCCAAGCTCTTTACCCACTCTCCGTTAGTCCGCGAGGCAGTGCATGGGTGGTAAACCTTGGTCTTCTAAGTTAGGTGTATGTACTTAATCATAAATTTTAAAATTTTATAGAATAAAGAACAAGCGATGATGCCCAAACACTTCTTGGCCTTATTGATTTGACTAGCCATACATGAGAAAATAATAATACCACTTTGCAAACTGTGCCAAGCAAACTAAGAATCTATTTCATGGCTGCACTATGTTATCGACCGAACCAACTGGCCAAACTGGAATTTAACATTTGAAAACTTGATTTGTATTAAAAATTTGTGACAAGTTGAGGTATCTAAAATAAAATCAATTGATTAGAAATTGTTAATTTAATTTGTTGTACCACTTTCCTGAAATAAGTTGTGTTTTCATTTTTTTTCTCAATTGCATAAGTCTTCTGCATTCATGTAGTTACATTAGAGCCATAGCATATTGCATTGGGATTTTGTGGGTAGAATCCACTGAAAACCCTCACGAGACACCACTCGTCCTACTAGGGACACCTAGAGGTTTAACGGCTTGTTGCATACGCTTAATGCAATCGTGTTTCCTATGAAAGTGTGACCTATCTAGTTAGTTTTTAATTTTTGTTCTACTCGAGGACGAGTAAAAGATAAGTGTGGGGGTATTTGATTAACATAGAAATGTGTTTATTTTATGCTCTTATATCTTATCTTTTGTATATAAATAAATATTGCTTGGGTATTATTTTGTCACTTTTACAGATATTCCAACCCAGCCCGCATGCAACCAGAAAAGTAGAGAAATAAAGATCAGATTGCTATATATTTACATTTTGAAGAATTGTAGATGAAGATCTCACATCTAGTTGTTGTTGGACAAGAAAATGATTGATAAAAAGGTCATGCACATCTCAAATCAAAGGAGGCTTGCAAGAGAAAAGGAGAAAAGGCCTAGAACTTGTTCCAAATGACAAAAGGCCCAAATTTACTAGAATTCCCTAAGGCCCATTTATCATTGTATTAGGGTTAGGGTTTGGTTATCTCCTATAAATACCCTTGTAATATCATTGTAGCCACCATCCTATTTTCTCTTCTTCTTCATCAATAAAGTTTCTAGTTCCCTTTTATTTTTCTGTATTTTAATTTTCTTAGCAACTAATGTCATCTACACAATTAGGTTTGGTAGAGTACTAGTTGTATTTTGCCCTTCTTTTCATTAGTGATTGACCGTCTGATTAGATTCAGCGGTAATCCTAATTTTAATTCCTGTTTGTTATTTTTAATTTCTGCAATTTCAATTTCTGTTCTTTTTATTGCGTTCTTAGGTCATATTGGATTGAATATAGATTTGATTAGATTCAAATCTGTACTCAATTCAATAATAGTTTTATTGTTTTTTTCAAAATCAATCCCCAAGCTTCGTCTAACTCGCCCAAGAAATTATTTAAATAATTTGATTTAATTTTGCCTCCCTGTGTTCGACCTGTATGCTACACACCTGTGCGCTTGCAGTATTTAATTTAAAATCCGTGCTTTTCTAATTCATAGAATAGCGATGAACAATAATGTATTCCATGTTTCACATCTCTGTAAGTATCTCCATGATCCTTCCTTGATTGTCCATCTAGCTCTGATTGACAGTTTAGAGTTGGAGCGAAATCTGACTGTTGAAACGAAACAACTTTGTATCGTTGATAGAGTCACGAAGCAATTGAGAAGAAAGTATGTTAGGTTGGTTAAGTTACAATGGAGTACTAACGATCGAGATTGCACTTGGGAGACGGAGGAGAGCAAGCGTGCTTCGAATCGAGAGTTGTTTGTCCTAGGTATTATTCACTTGAATCTAGTTTAAGTATTCTATTCATTGGTTCGTTCTTTGATTCTCTTAACTCAACTTCTTTTCAGGGATGAAAAGTTCTGAGTGAGGGAGAGTGTAACGACTCGTAAATCTTTGCATTGAAATTAAACTGATTATCTTAATTTAAACAAATAAAAAAAATGAAACTTGACAATTTTTTTTTGGAGAACACCGTTTTGTTTATTTTCTGTGCATTATTATTTGGTGGTTTCCATTGTTCAATTTATTTGAATTTACTTTTTATGTCGTTTGGAAAATAATTGCGAGTTTTCGGCATGTAGCACATAAATGCCAATTACATGACTTTTTTCGTTGACACGTAATAAGTTTGAAATTAATTCGGCGCACCGTTAGTTGAACATCGTAGAATTCCTTCCCGGTCGGATACCATCGGTATCCAGAACGTTCATGCGTTTAATTGTTTAAGTTTACATTCTATATCAATGTCCTTTCTTGTTGCCCAAGAAATAAAACTCACGCATATTGCATTTTCCTTAACGGTTACAACAACAATAAAATCTCTGCAGTGCTCACGTGCCTTGCTGCATCTTCATTTCCTTTTTAACCAACACAGCCTCCTCTTTCTTTATGCACCTACATCATTTCACTTTCCCATATTTCTAATTCATTAGATCTTAAGCTCCATCGAGAAAAAAGAAAAAAAAAATCTTCAAACTCCTCTAGCTCCGCTATACTTCACTCTCCCATCTCCACCTCGCCAGCAACCAAGCTTGCCAAAGTTTTCCTCGTTGCTGCCAGGATTTGCTATTTCACCAGTGCTGTGTTTCCTTTTTTACCTCGCTAACTGCATCTTTCCACCGCTTCTCATCTTCAACATCCACATCGCCAAGTTGCTTGGCTCGGTGAGTTTTCCTTGTTGCTGTATTGCTTCAAAAATATAAATATAGATCAAAGAAAACCCGGTAGCTTTAACCTTGTTTTTGTTGATACCTGTGTTCAAGTTTGCTGGTGTGTGATTATTGTGTGCTCCTCCTTAAATAGTTCAAGCCTGTATGCATTTGATAATTTGTAGGAGTATTTGTGTCTTGAAGAAAAGTAATGGTTAAGAAAAAGAAAGCATATGTAGTTAAATAGTACCGAACCATATAACATTTAAAACTATAGTTGGACTGTTTTCCATGCAAGTACTTACCATTTGATATATTTTTTATGTAGTTTATTTTTAATATCAGTTACACAAAAATTTCCATAAGTACTGCATCATTTATGTTTTTATCTTACTGGCCTACTATTTGCATCTGGCATGCATTCCAAAACATTGCACAGTTCTCGTGGTTTTAAATTCTACGGAAAAAGATAGGTAACCGTTGAACTATTGGTGCATTTCACATATTTTATTGAAAAGGTGAAGAAAAAAATGTGGAACATGCATTAGTTTCAAATTGCATGCCTCCTCTAGCATTCGTTTGGATCATGCATGAGTCCCATGCTTTAGTTAAAATTTTCTTCCTTGCATTGGTTTGGAAATAACTTTTTTGTTTGTTTGTTTTGTTACTTTTTTTTAGAAAAAAAATGTTGCTTGTTCTGCATCTTGAGTTTGGACATATTTCATGTGTCCCAGGCATTAGTATTGCCTTTTCGTTCAGGTTTAGTGGTCTATTTGTTCCATGCGTGTAAAGCCTTATGTGATACCGACGTCCGTTAATGTCACTCATTAAGAGAATGCATTAAGTTTCGTGAAGCGTTATAGGTAAAAAGAAACAGAAACATTACAAGAAAAAAATAAAATAGCAGCGGAATTTAAAATTTTATTAAGTAGAAAACATCATAGTTCAAAACATGGTTACATCATATGTCTGAAATGCATAAAACCCATTACATCATTAAAATTTTTGTCTTGTACTTAAAACATCAGAGTACAATAATAAAAGCAGCATAATCCCCAAAACATAGCCATCGTAGAGAGATATGAAATCAAGCAATACATCTAAACACCTCCAAGCCAGATGAAAGAAGAATCCTGATCAAGCTTGAGTATTCCCACCCTGAGAACCTGGGGGAGGGAATGGAAGAGAAAGAAGAGGAAACAAAATGGGTCAGACATAAAGTCTGGCGAGTCCAGTTACTTTTAGCGTAAAAATAAGTAAAAATATCATAATAGGCATATAAAGTGGATAGGAGAGACAACATCATAAAAGGCAGGTATGACAAGGTAAACAGGATAAGCATGACAGAATATACTGTGCTTCTCTATTACTCTCTCTTTCTCTTTCTCTTTGCACCAATACTAGTATAACCAGAATGAGATGATCCCAACAACTATAAGATGGTAGACTGAGACGTACTTCTAGTGGGAGGTTTTAACCCCATACAATCAACATGCAGCCCAATATACCAGAGCTACCCCTAAGGATAATAACGGGCTTCTAAACATATCAGAGTCTAGATGTACCTTAATTACTACCCCAATCAATCGGCTCCCTACTCCGTAGATACCATGTGATGGCCCTATAGTAGGATGTATCACTTCCTAAAGTGGCAACCCTTCGTTTTCAGAATGTGCACAACCATATCTGTTGATGTCACAGCATCTAAACCACCTCTGTCAGACCCACGCATGCACATGACCTCGTAGGAACGCGCCGCCCACACCACCCCTTCGTTTGGATCTCTTACAATCAGCCTAGTAAGTATGCCCCGACTCCAACCTAGTTCGGAGTACTCGTTTGATACCTATATATGGGTTACTTACTGAAACGGGTCCCACATACAAGATGATACAAGCTTCCCCCTATGCTTGCATCCCCACTAGTTTTTCCACACGTTATGCAATACCAGAGTAAAAGATTGCATAACCCCACAGGTTAAGTTTATGGACCTATATATAAATATTACCCACCAACCCAAGATATACTTAACCCTCCCACTGTTTCATACAATTTTACTTAACCCCCACTCAATTTAACATACACAATCCCTATGGATTCAACTTGGTTAAGTATTCATTACCATTTATTCATTTATTGTTAAAATGTATTAGACCTCCCACATTAAGCCCACAACTTATGGATGCTGGATATGCCGGGCGGTTCCGGGCAGACTTCTTCCACAAGTCGGGCTTAACCTCGTGTCTTAACACGTCGCGTGTTTATGCACTTAGACCCCTCACATTAGATTCACCACTTGTGGATGCTGGATATGGCGGTTGGTTCCGGGCAGACTTCCACCATAAGTGTAACAACCCGGATTTTCAGAACCAATTTAAAATTTTTATTTTAGCAATTCAATGGATTTTGGATATTTAAAGTAATTTATTTTAAATAATAACGACTAAAAATTTATTTTGAATAGAATTAGAAGATATAAATTTATTTTAATTATATAACGAGCCTGAAATGACGTGGTAGTTTGAAATTTCGATTTCAAATTTCAATTGAATGTACAAGATTCAACATAAATCAGATTTCAGTAAAACTAGAAATATTTGAATTTGTTTGAAAATATCTTTCCAATGAATGTGAAAAATCCAAATTTCATAGCGGTAATAAAAAGTTATGTCTAGTTGAAAATTCGGAATAGTCGCTATGGAATTTATATAATATATGGCCCTTAAAAATAGCGATTTTGCAAACGACCTCCGTTTTCGACGAGACCACTTTTGTTGGATCCGGAATGTCAAATTATTGCTAGATTCCAATTTTCATAATTTTTGGAATCAATATGTGAGCGTGGCAGATTTAAACGTGTTTGGTCAATTTAGTTTGAATTTAATCGACTGGAAAGTGACCATTTTTCAAACAGTCTCCAAATTCAATGAAATTAGTTTGGTTAGGACCGTATCATCAAAACATAGTTAGATTTATTTTTCTGGAATTTTTGGAGTCCGTATGTGGCCCCGATAAATTAAAATGTGCATTCAAATTAAATATATATTGATTTATATTTTAATTTTGACGAAAACTAATCGTAACAGCCGAATTGGGTTACAAAACATATCCCATTGTGTTCAAAATGGTGGTATTTAGCTAGGAGCGAGAGTCATTGGGTTTGATTTGGATTTCATATGGATAAACATGACTGACTCGTAGTTTGTTTTTCCCTTGCAAACACGGGTGCCCCTATTTTCCACACGGGCAGTCAAGTGGTTTGTTTTGCAGATATTTATTTATTGAGCAGGATTCTGGATTTAAGCTTAAAGCTATGTCCAGAGCATTAATAGTCTTCCGCTGTGCTAGTTTATTTATTTTCCGCTGTGCATGGTATTACATTTATTGTAAATTTAATTTCCGTTGTATTATATTTCGATATACTCTGGTATATTCCGTACTCTGATGTAACATTACTATGATGTTTATAAAAGTCTTCTGTTATTTGTTCTGATGTGTTGTATACCCAGAGTTAGCGTATCCGGGTTTTGAATGGTCTTGGTCGATTTAGCGATCGATTAGGTCCGAGCGAAATCTGTATCATTACAACAAGTGTAATCTGACCTCGTGTCTAAGTGCGGTTACAGTTTCTAATTACCGTAATTTTAGGCATTTCAATTATTAACCAATTATTCCTATGTCATTATAGGTTTTCATGTCCCTTTCCCAAGTCATGTTCATAATGAAACATATGCTCCAAATTAAGGTCTTTAATTACAATTGCTGTTTATGCCCCAAATCTACATTTATGTATTACATTCAATTTATGCTCAAATTTCTCAATACAAGTTATGCCCCAATTATAACGTTTTCTCCTCATTCAAAATTTTGCGCGTTCGCATATTTCAGCGGCATGCCTAGGCTTAAAGGTAGCCTGGCTATAAAGATAAAAAGGAAAAGAAGAAGGGAAGAGGACAGAAATGAACATAATAACAAGATTGACATATAATGGCAGAAATAGCAACTAATAAACATACAGTGACAAAGTTGGGCATAATGACAAGATAGGCATATACGAACAAATCTGATGAACATGTGATAGTAGAACTAATTCTAACATAATAGGGACATCATAAACAGGCATGATGAGATCTAAGTAATGAATTAGATCAATTAATAATGGCAGATATGACATGATAAATAGGAATAAGATTAGATCTAGATCATAGTCATGTCAAAATAACTTAAATACACAGGTTATAGCAGATCTGATATGATTCAGATAATCACAGGCTTAGATCCAAGTTATAGTCATGTCAAGATTAACTTTTAAGTATTTAGATATAAAATTAACATAGACTCACTGTGATTGGATCTAAGAAATAGGAGAGGAATTGCAGATGTCGAATCACAGATCTCTATACTTGAATAAATATAGTTGATTGTTGATGAAGAAAAGACTTGATTTAATCTAGGTAGAGGCAGCATCTAGTTCTCCATTGTTTTAGGTGTGGAGAAACAAGAGAAATGGGGTCTTATTTATAGCCTGAATCCAATGAACCAAGTCAAGAAAGGAGTCCACATTCAGCCAGAAGAATTCTGCTGTGAGGGGGTCGACCCCCCTTGGTGTGTCGACCCAGGGGTCGACACACCCTTGATGGGGTCGACACCTCTGGGCAGGAATTTTCCCGCTCCCTTTTTCTACATGAATTTTGAACTGTTTTGAATTCTTCATTAATATATATATATATATATATATATATATATATATTCTTCTTATGCGTATACAAACTTCAAATCTTAATAACTTCTTCATACGGTGTCCGTTTTACGCAAACCAGGTGTTTACTTTGACCAAAATTCTAAGATGAACGCAATGGCGGTGTCCGTTTCACTTAATTATGAATATATAATTAAGTATTCTTTAATTTATCATCTTTAGTGTTGTTGAAATTATGAGGTGTTACGTTCTCCTATACTCAAAGGATTTCATCCCTGAAATCTCCAAGTAAAGAAGAATGTATATCCTAACATCCACATCCATCTACTCATCCACCAATCACAGGCATCCATTGTCCTTAGAAATTTCTAATGCTTATATGAACATATGCAAAGGTGAGTGTATATTTCCCAATACTAATGCGAAAGATCAGGCGGTCTGCTGATTCAATCGACCTCTTTAATGCAATATATGTTAGTGCCATGAATCCATCATGTATGCAAATAATCCTATTAAAACATGTAAGTTCTATGTGTGTGCACAATCATTCGTCCAAATGCAACATCCATACGATGATACATCCATTTCCATCCATAAAAAGAAGAAAAATACAAACACACACACACACACACATATATGCAGTATGAGAGTGATTGAGCCGGTCTAGCTCCTAATGTGTGTGTGTATGCATCCACGAGCAACCACTAGCAAACACTTGCATCCACTTGTATCCATCAAACATAACATGTCTCAAACACATGTTTTCATTCATGGGATTTCTACCTAAAGGTCGTAGATTCGATCGATAGGATATACTTAAATGATAGAAACAAGCATGAATAAAAGCTTTAGAAAGGAAGTTAAGAACATACCCTTGTAAAGAAAAGGGTACGTAGCGCGAATCTTGTCTTCGGTTTCCTAAATTGCATCCTCTTGGTTGTCTTCCCATTGAACTTTCATCAACTTGACTTCTCGGTTGCATAGCTTCTTAACTTATGATCCAAGAATACGGGTAGGAACTCGCCTAACTGTCGCCTCCCGTTCCACCTCTACTTCTTCCAATATACTCGGCTCAACTACTTCTACGGTATCATGCAAGCACTTCCGCAAATGAGAAACGTGGAAAACATCATGAACGACGGGTAGTCTTTCTGGTAGCCTTACTCTATAGGCCATTTGGCTAATCCTTTCTGTTATGGAAAATGGCCCTACAAATCTTGGTGCCAATTTCCCTACAGATCCAAAACGAACACATTTCTTAATGGTGATACCTTAGTGAAAACAATGTCTCCTACCTCAAATTCAATGTCAGTCCTTCTCTTGTCTACGTAGGACTTCTGCCTATCCTGAGCTGTCTTCATTTGCCGTCTAATAAGATCAACCTTTTCGGAAGTCTCTCTAACCATATCTGGTCCAAGTAGAAGTCTTTCTGTAAATTCCCACCAACAAGTTGGTGATCTACAGGGTCGTCCGTACAATGCTATGAAGGGTGTCATGACAATGCTAGCTTGATAATTGTTGTTGTAGGCAAACTCTACTAAAGGAAGGTGCTCTTCCCAAGTTCATCCGAAGTCTAGAATACACTGTCTTAAAAGATCCTCAAGAACTCTATTCACCCTTTCCGTCTGTCCATCGATCAGAGGGTGATAAGCGGTGCTCAAACGTAACTGTGTACCTAATGCTTCTTGTAAGCTCCTCCAAAAATCACTGGTAAAAATGGGGTCACGTCACTTACGATACTAGAAGGTACTCCATGAAGATGGACTATCTCACGAACGTAAACTACTGCCAACCATGTCATCGTCCTCTTACTCTTAACTGGTTTGAAATGGGTGCTCTTAGTAAGTCTGTCTACTACAACCCAAATACTGGTGTTTTCTTTTCTTGATCTAGGCAAACCATCTATGAAATCCATAGAGATGCTTTCCCACTTCCACTGTGGGACCTCCAAAGGATGAAGTAAACCACCGGGGTTCTTTTGCTTAGCTTTTACTTGCTGGAATATCAAACATTGAGAGACAAACTCCGCCACATCTTTCTTCATCCCAGCCCAAAAGAAAACCGTCTTCATATCTCTATACATTTTATCACCGCCTGGATGAATAGTCATCTTAGAATGATGGGCTTCCTCTAGGACTATCTTCAACAAACTCCCAACTTGGGGAAGACAAAGCCTTCCATCTCGTCACAACTTCCCTCTATCGTCTGTGGAATATCTACTGACGTGATTAGAAGTCTCCCCTCTACTGAGCCTATCCAAGATGTCTGAAATCTATGGATCCTCTCGCTGCAAAGCTCCTATCTGATCCATAAGAGTACGTCGCACCTCCAGTGATGCTAATAAGCCAGGCAAAAATTCGGTGGAGGGTCTAAAGTCAAAAGTCGATATAAACTCCAAGCTTTTCCTCTCCATAAACAGAGGACTTAAGGCCATCCTATGCCTACTCAGTGCATCTGCCACCACACTACCTTTGCCAGGGGTATAAGCAATCTCGAAGTCATAAGATGCTAGGAACTCCATCCACCTTTGTTGCCTTAAATTAAGATCCTTCTACAAGAACAGGTACTTGAGAGATTTGTGATCGGTGTACAACTCGAACTTCTCTCCAAGCAAATAATGGTGCCAAGTCTTAAGCGTGAAAACTATGGCATCTAGATCTAAATCCAAGGTAGGGTAGTTCTTCTCATGAACTCTTAGCTGTCTAACCCCATAACATACTACCCTTCCCTCTTGCATCAGAAACGCACCAAGCCCTGTACCACATGAATCAGTGTATACTGTAAACATTTTGTTCCCATCAGGCAAGGTCAAGACTAGGGCTGTTGTCAGAGCCCTCTTCAATCATTGGAAAGAACAATCACAATCTATATCCCACGAAAACATCATATTCTTCTTCGTCAGCCTGGTGAGCGTGGATGATATCTTTGAGAAGTCCTTAATGAACTTCCTATAATAGCCTGCCAATATAAGAAAACTTCTCACCACCGTTGCATTCTTTGGGATTTGCCAATCTTGAACTGCAACTACCTTTGCGGGATCTACTGCTATCCTATCTTTATAGACAACATACCCTAGAAATCTCACTTCTTTTCTCCAAAAATGGCATTCGGAGAATTTCACCTTAAGCTGATGCGCACGTAGGGTTTTCAAAACCTCCCTTATATGTAAGGCATGCTCTTCGAGAAAATCAAGATATCGTCAACAAAGACCATGACAAAATTATTTAGAAACTCTTAAAACACTGTACTCATCCGATCAACAAAATAGGCGGGTGCATTCGTCAACCCAAAAGGAATCACGAGTCATTCAAAGAAACCATATGGAGTCCTAAAATTGGTTTTGTCTATACTGTCCTCGGCCACCCTTAACTGATGAAACCCCGTGGCCAAGTCTAATTGAGAGAAAACTGATGCACTAACAAGATGGTCAAACAGATCATCTATCCTCCAGAGTGGGTGCCTATTCTTCTTGGTGAGTTTATATAACTCTCTATAGTCTACACATAAGTGAAGCGAACCATCCGCCTTAGTTATGAATACCACCGGAGCACCCTATAAAGATATGCATCGCCTAATAAACCCTTTCTCAAGTAGCACCCCTACTTGCTTGCTAAGATCCCTCCTTTCCCTAGGAGCTATATGGCGCACAGGCAATGGAACTGGCTTTGCATTGTCCACCAAGTATATGTGAAAATCGTGTTGTATATAACGGTGTTGTATACACAATTATATGATTTTTGTTTGATGATAACAACCAAATAAATATTATTTTAATGTGTTTGATATTGTACTGTTATTGTAAATCACAGACTGAAATATAATATTTATATTTAAATAAAATACAACTATACAGAAATTTAAATATTCACAGTATTTTATTTGAATAGAATATTTTATTTCAATATCAAACAGTACATCTATATTAACTCCACTATTTAATCACTTCATATTTTTGTACTTATAAATAAACAGAATAGAATAGACAAGTCTGTTTGACAACTATTAAATAATATTTTATTCCAAACAGATTTTGTGTATTACAAACTTCAGTACAATTCATATATTTATACAAAGCTCATCACTACAACACTCACTTTGTTTACACTACTCATATATACATTCTTTCACATTGACACATATACAGACACATTGAAACAATTCACTGACTCAACACTGTCTTCAGTCTTCATTGTTAGTCCAATCTTCACAGTCTTCTAGTCAGCCTTCAGTCAGTCCAGTCTTCTTACCTGTCACATGAAACACACACACAGAGTACACTGCAATAGAAATAAAAATTGTATTCTAGCAAATATTATTTTATTTTTTAAAATTTTATTTGCCTCAGTTTTCTGGTGTGTTTCTCATCATTTTTCATGACTTGATCTGATTCATCTGTGTCTAGACAAACAGGTTTATATGCACAGGGACAGGAAATTTTCTAAATGGCTGCATATACACATGTGTATATATATACACATGTGCACTGCCACGCCAATTCAGTGTGCAACTGAGGAGTAGCCACATGGACCTTCTCAACTCAGTGCACATGAAAACAAAGTCAACACATCTCAAAGTACAAAGCAAATATTCAAATTCCAAGCAACAAATACAAGTATAGTTTCAGTAATGACAACTAAGTGTCAAGACAGTTCAATTTCAAAGTGGTCGAGCCAAAGTGCAGCAACAAAAACTAGAAACTCAAGCCAGCATGAATAATGAATGTGATGACATGTAAGCAGCATGGGTTCATAGTTCAGCTCAAATATGGTTCAGCACAAAGTGTCGAGACATATTCAAGTGCAAATCCCAGTTCTGAGTTCAAGCACAGGTAAATGGAAGTGAGCAACTGTGTGTCCACGTTCAAGAATACAAGCAGAGCATAAAACACATTCAAGTGTCAAGCAAAAATGGTGAATCAGGTGCAACATGGCAAGAGGCATCAAGTATGGAAACACAAAACAAGTCAACACACACAGCATGAATAAGCAAGCTCAAGCCAAATTCAAAACATGGTCATTTCAATGTGAAAGCATAGGTGCAAGTGAATATAAAGGCAATCAAACATATACATGATTTCTGCATGAATACATGAAGTTCAAAGCATACACAAACACAAACAGGAGCTTGTGCAAATGTATAGGAATTTTCAGCAAGCATCAAGATAAATACATAGTGGTGCAAAACATGTTTCATCACAAATATACATGGTTCACATCAGCTAATGATAGTATGGCTGAACAGTTCAATTTAGGTTTCAATGCAAGACATAAATATGGTGGTGACAAAGTCGGATACAAAGTTAAATATTTTCCATAAATATCATGCCATTAATTTTGAGCAAGAAATTTATTTTCTGTTTCTTTTTATTTCCAGTTTTAAGACAGAAAATTTTGGGCAAGTTTTTTATTTTTTCCAGAATTTCACAAATCATATGCAGAATTAATCATGGGCCAAAATCAGCAAACATTTTTATGGCAAGATAATCAACTAGGAGTCATCTACAAGAATTGGCAAGTTCGTAAACTGTTTTCCAGGAAATAACAATCATTTTTTAGCAAGCTTTTATTTCAATATGTTTCCAGTTTTAAACGACAATTTTGAGCAAGTTTTAATCTCAGTAGTTCACAGATAAATTCCAGAAACCACAGAGAATCTTTTTGGTAAGTGATCAATAATTTTCCAGAGTTACACAGTGACAAACTTGGCAAGTTTTTTTTAAAACGAGTAACAGAAATCAGAAATTCCATTGTTTCAGCATTCAATCAAGCTACACATAAGGGAAAATCTTTTATCCAGATCTATCATTCTTAGTCAAGCCATGTCAAAAGAGGAAACCAATGCAACAATTAAATCTCGCAAATCACAAGAGGAAACATCACAAACTCACAAAGGCAATGTTTCTGGAATATATGTCATGGAATCATTATTAATATCCAGAATTTATTAAAGAATTCGAGGCTCATTTTTTCCATTCAAAGTCGAGCAAAATCAGGCAACAAATCAAAAGGGGCAACGCAGAATCAGGTCAAGCCACTTAATCGAAATCAGAGGGATATGTTTTTTCTTAACCCTATAACTACACCAACTCATCACTGGAAAACGTGCATCGAAGATCACAACAAAAATTTGGGAGCAACAAAGATTCAAATCAGAATTTACTAACCAAGTTTTTCGATCGCAAGGAATTTCCAACTCAGAGAGCAAAAGACGTGGAGCAACAAAGCAATTGAAGCTTCAAGAGAATTTCCAGAGCTTTGTTTTAATCGCAATTTGTTTTGGAGATAAAGGAAACCCTAGAGTTTCTCACAGCCGCCATTTTTAATTTCCAGAACAAAAGAGAGAAAGGGATCGGACAAAACAAAAGAGAGTGCACCAATTATACAAAGGGGTCGGCCAACACAAATATAAAAGGGGATGACCCTTTTTTATTTTAACTCCAAAAGGGTTTTTCTTGAGTTTGGTTTTAAAATTTGTATTGTTTAATTTGATTTGTAAAAATCATCTGAATAGTTTTCTAGTGTCTGTATAAACTAGAGTGAAACAGTCAGGATATTGACTGTCAGCTTCAAAGTCAGTAAAAACTGGGTTACGAGTTACAGAGTTTTGTAATTTGGGAAATCTGGTCGAGGGGATATCGTCCAGTCTAGGGTTTTGAGCGTAGGGTTAGAATAGGAGCAGGGTTTGCGAGTGTACATGGTCTTGTATGCGAGAACTGTTCTATCACCTAGTAGAAACCTTAGAAATGCAGCAGTAGGCAGGGTTTTTGCCGAAGCTGGGTATATCTGTGTGTGATTTATTTTCTGCATTTCTGTTTCTGCTATATTCTGTGATCTGTTTATTATTAGATATCTCGTTAGAATTTTAATTCAGTTAAAAGCTGTGATAAACCCTATTCACCCCCCCTCTAGGGTTAATCTAGATCCAACATTTGGTATCAGAGCTGGTATAAGGTTACAACATGATAGGGAGTTCTCGCTCTATGATCTAGTGGCGAAGTAGTGACTCTTATCCCTACATGTCCGTGGGTGGTTGTCCATGTCGAGAGGCAGGACGTGAAATCAGTCTCTGAGGTGCCATTGTTTGCCACCGGGGTGTCATTAAAATCCTCGAGAAAGCGAGAACAATTGGTATCAGAGCCAGGTATTCGGTTAACTCTAGAGCAATGGTGATTCCTAGTTATCAGTCCATAGAGAGTCAGTCCAGTCACATTCCAAATATTTTTGATGGTACAGATTTTTTAAACTGGAAATCCAAAATGGAATTTTATTTGAAATCTGTTAATATTAAATGTTGGAATGTTGTTATCCATGGATTTGATAGTGTAGATATTACTTTCAATACCCGTGCTATGAAAATTATATTTGATTATCTTAGTACTGAACAGTTTAATCTTTTGTTTATCTGCACAGGAAATCTGGGATACTCTCAATACGAAGTATGGAAAATCTGACAACGGCAGCTCAAAACCTGAGAAAGTCAACTCAGATTCAGAACTCTGTTTAACAGGATTTACAAATGATAATTCAGAAGGATCAGATGATGGAGAATCAACAGATGCTGAAGTTGAAAATTTCTCATACGAAGATTTGGTTTATATGTGTGTTGATTTAACTAAATCTGTTGATAAACTCAAATCTAAAAACAAATCTCTGAAATCTAGGAATACTGAGTTGACCAGCAAAATTGATGATTTGGAATCACAGCTTGAATATTTTAAAAATTCTTCAAATTCAGATTGCAAAAATTGTTTAAAATTGAAAACCAATCTTGTTCATCTCAATAAAAATATTCAAAAGTTTGAAAAGGAAATTCTGATCTTAAAAGAAAACAAGATTGAGTTATCAAATTTGAACAATCTTCTACAAAAGGAATTTGAAGTTTTTAAGACTGATATAAGTTCCAAATTTGAGATTGCTGAAAATGAAAATTTGGTGAGAAGTGATCTGATTTTGAAAGAACTTGAAAATGAGATTGAAAAATCCAAGATTTTTGAGTCTGAAAAACAAAAATGATTTGAACTTGAAATCTCGGAATCTCAAGCCAAAATTAGATTGCTTGAAAATGAGAATTTTGTTTTAAAACAGACCAATGCTGAACAGATGATCACTATAAATAATTGCTCAAATTTATTAAAAGAAAATGGCGATCTAAAATCCAAAATTCAACGATTGGAATCAACATTGGATAAATTTTCTAATGGGGAAAAATCGTTGAATATGCTGTTACAAAACCAAGTTTCTAGTGGAAACAAATCTGGTCTTGGCTTCGGGAAAAATGATGTTTCTAGAAAACAAAATTCAAATGATTTGAACAATCCCACAAACTGCTTTGGAAATAATTGTTTTGATAATTTTAACTTTGATAATTTCAAAGGTTATTTGAATCAAAATTGTGATGAGAAATCGTTTTATAATAAACCATTTAAACATTCTTGGATCCCAAAAAATAAAACGGGCTTCGTCAAGTTCAAACAGGTTTGGGTTCCTAAGGGTACGAAAGTTAATTCTAATGGTTTGTTATATAAATAGATTTGGGTATCAAAAGATGTGAACACAACTGTAAGTGGTTTTACAAACTTTGTCAGACCACTCGATCCTATAAACTGTTAGGTACCGAAGGAGGCTGAGGAACTGCTGTGCAGAAAGAGAAACTGGCTTCAAACTGCTTCATATCATTGAATCACTTTCAGTTCCTTTAGCCAAACTAGTTGAGTTAGAGATCCTGGTTTACACTGATCTCAGGTATGATCTCTGAACTCATCTTCGTAAGTATCGTTTTAATTTTCTTGTTTATTTCCTCTTATATCTCCTTCTGTCTCTTCTGTTTATTTTATTTTTTCCTCTTTTAACTTGCTACTGCCATATATCCTTTCTCTAGAGCTTTCTTAACTTCCAATTGCAGTTCTCATAATCTTGTGGAAATTTGCTTTATTTGAATCGAACTCTGATGTGTTAATTATTTCTAGATCTTGATGTTAATCTTGTAAATATCTGCAATTGTTTTGAAGTTTATTTTCTGATTTATGAATTCATAACAGTGGTGATGTATTCTTGTCAAATGTTGAACACTGTTAATTAGAATTCTAAACTTTTGAAGATCTGAAAGTTTAATGGAAATTCACACATCATTGTTGTTTTGAGATTCTTCAAATTCATTTTAGAAAAACTTGAAATATTACAATCATTACAGCACTCTATTATTTATCAGTAGTGATATTTCCATTATTTTTAGATTGGCTTGGAAATTCTAAATTGTCTAGAATCTCAGTGATACATCTTGAAAATCATTGTTATTCATGATCATCATGGTTAGAATTGTTTGTTTGAAATCATCTGAATTTATTAATATTTTGAATAATCACACACCTCCTAAATTTGAAATTATCAACCTTGTGTGACTGATTCATTATATTTCAAAATTTGACATTGATTCAAGTGATTTCAAATAAATTATTTTGGATCATGAATATCTATCAAACCTGATGTAAATAATCTGTTTTTTTTATGGGTTTGTCAGAAATACCTATGACAATTTCTTTGAAAATATGGTCTTAAAATTCTCTATTATTTCGTGGTTATTTGATTTTAATATATGTTTGTTTAAAATCATTTGAAATTATTGATTTATTGAATCGCACACATATCTTGAATCTGAAATATAATATTGTATGATTGATTCATTAAATCCTGATATATTCACATTTCTTCAAATGATTTAAAATAAACTAAATTTTATAATCATGGATCATGGAATATATTTTTTTTTTTTGTGACCTTCAGAAACATCGTCTGACAAGTCTGTTGTGATATTGATTTTTCTGTGTTGCTCTGATACTGCTTTAAAAATGTTTGTTCTGGAATCACATGCTTGCTGCTCTGATACATGTGCACAATCTATTACCTCGTCTGTTTGGGCTTGGTACTCAATAATATTTTTGTCTAGGACATTCTTGTTCAGTATCATGTTAAAATTCCTCGTAAATAGAGACACCAAGTGGTATCAGAAGTGCTTATTTTTTTTGTTTCACCTATCTGTACTGAGATTCAAATTTTCACCTGGTATAGATCCACACATTTTTTTTTTGCCTTATACAAATGAATGTGCTAAATTTGTGTGGCTGGGTTTGTGTTTAAAGTTCTTTGATGTGAGATGTCCATGATAGTCCATCAGGGTGTAATTAAATTCCTCGATAAGCGAGAACATTTGGTATCAGTCTTTTTCACTCATCTGTTTTTTTTTTTAATTATCACCCTGTATAGATTCAAATTTTTTTTATAAATCTGTTTAATTTCTTCTTGTAATTGTTTTTCAATTTTAAAATTATCTATTTTTTATTCATTCAGAAATTGAAATCAATATCCAATTTGTGCTGTGTTTATAATTCATCAAAATTATTATCAGTTTTTGAAATTGTGATGAATTGTGACTGCAGTATATTTCACAACAAGGGAGATTTTATTTGGATTTTCATGATGGTTGAATATTAATTATAAAATCTTTGAACTGGCAAATATTTCACAACCATCCCCTTTATCTATCACCCGTCTGCCATCCATCATGATTTTATATTAATGTAGATAGTTTTTTTTTAAAAAGAAAAATCATCTTGTTTTAAGACAGTGAAAATTATTTGTGATAGAAATGAGACTATATTATTTTTCAGAATTAGTGATAATTATTTTCAATAATCCCGGTACAGTCGAGCTTATTTCATAATATAATTAATTTAGAAATTTATTTTCACAGTCCATCTCTGTACCTACCCCATTTTCTATCATTCATATATTGGTTTTACATACTGAGGAGTTTTTCCTTTAAATGCTGAAAATAATAAATATAATTAATATATAAGTGTGTCTCTAACCTTATTTAAAAATCCAAGCTCTGGTCATGCATGGTTAAGAGACAACTTATAATTTAAGCTGCGACTGACCTCATTTAAAAATCCAAGCTCTGGTTATGCGTGGTTAGTGTGCTCTTAAATAAAAATTAAATAAAAAGGAAATAAAGTGCTAAAAATAGAAATAAATTTGAAATTCTCTTCAGTGTATAAAAACCAGCCTATCAATCCATCTTTCTAATCTGTGGAATATGTTGAAATATTATGACGTATTATGACGTATTATGATTTGTTGATTGATAGATATTGGGATTTGAGATTATTCGATCTTGTCACTTAAATTGAATTATTTATTATAGTCCAAATCCATCACTGTTTTTGTGCTTTATTTTTAACCTTTGAAAATAATTGGAAATAATTTAAAAAAAAAACTCTCTCCATTTTATATAAAATTCATCATATATCCGTCGTTCTCCAAAATGTGAAATATGCCTCCAGTTCTTAGTTTATTATGATTTTTGTTTGACTGATTGAGATTTATGATGGCTGTTCTTCCTCTTAAGCTGATATAGTATTTGTTAGTCATTTTTCATCTATGTTTTAAATTCTGTATCCTTTTGATGATAACAAAAGGGGGAGAATGGATAGAGATTTTGATTTATGAGTGAATATTTTATAAATATTTTTAATTTTGAAAATTTATTGTTCATACATTTCACTCATGCACAGTTATAGGGGGAGTTGTCTGTTGTAGGGGGAGCTAATAAATAGGGGGAGTTCAATATTCACTGTCAAACACATTTATTGTATACAAAATCTTTTATTTGTTTGTCATCATCAAAAGGGGAGATTGTTGTATATAACGGTGTTGTATACACAATTATATGATTTTTGTTTGATGATAACAACCAAATAAATATTATTTTAATGTGTTTGATATTGTACTGTTATTGTAAATCACAGACTGAAATATAATATTTATATTTAAATAAAATACAACTGTACAGAAATTTAAATATTAACAGTATTTTATTTGAATAAAATATTTTATTTCAATATCAAACAGTACATCTATATTAACTCCACTATTTAATCACTTCATATTTTTGTACTTATAAATAAACAGAATAGAATAGACAAGTCTGTTTGACAACTATGAAATAATATTTTATTCCAAACAGATTTTGTTTATTACAAACTTCAGTACAATTCATATATTTATACAAAGCTCATCACTACAACACTCACTTTGTTTACACTACTCATATATACATTCTTTCACATTGACACATATACAGACACATTGAAACAATTCACTGACTCAACACTGTCTTCAGTCTTCATTGTTAGTCCAATCTTCACAGTCTTCTAGTCAGCCTTCAGTCAGTCCAGTCTTCTTACCTATCACATGAAACACACACACAGAGTACACTGCAATAGAAATAAAAACTGTATTCTAGCAAATATTATTTTATTTTTTAAAATTTTATTTGCCTCAGTTTTCTGGTGTGTTTCTCATCATTTTTCATGACTTGATCTGATTCATCTGTGTCTAGACAAACAGGTTTATATGTACAGGGACAGGAAATTTTCTAAATGGCTGCATATACACATGTGTATATATATACACATGTGCACTGCCACGCCAATTCAGTGTGCAACTGAGGAGTAGCCACGTGGACCTTCTCAACTCAGTGCACATGAAAACAAAGTCAACACATCTCAAAGTACAAAGCAAATATTCAAATGCCAAGCAACAAATACAAGTATAGTTTTAGTAATGACAACTAAGTGTCAAGACAGTTCAATTTCAAAGTGGTCGAGCCAAAGTGCAGCAACAAAAACTAGAAACTCAAGCCAGCATGAATAATGAAGGTGATGACATGTAAGCAGCATGGGTTCATAGTTCAGCTCAAATATGGTTCAGCACAAAGTGTCGAGACATATTCAAGTGCAAATCCCAGTTCTGAGTTCAAGCACAGGTAAATGGAAGTGAGCAAGTGTGTGTCCACGTTCAAGAATACAAGCAAACACATTCAAGTGTCAAGCAAAAATGGTGAATCAGGTGCAACATGGCAAGAGGCATCAAGTATGGAAACACAAAACAAGTCCACACACACAGCATGAATAAGCAAGCTCAAGCCAAGTTCAAAACATGGTCATTTCAATGTGAAAGCACAGGTGCAAGTGAATATGAAGGCAATCAAACATATACATGATTTCTGCATGAATACATGAAGTTCAAAGCATACACAAACACAAACAGGAGCTTGTGCAAATGTATAGGAATTTTCAGCAAGCATCAAGATAAATACATAGTGGTGCAAAACATGTTTCATCATAAATATACATGGTTCACATCAGCTAATGATAGTATGGCTGAACAGTTCAATTCAGGTTTCAATGCAAGACATAAATATGGTGGTGACAAAGTCGGATACAAAGTTAAATATTTTCCATAAATATCATGCCATTAATTTTGAGCAAGAAATTTATTTTCTGTTTCTTTTTATTTCTAGTTTTAAGACAGAAAATTTTGGGCAAGTTTTTTATTTTTTCCAGAATTTCACAAATCATATGCAGAATTAATCATGGGCCAAAATCAGCAAACATTTTTATGGCAAGATAATCAACTAGGAGTCATCTACAAGAATTGGCAAGTTCGTAAACTGTTTTCCAGGAAATAACAATCATTTTTTAGCAAGCTTTTATTTCAATATGTTTCCAGTTTTAAACGACAATTTTGAGCAAGTTTTAATCTCAGTAGTTCACAGATAAATTCCAGAAACCACAGAGAATCTTTTTGGTAAGTGATCAATAATTTTCCAGAATTACACAGTGACAAACTTGGCAAGTTTTTTTTTAAAACGAGTTACAGAAATCAGAAATTCCATTGTTTCGGCATTCAATCAAGCTACACATAAGGGAAAATCTTTTTTCCAGATCTATCATTCTTAGTCAAGCCATGTCAAAAGAGGAAACCAATGCAACAATTAAATCTCGCAAATCACAAGAGGAAACATCACAAACTCACAAAGGCAACGTTTCTGGAATATATGACATGGAATCATGTATTAATATCCAGAATTTATTAAAGAATTCGAGGCTCGTTTTTTCCATTCAAAGTCGAGCAAAATAAGGCAACAAATCAAAAGGGGCAACGCAGAATCAGGTCAAGCCACTTAATCGATATCAGAGGGATATGTTTTTTCTTAACCCTATAACTACACCAACTCATCACTGGCAAACGTGCATCGAAGATCACAACAAAAATTTGGGAGCAACAAAGATTCAAATCAGAATTTACTAACCAAGTTTTTCGATCGCAAGGAATTTCCAACTCAGAGAGCAAAAGACGTGGAGCAACAAAGCAATTGAAGCTTCAAGAGAATTTCCAGAGCTTTGTTTTAATCGCAATTTGTTTTGGGGATAAAGGAAACCCTAGAGTTTCTCACAACGCCATTTTTAATTTCCAGAACAAAAGAGAGAAAGGGATCGGACAAAACAAAAGAGAGTGCACCAATTATACAAAGGGGCCGGCCAACACAAATATAAAAGGGGATGACCCTTTTTTATTTTAACTCCAAAAGGGTTTTTCTTGAGTTTGGTTTTAAAATTTGTATTGTTTAATTTGCTTTGTAAAAATCATCTGAACAGTTTTCTAGTGTCTGTATAAACTAGAGTGAAACAGTCAGGATATTGACTATCAGCTTCAAAGTCAGTAAAATCTGGGTTACGAGTTACAGAGTTTTGTAATTTGGGAAATCTGGTCGAGGGGATATCGTCCAGTCTAGGGTTTTGAGCGTAGGGTTAGAATAGGAGCAGGGTTTGCGAGTGTACATGGTCTTGTATGCGGGAACTGTTCTATCACCTAGTAGAAACCTTAGAAATGCAGCAGTAGGCAGGGTTTTTGCCGAAGCTGGGTATATCTGTGTGTGATTTATTTTCTGCATTTCTGTTTCTGCTATATTCTGTGATCTTTTTATTATTAGATATCTCGTTAGAATTTTAATTCAGTTAAAAGCTGTGATAAACCCTATTCACCCCCCCCTCCCTCTAGGGTTAATCTAGATCCAACAAATCGATCTCGCGCCTCGGAGATAAGCCCTAAACCTCATCAAAAACATCTGGATACTCACAGACTACTGGTACAAATTGCAGATCATCGATAGATGCATCAAGTGACTCTAGGAAACTAAGCATGAAAGACCCCTTTGGGTCACAAGAAATCTCGAGGGTCCACCCATGGCAAGTCAAAAGTCTAACGACCCTCCCCGCACAATCCGGAACGGCACCATACATGGCTAGCCAATACATCCCTAGAATCAATCCATAGCCCATGAAACCAAGCACATATGCATCGCATTCAAACTCGACGCCTAACATAGATATTCTCAAACCCTAACAAATCATGGACAAATGAGTCGTACCACCAATGAGGTTTGAGACAACAACGGGATCCACTACCATACTAGTACTAAGGTGCAGATATTCAACCACAGAATCAAATATAAAAGAATGTGAAGCGCCATAATCAAAAAGAGTTCTAACTAGATGATCGGAAAGAGAAATCAAACCTTTAACGGAAACTTTCCTACCTCTATCTGGAGCACTGGTCGCGAGAGCATGCACCTGCCCTCTAGAAACTCCTGCCCTTTGACCTTGTCCTGGATTCTTTGGGCACTCCTTAGAAAAGTTTCCGACCTCTCTACAATTGAAGCAAGCATTCTTCCTTCTTTTGCAGTCCTTTACCAAGTAACCCTCATGTCTACAGTTATGGAACTTACTCTTACCCATAGCCTTGTCATTCTTTCCACCCTTCTTTTGTTGTTGTTGTCCTTTCTTTGGCCACTCTCTTATTTTGTGTTTCCTTCACCTTACTTTCTTTCTTGTCACCTTTATCTTCCTCATGCATCAATGCCATATCAACAAGCCTCTCGAAAGTTGCCCCCATCGGAATATGAGACATAGCTAACCCATAGAGGGGTTCAATCAATCCTCTAGCAAACCGCAAAGCTTTCTTATGCGAAGTATCCACTAGCTCCAACCCAAACCTTGCTAGTTGATTAATTTGTTAACATACTCTTTGACAGTCATGCCTCCTTGCTTGAGTGCTAGAAACCTTTCCATTTGCATACTTTTCTCAGCTTAAGAAAGAAACTTCATTTCAAACCTCTACCAAAAATCATCCCAAGTCTCCACTGGACGCCCTGCTTGTGTCACTTCCCACCAGAATGAAGCCTCATCTTTCAGCAACCAACTAGCTAACTGAATCTTCCTATGATCGTCAACTTCAAAAATTCCAAACAAGTCCTCCGTCTCTTTAAGCCAATTCCTTACTTCTACGAAAGTTTCTGTTCCTCGAAATGGCTTTCCACCTATAGCACAGAAATATTTGCAGATCTTAGAGAAATTATTTGCTCGTGGAGGAAGAGGATGAGGAACAGCGTGTGCACTAAGGGAGGAACGTTTGCTGGACCACCGGCAGGCGCCGTGGCCTCTAGATACCTACGGAATCACCCTGGTATCGTAACATCCTCAGGAATAATAGGTTCCCTAGACATGCTGGAAAGAAAAGAAAAGGGATTCCGATAGAGAATCGAAAGATATTACATATGGCTTTGGGGAATATGTTTTTCAAAACAGACTTTTACTTTTGAAAATGCTTTCTTTTAAAACCTTTTTTGAAAATAATTTTCAAAATCTTTTATCCGATCTGGTAACCTTCAGCTCTGATACCAAGTGTGACACCCCACGTCCGTTAATGTCACTCATTAAGAGAATGTATTAAGTTTCGTGAAGCAATATAGGTAAACAGAAAAAGAAATATTACAAGACAAATATAAAATAGTAGTGGAATTTAAAATTTTATTAAGCAGAAAACATCGTAGTTCAAAACATGGTTACATCATATGTCTGAAATGCATAAAACCCAGTACATCATTAAAATTTATGTCTTATATTTAAAACATCAGAGTACAATAATAAAAGCAGCATAATCCCCAAAACATAGCCATAGTAGAGAGATATGAAATCAAGCAGTACATCTAAGCAGCTCCAAGCAAGATGAAAGCAGAATCCGGATCAAGCTTGAGTATTCCCACCCTAAGAACCTGGGGGGAAACGGAAGAGAAAGAAGAGGAAACAAAATGTGTCAGACATAAAGTCTGGCAAGTCCAGTTACATTTAGCATAAAAATAAGTAAAGGTATCATGATAGACATATAAAGTGGATAAGAGAGATAACATCATAAAAGGCAGGTATGACAAGGTAAACAGGATAAACATGATAGAATATATTGTGCTTCTCTAGTACTTTCTCTCTCTCTCTCTCTCTCTCTCTCTGCACCAATACTAGTATAACCAGAATGAGATGATCCCAACAACTATAAGATGGTAGACTTAGGCGTACTTCTAGAGAGAGGCTTTAACCCCGTACAATCAACAGGCAGCCCAACATACTGGAGTTACCCCTAAGGATAATAACGGGCTCCTAAACATACCAGATTCTAGATGTACCCTAATTACTGTCTCAATTGATCAGCTCCCTACTCCGTAGATACCCTGTGATGGCCCCACATTATGATGTATCACTTCCTAAAGTGGCAACCCTTCATTTTCAGGATGTGCACAACCATATCTACTGATGTCACGGCGTCTAAACCTCCTTTGTCGGACCCATGCACGCACACGACCCCACCGGAACGCGCTGCCCACACCACCCCTTCGTTTGGATATCTTACAATCAGCTTAGTAAGCGTGCCCCGACTCCGACCTAGTTCGGAGTACTCCTTTGCTACCTATATATGAGTTACTAACTAAAGCGGATCCCACACAGAAGATGATACAAGCTTCCCCCCACGCTTGCATCCCCATTAGGTTTTCCACAGGTTATGCCATACTAGAGTAAAATATTGCATAACCCCACAAGTTAAGTTTGTAGGCCTATACATAAATAATACCCACCAACCCAAGATATACTTAACCCTCCCTCTATTTCATACAATTTTACTTAACCCCTATTTAAGTTAACATATACAATCACTATGGATTCTACTAGGTTAAGTACTCATTACCATTTATTCATTTATGGTTATAATGCACTAGACCTCCCACATTAAGCCCACAACTTATGGATGTTGGATATGCCGGGCGGTTCCAGGCAGACTTCTTCCACAAGTCGGGCTTAACCTCGTGTCTTAGCACGTCACGTGTTTATACACTTAGAACCCTCACAATAGATTCACCACTTGTGGTTGCTGGATATGCCGGTTGGTTTCGGGCAGACTTCCACCACAAGTGCAATCTAACCTCGTGTCTAAGCGTGGTTACAGTTTCTAATTACTGTAATTCTAGGCATTTCGATTATTAACCAATTATTCCTATGTCTTTATAGGTTTTCATGCCCCTTTCCCAAGTCATGTTCATAATGAACCACATGCCCCAAATTAAGGTCTTTAATCACAATTGCGGTTTATGCCCCAAATTTACGTTCATGTATTACATTCAATTTATGCCCAAATTTCCCAATACAAGGTATGCCCCAATTTTAACGTTTTCCCCTCGTTCCCAATTTTGCGCATTCGCATATTTCAGCGGCATGCCTAGGCTTGAAGGTAGCCTGGCTATAAAAATAAAAGGGAAAAGAAGAAGGGAAGAGGACAGAAATGAACATAATAAGAAGATTGACATATAATGGTAGAAATAGCAACTAATAAATATACAGTGACAAAGTTGGGCATAATGGAAGGATAGTCATGTAACGGCCCGCCCCGCACCAACCGACACTTCCTCCAAGTGTGCGCTGTACACATGTCCAACTGGCACGGAGCGGTCGTCATAAGAAAGGAAAGAAGAGAATAAACTAATCAAAGAACCTGTTGAATGTCTCACAGCGCATGGAATAAAATATAGTAATAATAATGTACTTGACATAAAACAGGCGAGACAGTGCATAAGCTGATAACTAAAACCAACATCAATCTCAAAGCAGCGGAAATCCAAATACAACTTATTACAACTTTTCAAAATCTACTGTCTCTGAACAAAAGAAAGCCAAAATGGAAGATACACCACCAATGCCCAAGCAGTGATCTTCAACAACACAGGGAGAATACTATGTATATGTATTACGTAGAAGCCTCCTGCTCGTCTCCGGATCATCCACCCGTGCATCACCAGCTAACCTGTCTCTAGTCTGCTCGTGTGAGCACCCAGAGTAATAAGAGGAGACATAAAACTCTGGGTCAGACATAAAGCCTGGTATGAGCGATAAGCATCTAAACATAACAATAACAGGTATACTAAACCATACCTGAACCTGGACCTGCAACCAAAGAGTTAGTACCACATACCGTACAGTACTCCAAGGTGCCATAATGAATAGTGTAAAGAATACGGGGGTGGGGTGTGCATGTCGTAATGATAGCAAACAAATCATCCATAGCAACCATCCTCACATCTCTCACTCAGTGCGTAAAGCATACGATATCTACCACTTTGGAACACTAGACAAATTGAGGCAACGACGAATCCCGACTTGTAGAAACCCTGCTGTGACCAAGCTAAACACATGGAGCCATGACCAAACATTTCAATGACCCACCACATTGGTCGTAGCCCTTGGTCCTACCAATGCCATAATGGCCCTGAATCCGCCTTCGTACCTCCTACCATAGTGGTCCAAAGCTATAGACATCGATAACTCCTTAGCACGCGTCCCGCAGCAAAGCCCAACAATGAAGCGAACTCGTTGATTCCCATCTGAATCCTGAGCTCTAACTTCTCATTTGGACTTCCTTTGCATCTCGGGTTTGGTCGAATTGGAGTGGGTCTTCAGAAGAGTTGTCGCGCATTAACAGTCCTAGAATTCGGTTCGGTTCGGTAGTCATCACCTTCATCGGTTCGGGTCGGTAGTCATCACCTTCATCGGTTCGGGTCGGATACTCCACTTCGGGTCGGGTCGGTGTCCTCCTCCGGGTCGGGTCGGGTCACTGTCTTCCTTCCAGTTTTCTCCGATCAGCTCCCTCGTTTTCCATCTACTCTGATCCGATCCGCTCCCGTTCTTCATCTGCCCTGATCCGATCCGCTCCCTTCGCCTTGCTCCAGTCGTAGCCTTCCATTCTTGAGCCGATCCGATCTGGTCTCCATTATTCTTCCGATCCGATCCCTTTTGTCCACTCCAACTCTAAGTAAACGGCCTTCCTTCTCGCCAAGTCTCCTATGTGCCAAACTCCAGTTCGAGTCGGGTTTTCTTGCCCAGTTCACATATCCGACCTGAGCCCTCATCCGATCCGATCCGAAGCCCTGCATAACTTTCTGCAACTTTTTCCAGCAACTTGTTTACGCCGTTCGACGACGTTTTTGACAAATCTAACTATTCTAATCAATCACAATTCATGTCAAATAGTCATAACAACATAGCAAACTAACCACAAACACCAAAACAATGAATTCATATGTCAAAATGGATCAAAGGTGCCCAAAACCCCTTATTTTCCCTTAAGCATGTTTAAGCAAATCTAATCATAGGGTTAACAAAACTTAATCAAATCGAACCAAATTTCAACCAGAGGCATTAAATATTATTTAAGAATTTCTAAACATTTTTCCAGAATTTATTAGTGTATAAATTTGCTAATCTTCACTAATTACCCTTAATTACCGTAATTAGTGCAAAAACTATGCAAATCACTCACCTTTGCCACACCTAAAACCCCAAAACTGAAATATTCTCTGATTTGGCACTGTTCCCAATCTTACACAGCAGCTTTACCTCGGTTCTCGTGCTAAGACTCCTTGATTTGATGTTTGCTAAGGCTAATCTTCAATTAGAAAGTGATTAAGAGGTGTTTTGAAGAGATTTAGAGAGTGGAGGTCATGGCTAGATCAAGAGGAATGAAAGTGGCGGCTGGAAAATGTCTAAAGAAATGTTTTCTAACCCTAACCAGCCCTCCTATACCTCTAAACCCGAAATTCCCCTCTGGGCCTAGCTGCTAATCACCCGGTTAAGCCCAATTAAGTTGTTTTTCACCATCTGAAACTTGTTTCAGCCATATCTCCCAAACGGTGAGTCCGTTTGGCTAATGTGACCACTCTACGGAAAGAGAAACCATCATCCGGAGCTAATGGAAGTGGTTTCAGGTCAAAATTCCTTTCCAGTCAAAAGTTATGGCCAAAATAGTACCAACTAGGGGTAAAATGGTCATTTAAAAATCGGGAAAAATCATGGGCATGGGAAATGACCCTAATAGCCGTCTCCCAAAGTTACATGACCATACGACTTCGTATGTGAAAGAAATAAATATTCTACGATCCTATGATGCGTAGAATGCGGGTCGTTACATTCTCCCCCCCTTAAGAAATTTCGTCCCCGAAATTCCTTAACCCAAAACATACAAAGGATCCCGCATGCTTAACAACCACATACATCCATCAAACATGCAAAACAAGCAAAACAAACCTATCCTAGCATGCGGAAAACTAAATCGAAGTCAAAATCTTACCAGGCAAAGAGTTCTGGGTGCGTCTTCCTAATGTTCTCCTCTGTCTCCCAAGTACAATCATTCTCGTCCTCGCCCCACTGAACCTTGACTAGCTTCACCGCCTTTCTTCGAAGTTGCTTCATGTCGTGCTCGACAATACGGGCCGGCTTGCGGTTCCCAACCGCCTCGGGTTCTACTTCGAAGTCCTCTAACTGATCAGGTGAAATAGTCATATCTGAGTCGTGAACGAACTTCCTTAGTTGGGAAACATGAAATACGTTGTGAACTCCTGCCATCTTCTCTGGTAAGTCAATTCTATATGCCAAATTCCCGACTAGTTCGAGAACAGAGAATGGGCCAACGAATCTTGGTGCCAACTTGCCTCTCCTGCCAAATCGTATTACACTCTTCAACGGAGAAATCTTGACAAACACTAAGTCGCCAACGGAGAATTTTAAGTCTCTCCTCCTCTTATCAGCATAACTCTTCTGCCTATCTTGGGCAGCCTTCATTCGTTGTTGAATGATCTTGATCTTATCTGAAGTTTCCCTCACCACATCTGGTCCAAGCATAAACTTCTCGCCAGTCTCTATCCAACATGATGGTGAGTTGCACGGTCTTCCGTACAAAGCTTCAAACGGAGCCATACCGATACTGGATTGGTAGCTATTATTATATGCAAACTCTACTAGATGCAAATGGTCATCCCATGATCCACCAAAATCCAATATACATGCTCTCAAGAGATCTTCCAAAATACGATTCACCCTCTCCGTCTGACCGTCGGTCTGAGGATGATATGCGGTACTGGGATGTACTTCTGACCCTAGAGCCTCTTGTAAGCTGTTCCAAAACCCACTAGTGAACAACGGGTCTCGGTCACTCACAATGCTTTTAGGTATTCCATGAAATCTCACTACCCACTTCATATACAATTCTGCTAACTTAGCTGCCGTTCTGGTTGATTTGACTGGTATAAATCTTGCACTTTTGGTCAGTCGATCCACAACTACCCAAATGCTATCATGTCCCGATCTAGTCCTTGGTAATCCATCAATGAAATCCATCGAGACTTGCTCCCATTTCCATTCGGGAATTTCTAATGGCTGTAACAACCCACTAGGCTTCTTTTGCTCTGCTTTAACTAGCTGGCAATTCATGCATTTGGATATAAACTTCCCAACGTCTCTTTTCATCCCTTCCCAGTAGTAGGTCTGCTTCATATCTCGATACATCTTATTACCACCGGGGTGTATAGTCAGCTTTGAGTGATGACATTCTCTAAGCACTTCATCTCTCAATCCATTGACATTGGGTACAACAAGCTTTCCATTCTTTCTAAGCCATCCATCTTGATCAAGCCCATACTTGTTCATCTCCTCCTCAATATCCATCTTCAGCTTGGAGATGATTTCCAATAGGTTAGGATCGTCCCTCTGACTAGAGCCGATCCGCTCAATTAAAGTGGGTCTGATCGTCAAACTTGCTAACATTTCTGGATCCAATTCGCACTTTGGTCTGAAATCAAACCCCGCGATATACTCCAGTTGCTTCCATTCAAGGAACATAGTCCCTAAGCTGGCATGTCTCCTACTCAATGCATCAGCCACCGCATTGCCCTTTCCCGGTGTGTATGCGATGTCAAAATCATAGGAAGCTAAGAACTCTAACCATCTCTGCTGACGGAGATTCAGATCTTTCTGAGAGAAGAGATACTTTAACGACTTATGATCTGTAAACAGCTCAAATCTTTCTCCCAAGAGATAGTGTCTCCACATCTTTAACGCGAACACGATCACTGCCAATTCCAAGTCATGGGTAGGGTATCTTTTCTCGTGCGGTTTCAATTGCCGACTTGCGTAAGCTACAACCCTACCACCTTGCATCAATACGGCACCCAGTCCGGTACCACAGGCGTCCGTGTATACCGTCATCTCTTCATCCCCCTTAGGAATGACTAACACTGGTGCGCTTGTCAACTTGTCCTTTAGACTTTTGAATGCATTCTCGCACCTTTCATCCCAGACAAAAGCTTGATTCTTCTTGGTCAACTGGGTCAATGGTGCTGCTATCTTGGAGAAACCTTGGATAAACTTACGATAATATCCAGCTAATCCTAAGAAACTCCTTACATCTGTTGCATTCTTGGGCGTAGGCCAATCCTGTACCGTAGCCACCTTCGCCGGGTCCACGGCAATACTATTCTCTGATACAACATGGCCCAAGAACCTCACTTCCCTCTTCCAGAAGTGACACTTAGAAAACTTTGCTTTCAATTGGTGTTTTCTCAACACCTCCATCGCTACTCTTAAATGTTCCTTGTGTTCTTCCTCTGTCCTCGAATAGACCAAAATATCATCAACGAACACAAGGACAAACTTATTCAACTGATCTCTGAATACCCTATTCATAAGATCCACAAAATATGCTGGGGCATTGGTCAGCCCGAATGGCATGACCAACCACTCATAAAATCCAGACGGCGTCCGAAATGCCGTCTTAGCTATACTTTCAGCTTCCACTCTAAGCTGATGAAAACCTGTCGCGAGATCCAACTGAGAAAATACTCTCGCGCCACTCAACTGATCGAACAAATCATCTATCCGCGGTAGAGGATACTTGTTCTTCCTCGTCACTTTATTCAACTCGCGGTAGTCTACACACAAACGAAGGGAACCATCCGCCTTGGTAGCAAACACAACTGGTGCTCCCCATTCAGAAACACTCCTTCTGATAAATCCCTTCTTCAAAAGATCGCTGACTTGCACCTCGAGCTCTCGCTACTCCCTTGGTGCCATACGACGAAGTGGCATCACTATAGGTCTGGCATCTTTTACCAAATCAATACGAAACTCAATCTCTCGGTGTGGTGGAAGTCCGGTCACTTCTTCGAAAACATCTGGATACTGGCCAACCACGGGCAAACCTGACAACTCACTATGCGGAATGTCGAGGGAGTTTAGAAAACTAGCCAATACCCCCTTACTGGGTAGACCACCAAACACTATCCTCCGCCCATCATCCGCTCTAGCTGTCACCAACAAGCCCTCACAGTCTACCACCACCCCGTATCTTTGGAGCCAATCTACTCCCAAAATAATGCCAAACCCAGTAAAGCCCAAAACAAAGCAATCACAAACAAACATGCATCCATGACTCGATAAGACCACATTACGACAAATCATGCTAAGGCTAGTCGAACCACCAATCGGGTTCGTCACTACTAAAGGTCTATCGACAATCTCGGGCTCCAATCCCAACCTATCTACCAGGTCACTAGATATGAAAGAACTGGAAGCTCCGGTATCAAACAAAACTCTAACAGGAACATCATAAACAGAAAGCATACCTTGAATGACGACATTCTTTCCCTTCTCCGCCGCTGTTGGGGCATTCGACGAAGAAGGAATAGCATTGAGAGCATATGCTTTCACCATTTGCTTTTCTTTAGTGGGCTATGGACACTTGTCCTTGTGATGTCCCATTTGGCCACAGTTGAAGCACTTCCTATCTGCTGGCTTGGCCCGACAATTACTAGCATAATGGCCCTTCTTACCACAACTGAAGCACTCAACATCTTGTTTATTCTTTTTCTTCTGGCCATCCTTAGTCTGACTCTGCTTTCTTTTATTCTGGGAACCACCCTTGCCTCCACCACTTGCTTGTGGCTTTGGCTCATCTGCGGATGCAACCTCGGTCTTTGGCTTAGGGTACAGACTCTCTGATCTTAATGCTTTCCCCACAATCGACTCAAACGTCTCATCGATGTGGTTAATAAGCCTTTCCCCTAAGTACTGATCTAACCCAGTTATGAATTTCTCATTCTTTTTCTCAGCAGTATCAATAAGAGAAAACCCATATTTTGACAAAGTGTCAAATTCAGCAATGTACTCCGAGACAGCTCGGCCATTCTGCTTGAGCTCTAAGAATTTCGTAAACAGCACTGACTTCTGAGCAGCTGGAATGAACTTCTCGCTAAAGCGAGCCTTAAACTGCTCCCAAGTAATCTGATCTTCGGGAGTAGCTGCCTTTATAGCATTCCACCAATTCATTGCCCGCACTTGCAGCTGACGGGACGCTAGCTTTCTCTTCATCGCATCCTCGATACCCAAATCCTCGAAGATACGTTCGCAACTATCCAACCAATCCTGAACATCTGTGGCCGACTCCGTTCCGTGGAACGGCTTCCCACCAAGGCTAGTATAATCCTTATTCAGCTTGGCGAAGTCGACTCTTGGCGCCTGCACTATTGGACCACCGCCATTTCCATCATTGGAAGCTGCCCCCCGTACATCTCTAAGCATTTCTCTCATGAGGTCAGTAAACATCGTCCTCATGTCAGCAGCATTCCCATTATTGTCCCCTCTACCAGTACCTCTAACATATCGGCTCATCGTCAATCTGAAAAAGGAAATGATTAACGATCCCATAGTGGAGCTAGTGCAGTACGACTTCATCCTTATACTACTAATAGTATATATATAGCTTTTGAAAACCAAAATAATCACAAATACGCTCTCTCGTATACGTATATTATCTCTCCCTGATAACTTCCCTAGGTTAACTACGCAACCTAGAGCTCTGATACCAAGTGTAACGGCCCGCCCCGCACCAACCGACACTTCCTCCAAGTGTGCGTTGTACACATGTCCAACTGGCACGGAGCGGTCGTCATAAGAAAGGAAAGAAGAGAATAAACTAATCAAAGAACCTGTTGAATGTCTCATAGCGCATGGAATAAAATATAATAATAATAATGTACTTGACATAAAACAGGCGAGACAGTGCATAAGCTGATAACTAAAACCAACATCAATCTCAAAGCAGCGGAAATCCAAATACAGCTTATTACAACTTTTCAAAATCTACCGTCTCTGAACAAAAGAAAGCCAAAATGGAAGATACACCACCAATGCCCAAGCAGTGATCTTCAACAACACAGGGAGAATACTATGTATATGTATTACGTAGAAGCCTCCTGCTCGTCTCCGGATCATCTACCCGTGCATCACCAGCTAACCTGTCTCTAGTCTGCTCGTGTGAGCACCCAGAGTAATAAGAGGAGACATAAAACTCTGGGTCAGACATAAAGCCTGGTATGAGCGATAAGCATCTAAACATAACAATAACAGGTATACTAAACCATACCTGAACCTGGACCTGCAACCAAAGAGTTAGTACCACATACCGTACAGTACTCCAAGGTGCCATAATGAATAGTGTAAAGAATACGGGGGTGGGGTGTGCATGTCGTAATGATAGCAAACAAATCATCCATAGCAACCATCCTCACATCTCTCACTCAGTGCGTAAAGCATACGATATCTACCACTTTGGAACACTAGACAAATTGAGGCAACGACGAATCCCGACTTGTAGAAACCCTGCTGTGACCAAGCTAAACACATGGAGCCATGACCAAACATTTCAATGACCCATGTAACACCCCACCTCCGCTAGGGTCACTCTTTCGGGGGCACTAGCTTCTGGGGGGCGTTAGAACTGGGTAAGCATGCATAATGATATATCAAGGCAGAACAGGAACATAAATATATATGTAAAACAGAGTAAGTGAGAATAAAACAGCGGAATATCTCAAACCATCTCAAAACAAGTCTAGTACATCATAAAGTCATCTGCCAAAATAAATATGTCTAGTACAACATAAACAGAAGTACTGAAATACATAGTGCTATCCCCAAAAATAAAGATGATAAACCATAGCGAGCTCAATGTCCAGGCATACATGAGCTATCCAGCAAACAAGCAAGCGATCCAAGCTAAGCACCACTGTTCCCTCCCTGAGAACCTGGGGGGGGGGGGGAAACGGAAGAAAAGAAGCGAAAGAAAACAGGTTGGTAAGCCCTACTACGATCAGTCTATAAACTAATAAAGTTAACATCATGATGGAAACTGAGATGAACATACTGGCAATAGATAAAGGTGTCATCACATAGAGAAGATTAAGCTTTGCACCACAGTGTACTAGCAAACTAACATAACAGGTAATGATCTCTCAGCCCAAACTTTGGCCCAATAGCGTGAGGTGACCTTAATGCAAGGTCCAGCCCAACGGTCTAGTCGATCGGCTCCCTATAAACCTAACACGTCAAGTGTTGGTGTCCATACGGCCCACATATGGTTGTAGTCAGACTGTGCTGGGTCCACCTTTGGGTGTATCAAGCCCTCGGGTGTCAACCCCAGACACCTAAGCAATAATGCACAGTCTAAACCTACTGGTACCCGTGCCTCGAGTTTGTCCAACACCGAACTACGTGCACGTCCGTAGCCCGCCTGGACCCGCACCGCTGTACCACTCAGCCGTCGCTTTGGTCGCTTACATCAGTCCAGTAATCGTGCCCCGCCCTAGCCTAGCCTCTAGGGTTGTGAATGATACCAAACTGGGATTACTGCTGGAACAGACCACGTTGCTAGGGTTTTCTAAGAGGGTTAAGTGTGGTTTAACCCCTCACTAATCATAGATTAAATTAGTTAAGTGTAACCAACAGTTCACCACTTAACCCCATTTAATCCCTCGTATCCCCAAAATTGGTTAAGTATTAGTGGACCATGACTTAACCCTAATCATGAGGCATTAATTTAATTGTACCTTAACCTCTCACATTAGACTTTGTTGCGGTTACTAGTTAAGCCGGGCGGGTCCGGGTAGCTTTACACCACAACTTGGTCTAACCTCGGGTCCCAGGTACACATGACCAACTTCTCACATTGGGTCCTATTGTTTGTAGCAACTAGTTAAGCCGGTCGGTTCCGGGTAGGTTTACGCTACAAACTCAACCCAACCTCGAGTTGGCCACACATGTTTTCTAAGTGTCATGTCCACTTTATTTCAAAACATAATTACAAGTTTAACAAATACTTGGGTAGACCTAACTTAATAGGTAAATTCCCAAGGGGTAGACCTAACTTAATAGGTAAATTCCCAATCTTATATTTTCATGTATTTTTAAGTTTTACCCAAACCCCCCCCCCCCCCAACGTCATTCTATCGCTTACATATTCGTCATAACGCATAAAGGATAGAAAGAGGGAACTTGGCACAACATACATGATAAATCCTACATATCATAATAAGCATGCATAACATGTTGGACTTGCATAACTTAGCATAGTGAACTTGCATAAACATGCATAACTTGTTGAACTTGCAAATCATGACTTAGTGAACTTGCATAAACATGCATAACTTGTTAAACTTGCAAATCATGGCATAGTGAACTTGCATAAGCATGCATAACTTGTTAAACTTGCAAATCATGGCATAGTGAACTTGCATAAGCATGCATAACTTGTTAAACTTGCAAATCATGGCATAGTGAACTTGCATAAGCATGCATAACTTATCAAACATGTGTAACATAGCATAGTGAACTCGCATAAGCATGCATAACTTATTAAACATGCATAACATAGCATAGTGAACTCGCATAAGCATGCATAACTTATTAAACATGCATAACATAGCATAGTGAACTCGCATAAGCATGCATAACTTATTAAACATGCATAAATCCCAACTTTCATCACATATTAACTTTAGAGTTTCTAAAATGAAGGTAAGAGGGCTTACAAATATTATGAAGACACAAATCTACTAATAAAGATTGAGAAGCCCTTTTATGCAAGCATATAAAAACCCAAAACAAAGCTCCAATTAACAAAAATCCCAAAAACTCTAGCTTTAGCAATTAAAGCTTGCAACTTGATGATGTATGCAAGCTAATGATCATTCATACAACTTAGAAATGCTTGTATGAACATCAAAACCTTCATAGAAATGATTTTTGAAGAGGGTGGAGGCTAGGGTTCTTAGGTGGAGGCCATTTGAGAATTCAATTTGACATAGTTTGGTTGCTAGAGTGAATAATGAGGTTTTAGGGTAGGATTAGGGGCTTATTTATAGAAGATTAGAGTGTTTTTAGCCCTAGGATTAACCCTAGGTTAGTTTAGGCCCATCAGATTTAGGAATTCTCTAGAACCAAGCCCAAATCAAAATGGTGCGCCAGGCAAAACTGCCTGGCCACCCCGTGTCGACAGGGCTGTCGACAGGGCAGTCGACACCCTAAGACCCCTGTCGACATGCCTGTCGACATGGGGGTCCTGGCGGGAGTTTTCCCGCCTGACGCCAGTTAGCCCTAATCCTTGTTTTTAATTTAAAATTTAAATCTGTTTTTACTATGGAAATTTCTGAAAACTTCAATGGGCCTTAACTGGGTCATACGGACTCCGATTTTCGAAAACTCGGACTCTATTTCGCGTATTTTTCCGAGACGAACGCAATGGCATAGCCCGTTTCCCTTGATTCAGATTTTAGAATTAAATTCTGCCTCGATTTATGTTATAACAGGTTATTGAAAATACGGGTTGTTACATTCTCCCCTCCTTAAAGGATTTCGTCCCCGAAATCTTCAAGTTAGGAAGAACGTATCCTACCATCCAATCATCCATCTACTCAAAGCATCATCCACGAGCAATCATTGTCCTTAAAAGATTCTAAATGCTGTATGAACATATGCAAAAGTGTGTGTATATGTACTTATCTAATGCAAAGATCAATGCAAAATATGTTAGTGAAATGTATCCATATGTATGCAAATCCCTAACATAATGTATAATATCTACATGTGTGCTCAATCATACATCCATATGCAACATCCATGTGATTGCATACAAATTTCATCCAAGAATAAGCATAAACACTCATGCACATGCAATATGAGGAGTGTGTGAGCCGATCTAGTGCCTAATGTGTATCATGCATCCACGAGTAACCACTTGCAAACACTTGCAACCACTTGCAACCATCAAACATAACATGTCTCAAACACATGTTTCATCCAAAGGGTTTCTACCTAAGGTTCTCATGACAAGATTAGCACGATAACTAGATAAACATGGATAGCAAAGAGAAAGATATGCTAACAAAGGAAAGAGATTGAGAGTGTACCCTCAAAAAGGAATGGATAAAGCCCACGCATCTTCTCCTCGGTTTCCCAAGTTGCGTCTTCTTCGGCTTCACCCCATTGAACCTTCACCAACCTGACCTCTCGATTCCTTAGCCTCTTGGTCTCCGTCCCCAAGATACGAATCGGAGCTCTCCTCAAAGTTGCCTCTTTCTCTACTTCCACGTCTTCAAGAATGCTAGGTTCAACCACCTCAGCGGACTCATGTAGGCACTTTCGGAGATGCGAGACATGAAAGACATTATGCACTCCGGACAGCTTCTCGGGCAATTGCACTTTATAAGCCATCTTCCCAATTCTCTTTATGATAGGGAAGGGTCCAACAAATCTCGGTGCTAGCTTCCCAACAACTCCAAATCGGACCACATTCCGCAAAGGAGAAACCTTTACGAAAACCATGTCCCCAACATCAAATTCCAAATCGGATCTTCGCTTATCAGCATAGGATTTCTGTCGGTCTTGGGCCGCTTTCATCCGTCTTCTAATCAACTCGACCTTCTCGGATGTATCTCTAATCATGTCGGGTCCAAGTATAAGCTTATCTGTAGCCTCCCACCAACATGTAGGTGACTTGCACGGCCTCCCATATAAAGCTTCAAATGGTGCCATCCCTATGCTCGCCTGATAACTGTTATTATATGCAAACTCAACAAGAGGAAGATGGTCTTCCCAAGCACCACCAAAATCCAGAATGCAAAGCCTCAACAAGTCCTCAAGTACCCTATTCACCCTTTCCGTTTGGCCGTCTGTTTGTGGGTGATAGGCCGTACTCAGGTTCAACCTCGTGCCCATAGCTTCCTGCAAACTGTTCCAGAACTGACTAGTAAAGATGGGGTCTCGGTCACTGACTATGCTGGAAGGGACTCCATGTAGTCGTACTATCTCACGAAGATATACTGATGCTAGTCCAGATGCGGTCCTTTTGCTCTTTACTGGAATAAAATGAGCACTCTTCGTAAGTCTATCTACAATGACCCATATGCTCGTATTCCCATTCCTTGACTTTGGAAGCCCATCAATAAAGTCCATAGAAATACTCCCCACTTCCATAGCGGGACCTCTAGAGGATGCAATAGCCCACCGGGCTTCTTCGACTCGGCTTTTACTCTCTGACAAACAACACATCTAGAGACAAACTCTGCCACATTCTTCTTCATCCCAGGCCAGAAGAAAATGCGCTTCATATCCTTATACATCTTATCTCCACCCGGATGTATAGTCATCTTGGAGCGATGTGCTTCATCAAGAACTTTCCTCACCAAGTCTTCCATCATCGGAACACAAAGCCTTCCGTCTCTCCTCAGCCAACCCTTATCATCTATAGAATATCGAGCAAGGTGACTAGATGTCTCCCCTCGAATCAGCTTATCCATGATCTCAATTATCTGAGGGTCTTCCTTCTGCGAAGCCCCAACTTGATCCAGAAGGGTAGGCCTGAGCTCTAGAGATGCCAAAGAACCGGTCATCGACTCAACTGTCAAAGAAAAATCAAAGGTTGCCAAGAACTCTAAATTCTTCATCTCAACAAATAGAGGACTTAGTGTCAACCTTTTTCTACTCAACGCATCCGCTACAACATTCCCCTTGCCAGGGGTATAGGCTATATCAAAATCATAGGATGCCAAGAATTCCATCCATCTCTGCTGCCTCAAGTTCAGATCCTTCTGCGAAAAGAGATACTTCAAAGACTTATGATCAGTATACAGCTCAAATCTCTCTCCCAGAAGATAATGACGCCAAGCCTTGAGTGCATATACAATCGCTGCCAGCTCTAGATCATGAGTGGGATAATTCTTCACATGCACCTTAAGTTGCCTCCCACCAAAACATATAACTCTGCCCTCTTGCATCAGAACGGCGCCCAATCCCGTGCCACAAGCATCAGTGTACACGGTAAATATCTTACCACCATCGGGTAAAGCTAGAACTGGTGCTGAGGTAAGGGCTCTCTTGAGTCTTTGAAAAGCAAGCTCACAGTCCATATCCCAAGCAAAAACTAAGTTCTTCTTCGTCAACTTAGTAAGAGGAGCGGATATCTTCGCGAAGTCCTTGATGAACTTCCGATAAAAACCCGCAAGACCTAGAAAACTTCTCACCTCGGTTGCATTCCTTGGAGTCTTCCAATCCTGAACTGCAACCACCTTAGCGGGATCCACCGCTAAGCCTTGCTTGGATACGATATGCCCAAGGAATCTAACTTCCCTTCTCCAAAAGTGACACTTGGAGAACTTGGCCTTTAGCTGATGCGCTCTAAGCGTATCCATCACCTCTACAAGATGCCTCGCGTGCTCTTCTTCATCCTTGGAGAAGACCAGAATATCATCCACAAAGACCACGACAAACTTGTTCAAGAACTCCCGAAACACCCTACTCATCAAGTCCACAAAATACGCGGGTGCATTCGTCAAACCGAACGGCATAACCAGCCATTCAAAGAATCCATCTGGAGTTCTGAATGCAGTCTTGTCTATACTATCTTCAGCCACTCTGAGCTGATGAAATCCAGTAGCAAGATCAAGCTGAGAGAAAACAGAAGCACCAACAAGCTGGTCAAAGAGATCATCGATCCTCGGTAACGGGTGTCTGTTTTTCTTAGTCAGCTTATTCAATTCTCTATAATCCACACAGAGTCGAAGAGAACCATCTGCCTTAGTAGCAAACACCACAGGCGCTCCCCATTCGGATATACTTCGTCTGATGAAGTTCTTCTCAAGTAACTCCTTTACTTGCTTGCTGAGCTCCCGTCTCTCACGCGGAGCCATGTGCCGAACGGGTAAAGAAACAGGCTTAGCATTATCCACCAGATAAATGCGAAAATCAATCTCTCTTTTCGGGGGCAACCCCTTAACTTCTTCAAAAACATCTGGATAATCTCGGACCACCCTTACAGACTGAAGGGCTTCCTCTGACGAGTCGAGAGATTCAAGATAGCACAACATGACGGGATTCTTCGGATTGCATGAAATCTCTAAGGTGTTGCCAAGGCGAGTCACAAGCCTCACAACCCTATGCTCACAATCAAGAATGGCTCCATATCTGGAGAGCCAATCCATGCCTAATATCAATCCGTATCCCCTGAAACCAAGAACATATGCACTACACAAGAACTCTACACTGAGTATAGAGATCCTCAGATCCTCACATATCATAGATAGATGAGCAGAACCCCCAATGGGATTCGAAACACAAACGGGATCATCCACTAAGCTAGTACTAAGGTGCAAGCTATCAACAAGATCAGATGAAATAAAGCTATGTGATGCACCAGAATCAAAAAAGGTACGAACTGGAAGATCAGAAACATAAACAAGGTTCTCAACAGAAACACTACCTCGATCGGGAACTGAAGCGGTATTGAGAGCATGAACTTGCCCTCCTGAAGGTCCAGCCTGTCCTTTCTTCTTCGGGCACTCCTTGCTGAAGTGTCCAGTCTCACCACAGGAAAAACATCCACCACTAAGCTTCCTTTTCTTCTTCCTACAATCCTTAGCAAAGTGTCCAGGCACACCACAGTAATTGCACTTTCCCTTGCCTTTGTTGTTGTTCCCCTTCTTGTTCTTGCTCTGATTCCCCTGACTGCTTTGACCACCTTGATTGCCTTTGCTTTGAGAATCAGTCTTCTTTGCTTGAGTATCACTCGTCTTGACCTCTTTCTTTCCATCTCCCTGAAGTAGAGCCATATTGACCAAACTCTCAAAAGTAGCCCCATGCGGAATATGTGACATCGCCAAGCCCTGCAGCGGCTCATTCAACCCTCTTGCAAATCGAAGAGCCTTCTTCTCAGGAGTGTTTACCATATCCAAACCAAAACGGGCTAGCTGATTAAACTTGTTCACATACTCCTTAACAGACATATCACCTTGCTTTAATGCAATGAACTTCTCCATCTGTAAATTCGCCTCAGCAGAAGATAGAAACTTAGCCACAAATCTAGCCCTCAAATCGGCCCAAGTCTCAACGGGCCTCGTCCCATTGGTGACCTCCCACCAATAGGCCGCTTCATCCTTCACACTGTCAATAAGATCTTCCTCTCATCATCAATCCCAAAGATAGCAAATAGGTCCTCAGTGTCTTTCAGCCAATTCCTAGCTTCAACAAAAGATTCCGTGCCTAGGAAAGTCTTGCCTCCCATCGCCTTGAAGTCTTTACAAACCTTCGTGAACTCAACCTGAGGATGCTGAGGGGGAGGAGGAGGAAGAGGAGCCTCAGCAACAGGAGGAGGAGGAACATTAGCAACGGGAGGAGGAATATTAACATTAGGGGGAGGATTCTCAACTACAGGAGGAGGAGTGGGAGTAGGGTTTGCGGGGCCAGCTACCGCCCTAGCTTCAAGAAGTCTCCTATACCAGAGTGGTACATTTACTCCATCCGGGATGGCAAGATTCTCAGCCATACTGAAACGAAAGATAAGATAAGATTAGGTCAAGGGAACGAAGGATAACGCTAATGGCTTTTTGGGGAATAGCCTTTTAAAATACTAGACTTTTCTTTGGAAAATACTTTATACTTGTTTTGAAAATAGTTTTTCAAAAGTCCTTAAAAACTTTTTGTTCTTTCTTGTAAACCATATGCTCTGATACCAAATTTGTAACACCCCACCTCCGCTAGGGTCACTCTTTCGGGGGCACTAGCTTCTGGGGGGCGTTAGAACTGGGTAAGCATGCATAATGATATATCAAGGCAGAACAGGAACATGAATATATATGTAAAACAGAGTAAGTGAGAATAAAACAGCGGAATATCTCAAACCATCTCAAAACAAGTCTAGTACATCATAAAGTCATCTGCCAAAATAAATATGTCTAGTACAACATAAACAGAAGTACTGAAATACATAGTGCTATCCCCAAAAATAAAGATGATAAACCATAGCGAGCTCAATGTCTAGGCATACATGAGCTATCCAGCAAACAAGCAAGCGATCCAAGCTAAGCACCACTGTTCCCTCCCTGAGAACCTTGGGGGGGGGGGGGGGGGGAACGGAAGAAAAGAAGCGAAAGAAAACAGGTCAGTCAAAAAGACTGGTAAGCCCTACTACGATCAGTCTATAAACTAATAAAGTTAACATCATGATGGAAACTGATATGAACATACTGGCAATAGATAAAGGTGTCATCACATAGAGAAGATTAAGCTTTGCACCACAGTGTACTAGCAAACTAACATAACAGGTAATGATCCCTCAGCCCAAACTTTGGCCCAATAGCGTGAGGTGACCTTAATGCAAGGTCCAGCCCAACGGTCTAGTCGATCGGCTCCCTATAAACCTAACACGTCAAGTGTTGGTGTCCATACGGCCCACATATGGTTGTAGTCAGACTGTGCTGGGTCCACCTTTGGGTGTATCAAGCCCTCGGGTGTCAACCCCAGACACCTAAGCAATAATGCACAGTCTAAACCTACTGGTACCCGTGCCTCGAGTTTGTCCAACACCGAACTACGTGCACGTCCGTAGCCCGCCTGGACCCGCACCGCTGTACCACTCAGCCGTCGCTTTGGTCGCTTACATCAGTCCAGTAATCGTGCCCCGCCCTAGCCTAGCCTCTAGGGTTGTGAATGATACCAAACTGGGATTACTGCTGGAACAGACCACGTTGCTAGGGTTTTCTAAGAGGGTTAAGTGTGGTTTAACCCCTCACTAATCATAGATTAAATTAGTTAAGTGTAACCAACAGTTCACCACTTAACCCCATTTAATCCCTCGTATCCCCAAAATTGGTTAAGTATTAGTGGGCCATGACTTAACCCTAATCATGAGGCATTAATTTAATTGTACCTTAACCTCTCACATTAGACTTTGTTGCGGTTACTAGTTAAGCCGGGCGGGTCCGGGTAGCTTTACACCACAACTTGGTCTAACCTCGGGTCCCAGGTACACATGACCAACTTCTCACATTGGGTCCTATTGTTTGTAGCAACTAGTTAAGCCGGTCGGTTCCGGGTAGGTTTACGCTACAAACTCAACCCAACCTCGAGTTGGCCACACATGTTTTCTAAGTGTCATGTCCACTTTATTTCAAAACATAATTACAAGTTTAACAAATACTTGGGTAGACCTAACTTAATAGGTAAATTCCCAAGGGGTAGACCTAACTTAATAGGTAAATTCCCAATCTTATATTTTCATGTATTTTTAAGTTTTACCCAAACCCCCCCCCCCCCCCCCAACGTCATTCTATCGCTTACATATTCGTCATAACGCATAAAGGATAGAAAGAGGGAACTTGACACAACATACATGATAAATCCTACATATCATAATAAGCATGCATAACATGTTGGACTTGCATAACTTAGCATAGTGAACTTGCATAAACATGCATAACTTGTTGAACTTGCAAATCATGACTTAGTGAACTTGCATAAACATGCATAACTTGTTAAACTTGCAAATCATGGCATAGTGAACTTGCATAAGCATGCATAACTTGTTAAACTTGCAAATCATGGCATAGTGAACTTGCATAAGCATGCATAACTTGTTAAACTTGCAAATCATGGCATAGTGAACTTGCATAAGCATGCATAACTTATCAAACATGTGTAACATAGCATAGTGAACTCGCATAAGCATGCATAACTTATTAAACATGCATAACATAGCATAGTGAACTCGCATAAGCATGCATAACTTATTAAACATGCATAACATAGCATAGTGAACTCGCATAAGCATGCATAACTTATTAAACATGCATAAATCCCAACTTTCATCACATATTAACTTTAGAGTTTCTAAAATGAAGGTAAGAGGGCTTACAAATATTATGAAGACACAAATCTACTAATAAAGATTGAGAAGCCCTTTTATGCAAGCATATAAAAACCCAAAACAAAGCTCCAATTAACAAAAATCCCAAAAACTCTAGCTTTAGCAATTAAAGCTTGCAACTTGATGGTGTATGCAAGCTAATGATCATTCATACAACTTAGAAATGCTTGTATGAACATCAAAACCTTCATAGAAATGATTTTTGAAGAGGGTGGAGGCTAGGGTTCTTAGGTGGAGGCCATTTGAGAATTCAATTTGACATAGTTTGGTTGCTAGAGTGAATAATGAGGTTTTAGGGTAGGATTAGGGGCTTATTTATAGAAGATTAGAGTGTTTTTAGCCCTAGGATTAACCCTAGGTTAGTTTAGGCCCGTCAGATTTAGGAATTCTCTAGAACCAAGCCACAAGACCAAGCCCAAATCAAAATGGTGCGCCAGGCAAAACTGTCTGGCCACCCCGTGTCGACAGGGCTGTCGACAGGGCAGTCGACACCCTAAGACCCCTGTCGACATGCCTGTCGACATGGGGGTCCTGGCGGGAGTTTTCCCGCCTGACGCCAGTTAGCCCTAATCCTTGTTTTTAATTTAAAATTTAAATCTGTTTTTACTATGGAAATTTCTGAAAACTTCAATGGGCCTTAACTGGGTCATACGGACTCCGATTTTCGAAAACTCGGACTCTATTTCGCGTATTTTTCCGAGACGAACGCAATGGCATAGCCCGTTTCCCTTGATTCAGATTTTAGAATTAAATTCTGCCTCGATTTATGTTATAACAGGTTATTGAAAATACGGGTTGTTACAACCCACCACATTGGTCTTAGCCCTTGGTCCTACCAATGCCATAATGGCCCTGAATCCGCCTTCGTACCTCTTACCGTAGTGGTCCAAAGCTATAGACATCGATAACTCCTTAGCACGCGTCCCGCAGCAAAGCCCAACAATGAAGCGAACTCGTTGATTCCCATCTGAATCCATAGCTCTAACTTCTCATTTGGACTTCCTTTGCATCTCGGGTTTGGTCGAATTGGAGTGGGTCTTCAGAAGAGTTGTCGCGCATTAACAGTCCTAGAATTCGGTTCGGTTCGGTAGTCATCACCTTCATCGGTTCGGGTCGGTAGTCATCACCTTCATCGGTTCGGGTCGGATACTCCACTTCGGGTCGGGTCGGTGTCCTCCTCCGGGTCGGGTCGGGTCACTGTCTTCCTTCCAGTTTTCTCCGATCAGCTCCCTCGTTTTCCATCTACTCTGATCCGATCCGCTCCCGTTCTTCATCTGCCCTGATCCGATCCGCTCCCTTCGCCTTGCTCCAGTCGTAGCCTTCCATTCTTGAGCCGATCCGATCTGGTCTCCATTATTCTTCCGATCCGATCCCTTTTGTCCACTCCAACTCTAAGTAAACGGCCTTCCTTCTCGCCAAGTCTCCTATGTGCCAAACTCCAGTTCGAGTCGGGTTTTATTGCCCAGTTCACATATCCGACCTGAGCCCTCATCCGATCCGATCTGAAGCCCTGCACAACTTTCTGCAGCTTTTTCCAGCAACTTGTTTACGCCGTTCGACGACGTTTTTGACAAATCTAACTATTCTAATCAATCACAATTCATGTCAAATAGTCATAAAAACATAGCAAACTAACCACAAACACCAAAACAATGAATTCATATGTCAAAATGGATCAAAGGTGCCCAAAACCCCTTATTTTCCCTTAAGCATGTTTAAGCAAATCTAATCATAGGGTTAACAAAACTTAATCAAATCGAACCAAATTTCAACCAGAGGCATAAAATATTATTTAAGAATTTCTAAACATTTTTCCAGAATTTATTAGTGTATAAATTCGCTAATCTTCACTAATTACCCTTAATTACCGTAATTAGTGCAAAAACTATGCAAATCACTCACCTTTGCCACAACTAAAACCCCAAAACTGAAATATTCTCTGATTTGGCACTGTTCTCAATCTTACACAGCAGCTCTACCTCGGTTCTCGTGCTAAGACTCCTTGATTTGATGTTTGCTAAGGCTAATCTTCAATTAGAAAGTGATTAAGAGGTGTTTTGAAGAGATTTAGAGAGTGGAGGCCATGGCTAGATCAAGAGGAATGAAAGTGGCGGCTGGAAAATGTCTAAAGAAATGTTTTCTAACCCTAACCAGCCCTCCTATACCTCTAAACCCGAAATTCCCCTCTGGGCCTAGCTGCTAATCACCCGGTTAAGCCCAATTAAGCTGTTTTTCACCATCTGAAACTTGTTTCAGCCATATCTCCCAAACGGTGAGTCCGTTTGGCTAATGTGACCACTCTACGGAAAGAGAAACCATCATCCGGAGCTAATGGAAGTGGTTTCAGGTCAAAATTCCTTTCCAGTCAAAAGTTATGGCCAAAATAGTACCAACTAGGGGTAAAATGGTCATTTAAAAATCGGGAAAAATCATGGGCATGGGAAATGACCCTAATAGTCGTCTCCCAAAGTTACATGACCATACGACTTCGTATGTGAAAGAAATAAATATTCTACGATCCTATGATGCGTAGAATGCGGGTCGTTACAAGTCATATATGAACAGATCTGATGAACATGTGATAGTAGAAATGATTCTGACATAATAGGGACATCATAAAAAGGCATGATGAGATCTAAGTAATGAATTAGATTAACTAATAATGGCATATATGACATGATAAATAGGTATAGGCTTAGATCTAGATCATAATCATGTCAGAATAACTTAAATACATAGGTTATAGCAGATCTGATATGATTCAGATAGTCATAGGCTTAGATCCAAGTTATAATCATGCTAAGATTAACTTTTAAGTATTTAGATCTAAAATTAACACAAACTCACTGTGATTGGATCTAAGAAATAGGAGAGGGATTGTAGATGTTGAATCACAGATCTCTATACTTGAATAACTCTAGTTGATTGTTGAAGAAGAAAAGACTTGATTTAATCTGGGCAGAGGTAGCATCTAGTTCTCCATTGATTTAGGTGTGGAGAAACAAGAGAAATGGGGTCTTATTTATAGCCTAAATCCAGCGAATCAAGTCAAGAAAGGAGTCCACATTCAGCCAGAAGAATTCTGCCCAAATCTGTCGTGCGGGGGTCGACACCCCCCCCCCCATACTTGGTGTGTCGACCCAGGGGTCGATACCCCTAGGCGGGAATTTTCCCGCTCCCCTTTTCTACGTGAATTTTGAACTGTTTAGAATTCTGGATTAATTATGTATATATATATATACACACATATATTCTTCTTTGCATATACAAACTTCAAACCTTAATAACTTCTTCATACGATGTCCATTTTACGCAAATCAGGTGTCTATTTTGACCAGAATTCCGAGACTAACGTAATGGCGGTGTCACTTTCACTTAATTTTGAATATTTAATTAAGTGTTCTTTAATTTATCATCTTTAGTATTGTTAAAATTACGGGGTGTTACATCTTAACATATATATTTTCATTTCATTCTTTTAATAAAAAAAGTTTTCATACGTTGGTTTCACGCATGGCAATTTGGAACGAATGAATATGTCCCTTTATGCACGTTTGCAGCATGCATTTTTAAAACTTCAGCATGCTTAGCATGCCTTTGTATTATTAAAAAAAAAGGGAACATGCATTGCATACATAGTTGGAACAAAAATGCATGCAAATGTTGTCCCATGCGTTGGAACAAATAGTGCATGTTGTCCCATGCATTTTGTTCCATGCGTTTAAGTATTATATATATATATATATATATATATATATATATATATATTTCTACCATATAGCTAATGTAAAAAATAATAATTATTTATGTACGTTTCTTGTTTGTGTGAACAGACTTGGTCCGCTTGTACTTGATTTGATTCGATTTCGAGTGCGCTCGGGTTTCGTCGTCATCTCGTGTTTGCCTGTAACGTTATCTTTTGTTCGTACCACGAAAGGTGAGTTTATCTCACACTTGACTTACAATATTCATGACCGTAAATTTAACTTTATTGAAATGTTGATTGAAATGCTTAGGAATTGTTTGTAGAAATTCACATTATTGATATATGAGTTGCTCACATATTACATGTTATGACACGACATTTATATGACACAAAATTTGTGCACAAGTGATATGTGATTGTAATGTGATGATATGTATGTTATACGATATTGCATTTTTGTTTATTTATGTCGTTCTCGCACTGCAAGTTCCCTTAGTTAAGAAATCACTATGGGTTGAAATGATACATACCCGAATGATCTTATAGATTAGTGAAAATCGTTATGGGTTGAAATGATAGACCTGAGCGATTTTATGGATTTTGGGATTGCAAGTTGAAATGATACATACCGATAAATATTGAATTAACTAGGATTGAATTGATCACTTAGCCCTAGGTAGAAAACTATATACGGACACTATGGTTGATTTCAAAATGTTTTGAAATAAATTGATTTTAAAATTTCAAGTGATATAATGTTTCAAAGAAAATGAAGTTGTTTTAAAATTATCAAATTTTGAAATGATTTAACTTATACAACTTAATGTTTTCAAATGTGTTAATATAAACAGTTTTCAAATTACATTATAGATAATATTTTGAAGTTGATTTTAATTGATAACTTGTGATTTTAAAAATCAATTTGACTCATAAATAACCACGTTGTGAAATAAGCGATTGGTTGTTAAAGAGACCTGATTCGGTACTAGCATACTCTCTGTCAATACCGATACCACTTTAACAACTGTGTACGTGGTGGAGAATCAAGAACGAAGTAGGATGGATTTGACGAACGATGCTGGAATAAAGTAAGAGAACGATGATGGATAGCCTTGACTTTTGAGTCATAATTAAAATGACTAAAACATGGTTTATACAATGATTAATGGGGTCTCATCCCTTATCGAACACACTTTTTCAAACCATATCTATTACTTAGTGATTTGATTTGGTGGATCCACCCTTGGTTATGGGAGTGTGTTCGAGGTGGGCGGTAGTAGCTGTTATGCGTCACCACTGGTCTGGGAGTGCAATTGGTAGAACCTATCCTAGGTATTTCCTCGAGTGCCTTGTCATATTACCTTGATCGCGCTTATTACGAATTTGTTTTGTGTTGTACCTATTGAGTGCTCCCTGATAGCCCATCGGTTTGGTGGAGTTTACAGTACTGTATATAATACAATGTTTATAAACAGTGTAAGGGTAAAAATGTAATCTCGCTTATGCTATTTTCAATAGTATATTTCCCCATAGACATTATTATAATAGTGTAGTGTATTATATGATATAGTTTATCAGATACTTAGAGGATGGAAATCCCAAACATCTTCTAAGTTATTTATGCATTTCAGTTGAATATTTCAATTGAGTTAAATTTATGTTATAAGAATGTTAGTCCCGATCCGAGTGTTTTGTCTTTGCATTTTTGCTCTGGTTAGCCTGAGTAGCACGACATTGGAGCCTTATTTTGGAGCTAGAGACCTTTTGGAGCTGTAGCTATTATCTGTTATTTCCTTCGGTTATTTACGATTCTGCTTGATTTGGCATTTGGTGTGTATTGATATATCATTTATTCGTCTGAGACTTGATGTATCTGCTAAGTCTATGTCACTTAGGTACTTCTTTGAGACTATTTTATGTAGTAGCTTCATGAACTACTATAGTTTTATTTTCTGCTGTGAGTTATTCTGTGTCTACGATTTGTATGGTGATTTTGTGATTGGTTTTATTTTACCTCGAATTATATTAACAATCTATTTGTTTTGAATGATTCACTTCCAACATGTGAGGTTTATTGTCGATTTGGATGGTTCAAAATAGTGGATCGTTACAGTAGAGGTAGAATGGAAGGCAATAGTTAGACGAGTTCCTGCCCGTATACTTGGATCAGAGGTTAAGAAGCTTCGCAACCGAGGAGTCCAATTGATGAAAATTCAATGGGGAGAAGACCGCGAAGATGCAACTTGGGAGATTTAAGACAAGATTCGCACTTCGTAAACTTTTCTTTTCTAAGGTATGTTCTTAACTTCTTTTTTCAAGCTTTTATTCATACATGCTTCTGTCATTTGAGTATATCCTATCAATCGATTCTTCGACCTTTAGGTAGAAAATCAATGGGTGTAAACATGTGTTTGAGACATGTTATGTTTGATGCATGCAAGTAGATGCAAGTGTTTGCTATTGGTTGCTCGTGGATGCATATACACACACTAGGCACTAGATCGGCTCAAAGCACTCTCATACTGCATATGGATCTGTGTGCATTTTAAATTTTTATGAATGGAAATGATTGTATTATCATATAGATGTTGCATTTGGATGGATGATTGTGCACACATATAGCGTTTACATGATATACTAGGACTATTTGCATACATATTGGATTCATGGCACTAACATACATTGCGTTGAGAAGGTCGACTGAATCAGTAGACCGCCCAATTTTTCGCACTAGCATAGGGACATTTACACACACCTTTGCATATGTTCATACGAGCATTAGAAATCTCTTAAGGACAATGGATGCTTGTGATTGATGGATGAGTAGATGGCTGATGGATGTTAGGATAAACATTCTTCTTAACTTAGAGATTTCGGAGACGAAGTCCTTTAAGTAGGGGAGAATATAACACCCCATAATTTTAACGGACATTATAATGATAAACTAAATAATACTTAATTAAATATTGGGAATCAAGTAAAATAGACCGTACCATTGCGTTTATCTCAGAATTCTGCTTGAGATAGACTCCTAGTTTGCATAAAGCGGACATCGTACGAGAAAGTTATTAAGGTTAAAAGTTTGTATACATATAAGAGTCTTATGTATACATAAATTCAAACCAAAAATTCAAAACAATCCAAATTCATGAAGCGGGAAAACCAGGGGAAATTGACCCGTTAGGTCTGACCCACACCTGGGCTGGGTCGACCTAAGGCCACGTGGGTCGACCCGGGTGAGGGTGGGTCGACCCAACGAGGATCTGGGCGAGATCTCTTTCTGAATCTGGACGCAATGTTTGGCCAGGTTCGTTGGCAGTAGGCTATATATAGGACAAAATTTCTATTGTTTTCTACACCTAAAAACAATGGAGATAATGAAATGCTGCCTCTGCTTGGATTGAATTTGCCTACCTTCTTCAAATATCAGCCTACATTCATATAAGAATTTTCACTGCAGCTTCAGCATATTATTCTCTATTCTTTAGATCTAATCTCTGCGAGTTCATGTTACTTTTAGATATAAAAATTTAAGAAGCAACCCTGGCATGTTTATAAATCTGGATCTAAACCTATATCTGTAAGAATCTGATTCATAACTAAACAGTTCTGCTATTACATGTATTCTCTGTAAACCTGATTTGTTGTTCAGTTCTTATATGCCTATTTCTGATATCATATGCCCATCTCTGTTATTACATGCTTATTTTGTTTGATTCCTATTCTGTTCTTCTCCCACTCATTCCCTTTTTATTTTTATAGCCTAGGCTACTTTTGACCTAGGCCAATATAGCTGAAACAAGCGTACGAACGAAATTGGGATAATTTGGGAATGATATTTCGGGGGCATAACTTGTACTATGAATCATGACTTGAATTTGGGGGCATAACCTATACTGTAAATTATGACTAAAATTTGGGGCATATCTTATACTATGAATTATGACTTGAGATTTGGGCATATAAAATATGTAGGTTTAATTTAAAGATTAAATAGAACATGTTAATGAAATTGTAAGTAACCTATGAAACATATTGGGGGTTATGCATACCTGTTAACCTGTAATACTTAACATGTTTAATCTGTGGGGGGTTATATACATATAAACCTGTTAATCTGTGGATTGTTTAATCGGTGGGTGGGGTTAAGTAAAACATGTTGCATCTGTGGGGTTAAGTAATTCTGTTAAATCTGGGGGGGGGTCATACGAGCCAGTTAAACTTAACCTGTTTGATCTGTTGGGGTTATGGGGGTTTGTTAATCAGTTAGGCATAACCTATCAAATCCTAGTTAATTGGGGATACAAGCCTGAGGGGTGGCTTGTGTCATCTGTTGTGTGGGGCCCACATCAGCCAGTAACCCATTCTGGTATTAAAGGGGGACCCCGCACTAGGGAGGGGTCAGGGCACACTTACTGGACTAATTATAAGAGGTTCATTTGGGTAAAGATGTTCTGATGGCGCGTTCCAATGGAGTCATGTGCGTGCATGGGTCCGACTTGCTTAGGAAAATAAGCCGATATAATACCAGTAAATAGGTTTGTGTCCTTCTATAGGCTTCCACATTGGGAAGTAATACACCCTACTGTGGAGCCGACACTGTATTTACAAGTTAAGAATCCGATCGATTGGGGGTAGTAATTAAGGTACATCTAGTCATGTCTGTTTCTATGGGGTACCTGTATTTCTTTTTAAGGTAACACCCGTTATTTTTGTTTAGGTACCGGTTATTTTTGTTTGGGGTAAAATCCATTACTAGAGTACACCTAAAACTACCATTATGTTTCTGTAAGGATCATTTTGTTTCTGTTAAGTAATTATAAAACACTTAATGCGGTATACTAGTATTGGTGCAGAGAAAAGTCTTTGAGAATCATAATATACTCTGTTTATTCTGCTTATTCTGTTCAACCTGTTTATACATATTATATGATATTGTTATCTTGCATCCAGTTTATATGCCTATCGTAATACTTTTACTTCTTTATATGCTAAAAGGCACTGGACTCGCCAGACTTTATGTCTGGCCCGTTTTGTTTTGTTTTCTCTCTCTTTTCCTCCCCCCTCCCCCCCGCCCCTAGGTTTTCAGGGTGGGAACGCCCAAGCTTGATTAGGACTCTCTCTTCAGTTTTCGCTTGGATTTGGATCTGCTTCGATGTATTGCTTTGACTACCTATCTACTTGTTTATGGCTACTTGCAGGGATTATAATTTTTCATTTCTGTATTCTGATGGTTTTTATTTGATGTATTTTGTTCTAGTATTTCAGTCTGGTGTTGTAACTAGATTTTGAGACCATGATGTTCTCTGTTGGAAAATAAAGTTTTAAATTTCCGTTGCTATTTTATATATCTGTCTTATGAGATTCTGTTTTGTTTACCTATAACGCTTCACGGAACTTAATGCATTCCGTTAAAGAGTGACATTGACGGACATGGGGTGTCGCAATATCTCTACATGGGTAATTCTGCGGTTTCCATGATTGAAGGCAGAGGCACAATAATCCTCAATTTTACTTCTGGAAAAATTATCAAGTTGAATGATGTGCTCCACATTCCAGACATCCATAAGAATCTCATCTCTTTTGCAGTGTTATCAAAGAAAGGATTCAAAATGGTCCTCGAGTCAGACAAGATGATTCTATCCAAAGCTGGAATGTATATAGAAAGGGAATATTTATGTGATAGCCTATTTAAGGAAATGTAGCCATAGTTGGCGATAAACTTATATATTCTGATTGTGTTATTAATAAAATTGAAGTTTCTTATTTGCTTGAGCATGAAATTTTATTATGGCATGATAGATTAGGACACATAAATTTTCGCAAAATGGAAAAGCTGAAAAACTTGGGATTAATTCCTAAATTCCAAGAAGATAAAACCTACAAATGTGAGACATGTGTAAAAGCCAAAATGGTCAAGAAACGATTTCATACTATTCATAGAAGTACTGAACCACTAGATTTGGTTCATACAGACTTATGTAATTTTAAATCATTACCCACAAGAGGTGGGAAAAAGTACTTTTATTGATGATTATACGCGATATTGCTATGTATATCTTTTGAACAGTAAAGATAGAGCAATTACATCGTTTATAAAGTACAAGGAGGAGGTAGAAAAACAGTTAAACAAAAAGATCAAGATATTGAGATGTGATGGAGGTGGAAAATATGAATCATCACATGAATAATTCTATGAAGAAATTGTATAATTCATCAAACAACGACTCCAAATTCACCACAAAAAATGGTGTTGTTGAGAGAAAGAACAGAACGTTAAAAGATATGATTAACGCAACGCTTTTAAATTCTGGTTTACCAACGAACTTGTGGGGGGGAGCCCTAAGTATGTCCAACCACATATTAAACAATGTTTCTCATAATAAAACAGGAACAATAGCATATGAGATGTGGAAATGACATAAACCAAGCTTTGAATACCTCAAAATGTAGGGTGCTTGGAATTAACAGTTTCACCTCCCAAGAAAGTCAAACTTGGACCAAAAACTGTAGATTTTTACTATTTATGGCCAGCCCAAAATAGTAGTGGCTACAAATTTTTGGTATTCATGTCTGATATAGAAAATATCAATGTAAATAAAACCATTGAATCAAGAGATGCCTCATTATTTGAAGATGTGTTTCCGTACAAAAGGAATGAAAGAAATAATGTCCTTAAAAGGACAAGAGAAGAATTAAGTAATTCACATGAAGATGTAACTCGTCATGAGATGGAGCAAATTAAACCTAAAAGAAGCTAAAAAGTCGAGTGCGGCGATATATTAAATAGCCGCTATGCATTGAATTGATGATGGCCAATATATGTATGTGTGTTTGTGTGTGTAGAATTTGAAGTGCAGTGACCACAACAGCAGTAAAATAATTTTAATAGCAGCGGAAAATGTAAATCACAAAGTTGATTTATACTGGGTCAGACTTCCCTTCCTACGTCAAGTCCCAAAGCTCCCCTTCGGCTTTTTAACTATCAAAACAATCCTCACTTCATCCGGAGGAACATGTTTACAAACACCACTTGATTTGAACGAGTTACAAGCTTACCCACTTGATTTAAAGGGGTACAAGCTTACCCACTTGATTTGAATGGGCTACAAGCTTATCCACCTAATTTGAACGGGCTACAGGCTCACCAAAACTTTTGAATACATAGTAAGTAGATGACTGACTATATATTGTATCTTCAATACACGAAGTAGTCGCAGTGTAGTACGACTTCTACATCCTTCAATAATAATGATGCAAATTGAGTGCGCAGAGGCTAGGAAGTGAATATTGACTAGATTTGAATATTTGTTAAGTGATGTAGCGCTGGTCTAATATTTGCTTTGAAATAAATATAGAGTTTGAATATTTTGTAGCAATAAGAGTGCAAATTAGAAAGGAATTGTTGTTCTCGATTTGGAGATGATGTGCGCTTTATATAGGAATGTTGAAAAGCCATTAAATAGTTGCAATCCTTCATAAATTTCCCTTTGAGAAGATGCATCCATTGGAAGTTTGCAATCGGTGAATGAATGCATAAATTTGTACATAACTTTTTACTTGTTGACGTTAAAATCCATCAGCCGTTTTACACTAGACAGAAACGCTGCTTGGTCCAGGTGGTTAAGGCGCATGCCTACTTCTAAAGTGGTCCGGGTTCAATTCTCGATGATGTCCCATTATTTTTTGTACTTCTGACTTCTGTCTATTCAGGTAACATATTAACCATTTCCATGCAAATCGTTGCATGGCTAGGTGGTTTATGCATCTATATTGCAGCGTGCGGACTCGAGTCCGAGTCCTTGTAGTGTCGCCATTTTTAATTTGCATTCGAGTTCCTCCTTTTTCTGTATTTAAGTAAAATGGTCGTTGCATGTTTAAACAAATAAATGCATGAGCCAGTTGTGTGCATGTCTTGTTGCTAGGAGATCAAAGTTCGATTTTTGTTACCTACTCATCTTTTTTTCAATATACTGAATTCATGCCCTGCGCATGAGCATGTAAATGTGGACAAGAAATCCTCCTTCAATTGTTTCAATGATCCGTTTGGTAAATCATTTAAGCAGTTCATGCATGGTTCTTTATTCGAGTACCTAGCAGCATTACATTTTGTTCTTGGAGCCTACATTAGACACTACTAAGTTGTCTTCAATTCAAATTCCTTTTATACATGCCGGTGGCAGATTCTTGTGATGAAAACTTTAACCATATTTGTATTCTCATTTCTTTCTTTCCTTTCTGTACATGCTGCTAACAAATTCTTGTGCATAGGCGTTTGCGTGGATATTGCATTAATAGAAACATAGCACTTTTTATTTTATTTTTGTTGTCTTTCTCTTGTTGATAGGAATGTAACAACCATGTGCCTCAAATAATTATTTTTATGAAACTTTTCAACATCGATTATTTGTCGTTTAACAGCAAGATCTGTAATCACTTAATAAACACGTTAGTATGAATGGTTGTACAGTTGTTATCATCAAAAAAACAAAATCGTGTTTTCAACAGAAGCGTAAGGGCTAGAACTTCCAAGATATTTGGTTCGAAATTCCAAGCATACATGTTAGAACACGAACCTCAAATGTACAAGGAAGCATTGACATCTTCTGAATCTGCATGTTGGAAAGAAGCAATGCAAAGTGAGATTGATTAAATTCTAAGTAATAAAACTTGGGAAACTGTTGATCTTCCACCTAGAATAAAACGAATTGACTGCAAATGGATTTTCAAGAAGAAAATGAAAGCAAATGGCTCTATCGACAAGTATAAGCCAGATTAATAGCCAAAGGATATCGTCAAAAGGAAGGAGTAGATTTTTTTGATACATAATCGTCGGTAACACGAATAACTTTGATAAGAATGCTAATAGCAATTGCATCCATCTACAATTTAGAGATTCATCAAATGGATGTAAAGAGAGCATTCTTAAATGGAAATCTCGATAAGGAGATCTACATGGAGCAACCTGAAGGATTTATTTCCAATGGAAATGAAAACAAAGTCTGTAGATTAGTAAAATCATTATCTGGACTAAAATAAGCTCCAAAACAATGGCACGCAAAATTTGATAGTGTCATGATGAGAAATGGTTTTCATATAAATGTGTTTATTATAAATAAATTGGAGATTCTTATGTGATGGTTTGATTATACGTAGACGATATGCTGATCTTTGGTCCCAACATTAGAGTTATAGAGACCGTAAAGAAAATGTTAATCAACAATTTCAATATGATAGACTTAGGAGTTGCAGATGTTAATGGAATTGAATTATCTCAATCACACTATGTAGATAAAGTGACTGAAAGATTTACGCTATGTAGATAAAGTGACTGATTTTAAAATTTTGGAATTAAAGGAGTACAAACATCTTTTAATCGATCAGAAGTACTGCATAAAAACACTAAGAATGGTGCTATGCAACTAGAATACTCTCGTATAATTGGATGTCTAACGTATCTAATGAATTGCACAAGATTAGATATAGCTTATGAAGTAAATCGATTGAGCATGTATATAAGCAATCCATGAGAGAAATGCTGAAAAGCACTAATGAGAGTGCTTAGATATTTAAAAATACCACAAAGCATTCATTAAATTATGGAAAATATCCTACCATCTTAGAAGGATATAATGATGCAAATTGGATTGCTAATTTAGAGGAATCAAAATCAACTAATGGTTATGTATTCACCTTAGCAAGAGCAGCAGTGTCATGGAAATCTACTAAACAGACATTCATAGATTGATCCACTATGGAATTAGAGTTCATCGCTTTAGATAAAGCAGCCACAGAAGCAGATTGGCTTTGCCATTTTTTAGAAGATATTCCATTTTGGCCCAGACCTGTACAAGCTATATGCATACATTGTGATTACAAGCAGCGCTAAGCAAAGCGAAAAACTTTGTATATAAAGGAAAGTCGTGACATATTCGTAGATGCTATAACACAGTTAGGCAGTTACTCTCAAATGAAACTATTTCCATAGATTACGTGAGAACAAATGATAACCTAGCGGATTCGTTTACTAAAGGTTTACTAAGAGAGAGAATTGATTGTGCATCGAGGGGAATGAGTTTAAAAGCCTAAACCAATGAGAATTATTTTATACGGAAACCTATTCTAGCGATTGGAGATCCCATGGACTAGGATCAGCAGGCAAACCAGTTATGAATAACTCAAGACGTAATGCATTGTGTTTGGACACAATCCTATACCATTCATGTGGTCCACAATATAAATGCATGCCTACAAAAGAATGACAAGGTTAAAACTATGTTTTTGATGATGACCATATCTTGAATATAACAAGCGGGGTATACGTAGGATACTCTTAATGGTTGTGATCACAAGTGTTAGTGTGAGCTGGGTCGGTTCTATGAGAATATTAAAGGTTTAAATTTTCTATAACACTCGCAGAACCAAAAAAATTTCAGGACCAAAATGAACACAACCAAGAGATCGAATTAGAAGAGAATCAATGCTTCGTAAAGATTATTATCTGGATATACAATAACGGCCGACAGCTCAAGATGAAGTAATTCATAGATTAGCTAAGTAGATTCGATAAGTTTTAACTAAGGAAAGTTCAAAGCAAAATATCTACTTATCTACGATAAAACATTATTCCATACGTACTCTGTGATATTTCTCTATGTGTGGGGGGAAAAGTATATTATCATTCATGTGGGGATTGTTGAAAATTGCTGAATGAAACATACATTATTCCATTGTCCCACATCACCAAAACCAAAAATTATATCCAAGTACGTGAATGGTTTCCTCAAGAGGAGGTTGGGGCCTCGGAGCACCCAAATTGTGCTTTGTTGTGAGGAGGGAAGTCATGCTTCACCACCACACATGCATGCGCGCCGCCGTCCATCTGGGCTCGGGTTCAGGTCTAAATGATCTTATTTTTATTAAGTCATTTTTAACAATTTCAGACAAAAATTGGACTGGGTCTTGAATTCGAAAGTGGCGCAACAAATAGGTGTGGATCCGTTCGGAAGTAGGCATGGGTTGACTGAAGAGGCGCAACCTATACGAGCCGATGCAACTTTGGCACACAGCAAATTGGTGCAGTGTTTGGCGAGCGGGTGCGACCGTTAGGTAAGAAGGCGCGACCCTATAGACAACAACCGCGAAATACTAACGAATGTGACTAATTAGGCAGCAGGCACGGGTTTTTTGAATGGCAGTGATGAACGGGTGCGACCCATTAATGTTGCAGCAACAAATAACTAACAACAGGCACAATTTATGAAAGGGTATAGAAGCGACTGTACGAAGAGGTACAAGCGCGACCGTTCGGAAGATATGCGGACCAACCATAAATAAGGAGAAAACCTGATCAGTTTCCTCACTTGTAACTACCTGCATTCTACGTATCGGAGGATCGTAGAATATTTATTTTATTTTCATATGAAGTCATATGGTCGTGCAACTTTGGGAAACGACTATTGGGGTCATTTCCCACATTCACAATTTTTGCCGAACTTTAAATGACCGTTTTGCCTCTGGAGATTGTTTTTTTGCTTATAACTTTTGATTGGTAAGGAGTTTTGACTTAAAACTACTTCCATTGGATTCAAATGATGATTTCTCATTCCGCAGGGTGGTCACATTAATTAAACGGACTTACCGTTTGGGAGATATGGCTGAAATAAGATTTGAAGATGGAAAAACAACCTAATTGGGCTTAATTAAGTGATTAGCAGCTAGGCCTATAACCCATTTCGGGATTAGGTTTATAGGAGGGCTGAAAGGGTTTGGAAAAACATTCCTTTTCATTTTTCTAGCCGCCACAAACTTTCCTTGAACTCTAGTAATGACCTCCATCTTCTAAATCTCTCTCTAATCACTTTCTACCCACAAATTAATCAAATCTACCTCAAATCAAGTCGGATTAACACCAAATTCGAGGTAAAGCTATTGCACTACATAGGAATCCAAGCCAAATCAGTAAAAGTTTCAGATCTATCATTAATTATTGACTAAGGTGAATGATTAGTATGTTTATTCACTAATTATGGCTAATTAGGGGTGATTAGTGATAATTAGCGAAACTATACACCTACAAATTATAGAAAAATATGCGTAAATTCTAGAATCATATTTTATGTCACATATATGAATTTGGATTAATTTGAATTAAGTTTTCCAATCCTAGAATTTAGGGGATTAAGGGAAAAATCATGAATTTGGGTGTGTTTGATCTAAATTTACATGTCAAAATGTTGTTTTGGTGTTTTTGGTTGATTCTACATGTTACTACTGTTGTTTGGTATGCCTTGTGATTGCATAGGAAATTTAGAATGGTCGAAAACGTCGTCGTGTGGCGAAAATAGCTTGGGGAGAGGTGCAGGTTTCGAGTCGTGCATGTCGGGTCGGTCGCTCCACCGAGTGGCTTTCTTGGAGGAAAAGGAATGGGGTTGGTCGGTTCTGGTCAACCGTAATACAAATGCAGTATACGTGGAGGTACAGGAGTTGGTCGGTCTCGTAAATGTGAAGGGTCGGTCGCCCTTGGTATTGAGATGATTGAGCGACCCTTAGGGGAAAATGATGTGGTCGGTCAGGCAACTTAATCTTGGTCGGTCGAGCGAGCCTTCAGGCGAATTGAGGGGGTTGTTGATCGAACCTACGAGTGGAGTGATGGGTCGTTGGTCGTGCTTCTAGGGGTCGGTCGTGCTCCTAGGAGTCGGTCGGTCGATATAAAATAATGAGTTTCGCGGAACTTCTGAATGCCGCGGTGAATGACATAAGTACTGTGGTTCGAGAGTAATGATAACTTCAAGGAGAATTCAATCATGGCATACGGGCGAAGGGGTTATCGATATCTATAATTTTGGTTCACCATCGAGAGAAGGGGTATGTAGACGAATCAGAGCCAGGGCTGTGTGGACTGGTTGACCCGTTAGGGTTATTGACTATAAACCAATGTAGTGGGGTTAGGGTAATAGTCGTATCGGGTGGGACTTCGTCACGGCCCCAAAGGGCAAAGTGGTCATAGCAATAGTTGTATGAAGTGGGACTCCGTCATGGCCTAATGGATCTGGTGATCAAAGCGGTGGATATCATTTGCTTTACGCACTGAGCGGGAGATGTGAGGATCATTGCTATGTTTGATGTTTGCTATCACCATGACATACACACTTCCATTTCACACTCTATGTTGGCGTTACCTTAGAGTATTGTACATCTTGTTGTGTTAGCTCTTTGGTTGCAGGTCCACGTCAGGTATGATTATTTATACCTGTTATTGCTTTATTTTATTGCTATCGCTCACACCGGACTTTCGTCTGACCCAGAGTTTTATGTCTCTTCTTATTACTCTAGGTGCTCCTAAACGAGCAGACTTGAGGAAGGTTAGGTGGTTATGCACGAGTAGTTGTCCGGAGACGAGCAGGAGGCTTCCACATACTTAATATATATTCTCTCTGTGTTGTTGCTGGTCACTGCTTCGGGCATTAGTAGTGTACCTCTTTTATTTCCTTTAGAGACAGTATTTTAAAGTTGTAATAATTGGATATGAAGCTGTATTTTGGTTTCCGCTACTCTGATGGATATGGTTTAGTTTTCAACTTATGTACAGTCTCGCCTGTTTTATATCATGTTGTGTTATTATTACATTTTATTCCATGCGTTGTGAGATATACTACATGTTCTTTAGTAATTCATTGTTTAAACCCATCCTTTTGATGACCGTCCCGTGCTAGTCGGGCATTGGTACAACGCATCTTCAGAGAAATGTCAGGTGGTACGGGGCGAGCCGTCACATCACTCATTTAAAATCCAAATTTCTTCCGTATCTTTCTTCTTTATCACTGCTACATCAATACAAATATAAATCACACAGTAACGTACTCATTACAATCTCGTGCAGATTACGTCTATTATATGTTGGGAAAATTTTGATTGTAAAAATCTTAAGGAAATTGTTACGATAAGCCTCAGACGAAATTTCCTACATTACTAGGTTAGACTTTTAGTTATTTGTATATTTATATTCATCTTTCTACCATCTTTTCGTCGTCAACATTATGTTGTTTTCTTCAAATAATATAACGTTGTTGTTGTGAATTAATTACGGCATACTTATTGCAAAAAGTAGCTAATACAGAATTCCAGAGTAGTGGAAATCTAATTTATAAACTTATGAGATGAGTTTATAATTAATTACTCTCTGTTCTGGTATACTAGACATGTAACCGTAAATACATTAACCCGTAGGTCAGTACAAAATCCTTAGTTAAGCATAACCATTAGGCTTTGAGTCTAATGACTAGAATACGCCTAAAGCTATCAATCTTGAAACTGCTCACAAAATGATTTGGCCAAACTATGACTATGACTATCCTACAGAACATGATTCTTTTAAGTTGAAAATATATACAACTTATTGTAAATATAAAAAAAAATGTCAAATTATGACACTACCCAAAAATTTAGCATGTTTTAAGTTTGTTTGAATATGTGAATAATATTTTATGAACCTACCAATATCTAAAAGTACGGTTCATAATTTCCAAAAAAAGTATAAGTCATTACAATATCCGTCGTACCTCAGAAAATATGACCCGATTCTGAATATACAAAGAATTTTGTATCGTTTGCATCTTAATTTGGATTAATCAAACTTCATTGTATGATAATAAACGTTTTCTTTTATCCATAATCTTGTGCATATGTAATTATTTGTCTAACCGCAAGTTCTATAGATGCCCCTAATTATGTACAAGGAAGTGATCAAGAGTTCGAATCACGCTCATAGCAAAAAATTAATATTTACTTTTAAGTGGGATGTTTGATATACAAATATAGTCGTTGGTTTGAATCTGATTCGGCAATACGTTCATGACACTGTTTTCTATGTAGTTCAATTTTCTTTTTACAAGATTAATCAATACCAATGAAACGAGATTCTAAAGCTTCTATATAAACAATACAAAGACACACGTAGAGCTAGGTGTTCAATTTTAGACCATGTACTTTTTTTATACGCCTACATTGTCTGTGTTAAAAGGACTTGTATACAATTCTTGTTCAGAAAATATAGAAAAATCAATTGTAAGCAATTTTTAGAAACTTATTATGAAGCCCTTTTTTTTAAAATAAATTTACAAACCGACCAGTTACTACCATGTAGACAAAAAAGATTATGAAGTGCAATTCGGGATATCGTCAAATTCAACGCGATTTAGAACAACATGAGTACATGTTATTCTTAATCGCGTCTGTTTTTGCATTCACCTTATGTAATTGGTTTGGTTTTAGTACTTTGTTAAAAACATTTTTTTTGTTAAATTGACATAATAGTGCTTTTGAAGAGTTATGTAGTACTTAGATTATTTTGTGTTTTGTGTTTCCAGTTTTCAACGTTAATTTTGAAAGATGCAAAAATTTGAAGAATAACAGAAGTGACGGACTAAAGACGTAAGAGAAGATGGAGGGTATGGAGCATGGTGAATGAATGAATTTGACATCGTTCTTCCGTTGTTTTTTAAAATACGAAAAAAGAAAATGTTTTTTATTTTGTATGTTAACTTCGTTTTGTAAAATGATCGTTTTTCATGATATGTATGCGTTGTTCGTACTTTTGTACATATGAAAAATAGAAAGATAACGCACCGTGAAATGAAATTCAAAAGGATAATATCGTAATTTGAATCATGACCAATCCTAAATTTATGTTTCGTGATATAGAATTTCACCAAAACTTCTTTTTCCCCTCATACATCATTTTTGATTTCTGTGCAATTCTGCATGTCAAATCACCTTAAACATAATACCCACCAACTACTAGATCTGCTTCAAATTCAACGGTAAGAAAATGTTCCACGATCCCATTCTTTCCATCTTTGGATCCGCCCTCAAATTAATGGCTGCAAGTTCATCCACCCTATCGCATCCTAAGCCATCTGATATCTCCCAATCGGACGGCCGCATTTCATCTCTTAACCCCTTAACAAATCCTTCTTGAATACTTGCATCTTTTATGCTTCCCCGCTCTTTCTAGAATAGGAAATTAACTGATTTTTTTAGTATATCGATCCCTCGAATCCTCTTTATTAATAAAAAAGCACTTTTAGATAGATATTTTGCTTGTAAAACATGCAGGAGCAGGCGACCAGCTCTCTTCCTTCGAGCAGTGAGAGATCCTCCAGCTCTGCTTTGCAAATGGAGATCAAAGGTGTTAAATTTCTTGAAGTTCGGAATTTTCATACATGCTTCTTTTCTATTTTTGATTTTCAGCACTCAAATCCGTTTTATGGGATTTTTAAGAAATGAAATATGGATCTTGATGATACTATTAGCTAAAAAACCACATTGATGTTAATTTTTTGGGTTTTTAACAATGGCGTTAATTTAAAGTAAATATGAGTAGGAATGGAGAGTGACGAAGAAATAAGAATGGTCCCAGAATTGGGCGTGCAGCTTGTGGGGCCCACTGCTTCTGGCGGTGAGCAAACGGGTTCAGTTGGTGGCCCAAACCCGGTTCAGTCAGCCCAGACCACTCAGAGGAAGAGAGGAAGAAGCTCAGCTGATAAAGAGCACAAAAGGCTTAAAAGGTATTGATACCTTCTAATTCCTCAAGATTAAATTACTAGACTAGTTATCTGTGTTTGTTCCAAACCTTGTACTGGTATATCCAAAGTTTCAGTATGTTGCTTGCATTCTTCAATAATTTCATCAATGAGAAATTGTACTCCCAAATGAAAATTTGTTGGAACATAAAAAAATAAAAATAAGGATAAGCTAGTATACACTAAGAACATGTTTGGCAACTCCTTTTTATTTGCCAGTACTACTTATATGTTAGTTATTGTAATTCAAGTGTTTATCTACTCCTTACAGTGAGCTTACAAAAGTGACTAACAAATCAAAATATGAGAAGTAACAATTTGTTCTTTATGACATATGATCATATTTTATAACTAGTTTCGGCAAATTATTTTATTTATTTCAACTTAAAGGTCAAATTGCATCCAGATATCAAAACTCATAAACCATTATTTGAAACAACTTAGAAGTTGCTATTCAGATATAATTTTAAGTTGTTTCAAAATAAGCTGTTGCCAGACGAGCTCTGAGAATTACTCAAGATAAACCTTTTTCTTACAGCATTACTCTTCATCTTCTTTAATCCTCTCTCTTTTCATCTTAAAATTCCTTAGCACAAAAGTCATAAATTTTTTTGGTGATAAATCGAATCGAATTTGGAACTTTTTATTTTCAACAAAACCACTCATATTTCTGTAAAACATGTTTTGAATTGGTGTGAATTCGAATGAGTTCGGGTCGGTTCATATCTTGGGTTCCTCTTCGAGAACTCAGTTATTCAAAATGTAACATTAGATCAATCTGTTCTAGTTTTTCGGGTTTCAGTTTGTCTATTATGAGAAGACATACTAACAATGTAACTAGGAAGGGGAATCTAACCGTAAATTTCTTAAAAGAAAAAGGACTAAGTCAGCATTCGCCTTTTAACAATTACCACACAATGTTATAAATTGGCGGCAGATTGAACTTGGCATTGCAGTAAAGACAAACCCTTAGGACTTTCAAACATTAATTACCAAAAGATCACCTCTTAAATAAGTATCCTTTTTCATAGTCGAAGCTTATGCATGGAGTTTTGCCTAAGCTAGACAGTCATTCAGTTTGGTACTTCTTGTTGAATATGCTGTTAAATTTTATTCACAAGTTGGTTAAGGAATGAATTTTGAATTTGGCGAGACATGTTTGTTTTGAAGATTGTTGAGAAACAGAGTATCAGCCCAGCAAGCAAGAGAGCGAAAGAAGGCCTATGTGAATGATTTAGAAGTGAAAGTGAAGGGTTTGGAAACAAAAAACTCAGAGCTTGAAGAAAAGTTATCCACTTTGCAAAATGAAAATCAAATGCTTAGACAGGTGATTTTCTTTTTCCCACTCTATGTACTTCTTACCAGCATATAATGAAATGAAATAATCACCAAATATTTACAGTTTAATTAATTTTTGGATCGTAAGTAGTGTTTGGTTTGAAAACTTGTTTTGTGTTTTGCGTTTTCAACATATGTTTTGAATGCATGGGAGACAAGAGTGAAGCTTAAATCATAGATTTGAAATACGATCTTAACCTATAAAATTGAAAATGATTATTTTTCCTAGTTTTTTGTGTAATATCAAAAACTAGCTTTTCCTTTCTTCTTTTGGATTGATTAGGATTTACCAACCCTTTCTTCATTCCCATGCCATTTGACATACAGATTTGAAAACACAAAACGGCAAACTCGTTTTCAAAACCAGAGCCTACCTCAGTTTTTGTTTAAATGCCAAAAGCTTGGGATTCTATTTGGTCAAATTGTCACCTAAAGACCATAATTTAGGAGGGATCCATAAACAATAATGTTTGAAATGACCTATATTAAATGCAGATTAAGAAGATATTGGTGGAAAGTTAAATTTGCTTCCATGCTTCGTACAATAATAGACTTGGTTCCAGGTTTGATATTTGCACATTTTAAAAGTGTAAATTCTAATTCTAATTTTTATTCACTTTGAAATGCGCAAATACAAATTTGAAAATGTATTTTGCATTTTTTTTTAAATGCAAAAATATTTGAATCCGAATGCAATACTTTAATATGTTATGAGCAGACATAATTTTTTGCATTAAATTTTCTAACCAGGCCCATTTTATAATTTACTTTTAACAAATCCCTGATTTTTACTGTCAATTAAATTTTGATCCCAGACTTGTCCAATTACAAGGTTTGATCCTTAACATTTATTATCTTAATTTATAAAATTGTAAATTTTATTGTCAGTTCCCAGTTTACCCTCTACGTCCAAATTTGCAGTAACATAGGAGTTGGCTTCAAGATTATGCATTAAATTCCACATTGCTTACATAATTTAAATAGATACGAATATAAATTAAATATATGTACATTTTTGGATCTAGTTTTGTTTTGGAAATTAAAGTAATTTTTTGTAGTTGAAATCTATATTGTTCATATTGTGTACTTACTTTTTCATTTATTGCCGGACAGCATATATATTATTAATAAAGCCTATGATTAAGACATTTGTTTTGTGAGTTTGGTGTGTGCTTTTCAAAGTAAAAAAAAAAAAAAAAAAATGAATGTTGATTTCAATCCGAAAAAAGTAGCATTTGAAGAATTGAACAATGTATCAAAGATTGGATTTCAAAAGCAAGTTAAAGTTGGATTAAGGAATATAAATTAATAACTGACATAAAAAATGAAAGTGACCAAACTTTCTATGTGGGCAAGTTTGGGATCAAACCCCATTAATCACAAAAACTAAGATTAGGATTTTAATCAACCCAATGTTTATTTTTAGACTTTTGACCTCAATTCTTGTTTGTTTGCTTTTTTATTGTGGGAAAATTGTCCAATTTAAGCAAAATTTGTCCAATTTTAAAACCAGAAATATCACAAGACAAAGGAGTAAGGATAGGACTTATGAGTATACAGAAGCTGGGATTCTTTAAACTACTAAAATCTTGGGATGGTATGGGCATACTATGTAGGGTTCACATCCTTTGCGTTTTTTTGCAAAGGATATTTTAGCATTAAATGGTGACATATATTATATAATGAGATAGTGATACATGCCACGTAATATATTATCATTTCGTTGTTATATTCACAACTTGCTTCTTTGTTGCTTCTTGTAATTAATTTGAAAGGATTATTTGCAGATACTTAAGAATACCACTGTTAATAGAAGAGTGCCGACTACTGAGTAGTGGTGCAAATGGAGATGGTGCCTAGGAAAATAAGAAACTATATGTTATCAGGTTTACAATATCTTTAGTTTCTTGTATGATTTGTGAAGATGGTTTTGTAATTTATTAACATGTCTGGAAGAGTTTTATTCTGTATATAATAAATAAATTGTTATGGTGAGACTCCATGTATCGTCCCGACTAATAAAAAAAAAAGGGTGGTTGCACCTGCTATTGGTTACAAAATTGAATACCAGTTGGGAAAAAAAAAAATTTGAAGAAAAAGAAGGAAATCAACTGGTGTTTCAGTGTTAAATGAACCTGTTAGAGTGGCTCAGCGTCAAAGAAACTAATGGACATAAATCATTTGAATTTCTTCTGTTCATTTGAACATTCACAAATTTTGTTGAATTTTGATTGATGGTGTAGCTCACAATACGGTAGGAGTGCTAAAGAGGTGTTGCAAAATAAGGGTGTTGGGACACTCATACATACATATATATATATATATATATATATATATATATATATATATATATATATATATATATATATACACACACACACACACACACACACACACACACACACACACACACACACACAAAAACGCACACACACACACGCACAATGGCAGAGACACGTGAGGACCAGTGGAGGCAGCTGCCCCCACTGATTTTTTTTATAGAGAGTCTAGTATTGTGTAACACCCCGAATTTCTAACGACACTAAAAGAGGATAAATTAAATAATAATTAATTTAATATTTAGAATTAAGGAAAACGGACTGTGTCATTGCGTCCGTCTCGAAATTCTGGTCAAGATAGACATTTGGTTTGCGTAAAACGGACACCGTATAGAGAAGTTATGAGGGTTTTAAGTTTGTATACGCGCAGAAGAAATAAATATATACATATGAGTCATATAGGAGTCAGAACCTCATCCAAGATCGTTCAAAAATCAAAATGGCAGAAGGCGGCAAATTTCCCGCTCTAGGGGGTCGACCCCCTTAGTGGGGTGTCGACACCGGGGTCGACACCAGGGTCGACCCACCCACAGGGGTGTCGACACCCCTAGGGCTGACGTGGCATAGTCGGTTTGGAGGCCAGCATCTATAAATAAGGGTCCATTTTTCATGTTTTCTGTCCTGGAATGCAATGGAGGCCAAATGTTGTCAGTGACTGGACTAAACATAATTCTATTCATCTTCTGCAAATCAAATTCTGAGATTCAAACATAGATTCAACACCTACAACTTCTATTTTATCATATTAACAATCCAAATACTGTGAGTTTGTTACTTTTAGGCTTAAATGAATAAAAGTAATTTGTGAAAGATTGTGATTTGGATATGTTGTAAATTATGAATCTATACTGTTATTGGATCCTAAGTTATTTCATGATAGATCTACTTTTCTAGATCTAATTCAATTGTAGTTAATCTATTACGTTACCTTTGTGGATCTTGGTTTATATCTATACTGTGGTTAATGTAAATCTGCTTGGACAGTTAAAACCTTGTTTAGATCTAATCCTTTATGTAGAACATCTTTTACCTGTCATATTGTGGCCAACTTATGTCATTATTTGGACATATAAATCTTTGTTTAGACCTAAACATGCTTGCTATGTCATCCAAGTTATGCTAGATCTGTTTTTATGTCCACATTATAATTATGTTAGATCTAGTTTTATCATTGCCTGTTCACTAGATCTATTTTTATGTTCATCTTATTATTATGCCAAAACATGTCTATGCCAGTATATGTTCATGTCACCCTCGTTAGAATGATCACTATTGTCATTTTTTCCATCACCTTTCCCTTTTTACTGTATATGCCTAGGCTACTTTCTAGCCTAGGTATGCCGCCAAATATATGTGAATGCGTTAGTTAGGGGACGGGGGAAAATATTAGATTTGGCATAACTTGATATGAATTTGGACATATAACCCATTATGAGTATAATTGGACATTTAGGCATAATTGGAAATTTGAATGTTAATTTGGTTATTAATTGGAGTAATGAATATTAATAAATTCGGCATAAAATCAAAATGGACATAATTGGAAAAAATGGGTATAAAACCTATAATTGACATAGGTATAATTAATAACAAATGCCTAGGACTACTGTTCGAAATTTTAATGGCACTTATGACACGATGTTAGGTTGCATTAGTGGTGAAAGTCTGTCCGGACCCGACCAGCATATCCAACAGCCACTAATGTTGAACCTAATGTGAGAGGTCTAAGTGCGCAAATACGAATCGGGATAAGACATGAGGTTAGACCCAACTGTGCAATAAGACTGTCCAGACCTGACCGGCATATTCAGCATCCACAAGTTGTAGGTCTAATATGGGAGGTCTAGCCCATTAAACCATAATTGGACATGGTAATAAATTGGACTACTTAACCAAATCTAATCCATAAGGATTGTATGATTGTGAACTAAAGTAGGGTTAAGTAAAATTGGTTGGTGGATGGGTTAAGCAAATCTGGAGGGGGTGGGTGATATTTACATATAGGCCCACAAACTTAACCCGATAAGGTTATGTAATTAAAGACACCTAGTGGTATACTTAACTGGAGGAAATAATAAAATTATGTAATTAAAGACACCTTTTAGGGTAAGCATAACTTGTAGAAATAATATGGTTATGTAATTAAAGACACCTAGTGGTATACATAGCCAAAGAAAACCTAGTGAGGATACAAGACAAGGGGGGAGCTTGTATCTTATTGTGTAGGGTCCGTTTCAGTCAATAACCCGGAGTAAGTATCAAAACATGTACTCCGTACTAGGTCGGAGAAGAGGCACGCTTACTGGACTGATTGTAAGAGATTCAAACGTGGAGGACGGTGTGGGCGGCGCAAACCGACCGGGCTATGCGTGCATGAGCCAGACAGAGGGGGATAAGACGACCGTGACACCGTAAGATATGGGGCTGTGCATATCAGTGAGGGGTTTCCACTTTAGGACGTGATACATCCTACCGTGGGGCCGACACAGAGTATCTACGAAGTAGGGAGCCGATCGATTATGGTAGTAGTTAGGGTATATTTGGACATATGCCCAAGTCTACCACCTTGAAGTGTAAGGAATCACCTCATTCTAGTTATACTAGTAATAGTGCAGAGTAATCGTTAGAGAAGCGTATACACCTTATCTTGTCTACCTTGTCACACCTGCCATTTATGTGGTGATCTCTCTTATCCACTTTATACGTATGCCATGCTACTTTTATTTATTTACTTGCTAAAAGTAACTAGACTCGCCAGACTTCATGCCTAACCCTTTTGTTTCCTCTTTTTTCTTCCGTTTCTCCCTCCAGGTTCTCAGGGAGGAAACACTCAGGCTTAGTCAGGACTCAGATATCATCTTGCTAGAGCTGCTTTCCAAATATGGCTCAAGTTCTTATCTCTACTTTGGCTTAGCTCTTTTTCTTGGGGAATTATGTTATGCTTTTTATATTTATGTACTTTGATGGTATAAGACAGAAGTTATGTTATTGTAATGGTTTTTGTGACTTATGTTATTTTGGACCACGATGTATGATTTGTGTTTGAAATAAAAATTTGAATTTCCGCTGCTATCTTAATTAAATCCATCTTGTAATATTATGTGTCCGTTTACCTATAACGCTTCACGAAACTTAATGCTCTCCCTTTGTGAATGACATTAACGGACGTGGGGTGTCACACTTGGTATCAGAGTTGAAGGTTACCAGATTAGATAAAAGTATATGTAATATCCTTCGGTCCTTTGTCTAAATCTCTTCCTTTTCCTTAAACACTAGTGCGAACCCGTGCTACGCACACGGGTAATTGCCTCAACTTTTCAAAGCAAATAATGGATATTCACGATTTACTTGACCAAACACTAATATATCATAGTTCTAACCAACAGGTTAAAAACGTAAGAAATATTGTGGTTAAAAAATATATAAGCAATGTGGCTCCTTAATTCAATTAATATAGCAATTCGTTAGATTTGTAAATAACATGGCTTCGAGCAAAATTTAATGTTGTGAAAGGAGTAGTATGAGAAATTTCGAAACTATAGATATAAATTTGCTACGCACATGGATAAATATAAATGTTAGTAGAACACGATAGTAAAGAATAAGCCTGACTCATTTTTAGTTATCCTTATATAAAGCATTCGCGATTTGATCATATAGAAGTGTTTTTACTTGATAAAGAAATCAAACGTTTAGCAAGCCTTTTTTATTTTGAAAGTAAAAAAAAAAAAAAAAAACTCAAATATTTTGTTGATGGTAAGGTAAAGAATGATGTTTAAACCTCCAAAAGAAAAAGGTAAAATAATTCAACTATGTGATTTCTATTTTAAGCCCCTGTTAATTAAAAATGATTTTAGAAGTAGAAAATAATTCAGCTACTAATAGCATATGGTTAATTATTAATGAATAACAATAACAGATTTGAAACATAGTCTGGTGCATAACCGTTAGAAAGTCTACCATTTTCAGCCAAAGGCAAGCCAAATTCTTCAATGCCTAAATCTAATCAACATTTCATTAAAGGGGTATAAGTAAGATTAGTCAAAGACAAACCACTTTAACTTCATATTATTAAGTAATATAGATAGCAAAAAAAAAATACATTGTTAATTTGTGAATTACTTTTTCAAGCATATATAGTATAAACAACTGAATTAAGCTGAACACAGAAAATAAAATAATAATTTTGAAACTGCCACAGAATTCAATCATTTTTAGTACAGTTACACTCTTTGCTCATGAATTCATTTAGAAACACATGCCAAGATCCTAGGGAAATGAATCCGTTTCATTTCAGCTGCAACTTTCCTTGTGCTATCTCCAATACATGTTTGTACAAAAGAAACCAGTGAATAACAAATGTTTTTTTTTAAATGCTGGAAATTTCTTAATACAAAAGCTTTGAACCCCATTTTTGCAAAACTGAACAAAACCTTGCAAAATTTAAAAAGAATTGGCTAAAATATTGGCCTAGTCTGAAGTTGAAACTTTGCTTTAAATACAATTTCATGTAAATTCAGCATGGATCTCTGATCATTTTTTCTTTTTAAACCTCGGATCTCCACTTAATGTTACAAAATGATCTAACTTTGTCACCACATGTTCATTCCAATTTGAAATAGTATTTGTATATCACATATGCGGCAGTACTTTCTTTATCGACTAATTGAGTGCTAAATTTACAGACTGTTCAGAATTGTGGGTAAAAACTGTACTTTTCTTTGATATTACATACTTGGTAAATATTTTAACTATAGTTAGTTTCATAATACTTGATGCATCGATATGAAGAGGTAAATATAATAGTGACTGTTGGGCACGCTTCCCACCTATACAACCAATTCATGAACCAGTGTAATATGGGGAAATTATATATTATATCGGTACGTTTAGTCCATAATCATAACAATTTTATTTAACAGGTGTGTGCAAAATCAAATCAGCATTGTTTAGCGGTTAAAGTCGACGACACGTGTTGACATAACATTCATTTACGTTGTATATACATCACATAAATAGTATGTACCAGAAAATTTGTAATAGGCTTCATCCACAAAATCTAAACACCAAGAAACATGGTACAGGGTCTTTGAATGGTGATCATTACTATTGATTTATCATTATTCATCAAACTGGCCATTGAAAATTTTGGCATCTTCATCGTTTTTACTATTATTTAAACTTAAGACTTCATCGAGTAAATCTTAATAAGTAACATGAAACACATTACACGGTCTAGTATGAAAGTTGATATTGGAGGTATGTAACATCCATTGACATAATTCATTAACATTTTTAATGGATTTTTTTTTTTTTTTTGCATTAGCAAATGGCTGTATACACTTCTAAGGCAATAAACATATCTATGGAATTCGAAACTCCTCAATTTGACTCACTGCATTCTATCTTCATAAGCAACAACAAAAAATCCAACTCATATAATGGAAAGTATCATTCAATTAGTGAAAACGGTAAACATCGCATTGTTTTTAAAATTATTGGACTGCCTCAATCAAAAGTCATAGAAAGATAAGGATAGCAACCTTGTTGATTGAAAAATCAAATAAAATGCTACGTACATTTGAGGTTGAATTAGTGCAGGTTCAGCAAGATGTAAGCCCTTCCTGTATCCACTGCAAGGAACGACACATTTGCGTCAGTGCTAATGATTACCTGGGACGAAGCAAATATAGGTGAAATTATAACAAAGGTTTAGGTAGAGTTTGGTTTATTTTATGTTTTAATTGAGTTTTTAATTTTTAGCGCTGATTATGAAAATTGGGAAGATTTAGAGTAAAGCGGAGGTGGCGGATCAGAGGGAGTGACGTAGAGGACCGCGGGATGGTTGATAGATGAATTTGTAATCGTTCTTCCATTGTTTCTTAAAATATGGAAAAAAAATTCTTGGTTTTGTGTGTTAACTTCGTTTTGTAAAACGATCGTTTTCACGGTTTGTGTGCGTCATCGGTACTTTTATATGTGCGAAAGCTGTAATGACCCGTATTTTGACAGTGTAATAATTAGCTTATTTAATTATTTAAATAACGAATATACTATTTAATCGACGACGTTAGAACGTATAATATATATTATAATTAAAATCGAGCTTGAAATGGCCCTGCAGTTCGCGATTTGGCGATTCGAACTTTAAACGAATATACATAAGCCGTTTTAGATCGGATTTCTGTGAAACAAGAAACGTTAGGAGCTGGTGAAGTATATTTTTCTAGTGGAAGAGAAAAATTGGGATTTCGTCGTGTAGATTTTGATTTATGTCCAAATCAAATTTTAGAAAAGTCGCGGTGGAATTCCTTTATAATTTAATTATATTTTATAAAAGGAATTTCATTATAAATCGAATATAATCGGGATTTAAAATATCAAGCTAGAAATTCATATAGGAATATTCTAGAGCTGTATAATTGTAACAACCCGAAAATCTGAGCCAGTTTAAAAATTTTATTTTGGCAATTTTAATGAATTTTGAATATTTAAAATGAATTATTTTAAATAATATCGACGAGAAGTTTGTTTTGAATAGAATCGAATGTATATATTTATATACGTCGTCGTTAGAATATAAATAAATATTTATAAATATAAAAGGAATTGAAAATGGCGCGGTAGTTCGATAATTCGATTTCAAATTTCAATTGAATGTACTGGGTGCAAAATAAATCGGATTTTAGCGAAACAAAAAATGATAGAATTTATTTGAGAATATCTTTCCAAGAATCCGAAAAATCAAAATTTCATAGCGGGGATAAAAAGATATGTCCAGTTGAAATTTCAGAATAGTCGCTATGGAATTTCGACCCTGGAAAATAGTCATTTTGCAAACGACCTCGGATTTCGACGAAACCACTTTTGTTGGATCCGGGATGTAAAGTTATTGCTAGGTTTCAAATTTCATAATTTTCCGAATCAATATGTGAGCGTGGCAAAGGAAAACGTGTTTGACCAGTTTTAGTTGATTTTAATCGACTGGAAAATGGCCATTTTTCAAACGGTCTCAGAATTCGACGAAACTAGTTTTGTTAGGACCGTATCGTCAATACGAAGCTAGAAAATATTTTTTGGGAAATTTTCGAGTTAGTATGTGGCCCCAGTAAATTGAAATGCGCGTTCAAACTCAATATATAGAGTTATATGTTGATTTTGACGAAAACTGATCGAAACGATCGAATCAGCTTACGATACATATCTCATTGTGTTCGGAATGGGGGTAATTAGCTATAGATGACAGGCGGTGGGTCTCGTTTCGAGTTCGAATGAAAAAGTTACTTTTTGAAATTAAAATAAAATATAAATTATTATATAAAAACCTTGCCCCCCCCCCTCTCTTGCACTCCCGCTCCGCCTTCTCCCTGCCTTCTTCCCCCTTCTCCTCATTTAGCCCCACGCCCTAACCCTTCCGCCGCCCAGCATGCCGACCACCGCACCCAATCGATAACCCCCTCCCTTGAGCAGTCGCGGCCACCAATGGCCCCACCCCGACCACGCCTCCGGCGAACTCAGCCACTCCTCCTCAAGCCGCACCCCCTCCTCTCAGCAAACCCCCCCTTTCTTCTTCGCTGCAGAGCAACACCCGTCCCCCTCCTCCTTGATTCGCGCAGACAGCACCACCAGTCCTCCTCCCTCGTCGTGGATCAACAGTGAGCTCTTCCTTTCTTTTCTATTTTAAATAACGTTGTATTTCTTTTTAAATTCAGTTTTATTTATATAAATTTTAAGCAACGAAAAAGAGAGAATTTTTAATGTATGAAAGAGTGAATTTTTAACGTATGAAAGAAGTGATTTTATATATATATACAACAATATAAAAATATGATTTTTATAAAGTAGAAGTATTAAAAATATGATTTTTATATAATAGAGGATATAAAAATATTATCTTTATAGAAGTAGCAAGGTAAAAATTCGATCTTTATTATGTAGGAGATATAAAAATATGATTTTTATTCATGTAGAGTAATAAAAATACAATTTTTATTATATTGCTAGCAAGATAAAAATATAATTTTTATCATGGAAGTAGCGTTGTAAAGGAGTGTTTTTTTTTACATATGAAGCCGTGATATAAAAATAAGATCTTTATATATAAAAATATAATTTTTATATAGAGAATAGCGGTGTAAAAATAGAATTTTTATCTATATAGTAGCGATGTAAAAATAGAATTTTTATCTATATAATAGCGGTGTAAAAATAGAATTTTTATCTATATAGTAGCGATGTAAAAATAGAATTTTTATCTATATAGTAGCGATGTAAAAATAGAATTTTTATCTATATAATAGCAGTGTAAAAATATAATTTTTATATAGAGAATAGCGGTGTAAAAATAGAATTTTTATCTATATAGTAGTAGTATAAAAATGTGATTTTTATATACATAGCAACAATATAAAAATATGATTTTTATATATGTAGTGGCTACGGGCAGTGAAATTGACAAAGGGGCGAGCACGATGAAGATTTCTACATAAGAAGAGTCGTGGCGTTTGGTTTAGCTAGTCGGTGAGAACTTCTCACTTTAAATATTCTTTTCTAGTTAAAAATATATACTAGGATGCAGACGGTGCTTAGCAGCACCCGACACCCGTCGTCCACAGACCATGGACGGCTTGTATGCTTGTTTGATGTGTTGTGAAATTTGTTTGTGATGTTGATGCGAAATCGATAATAAAATGTTGATGGTTGGAATAAATTAATTATCGTTAAAAATATAATTTTTAACGTGAATGTGAATAAATAAATATTCATTTACAAACCGGACGGTTTGTTTATGTACACCTATTTGAAGGATATTGATTGGGACGATAAATTTTACACATCGCCCAACTGCACCAATAAAAATCTGTGTTTGTTGATTTGAAACCCCACACGGGTGTTGGGATGATATTTGGTGTACACTAATCTCAATTATTTAATAGTATGTCGATCGATTGGTCGACAGACCGTGTAAGCGTTAATTATTTATATTTAATGCTTATGCAGTTGTGTAGTGCACTTTGGATGATGGTTGATTATTTATCGTTGCTATTTATATACATGTGTTGTATGAAATCCATATAATTAACATTATATGGTGATTGATTGGGCCTTATTCCAATTGGGAAATAATGAATATTATAAAAGAAAAATCATGTGTTGAATGGAATAAATAGTCATGTGTTGACGATGTTCAGGTGTTGAGAATTCATGTGTTGAATAAAATATTTATATAATAAAATTTACCTTTTTATTGTAAGTAAGGAGAAATATAGATTCATATGTTGAATGGAATAAATATTCATTTGTTGAATAGAATAACGAATTTATTGAAATATATAAAGCCGTGTTGATTAGAGATGCGCCATTTTGACGTGAACGATATTTATATCGATTTTATTCATTTTTTTTAATGAATATCGAAAAGTGATTTCAAAATCGAATATATTGATATGAATTCGAATTGAAATTGAATTGAAATGAATTCAAATTGAAATTGAATTGAAATGAATTCGAATTGAAATTGAATTAATTTGAAATTCAAATTGAATTGAAATTGAATTAAAAATCGATTTGAACTGAAATCAATTTGAAATGAATTTAAAACGAATTTATAAAGGAAAATTCAATTTTGATTTGAAATTGAAAGGGAAGTTGAAATCGTTTCGAAAACGAATTTAAAACGATTTATAAAATTCGTTTTAAAAGGAAATCGATGAAATATATATTATATATATAATGGCCGGAATAGAACGCGCCGCGCCGCGACAGTTCGTGAATTTCGACCATTGACTTCGAATTGATGTTGCGGGAGATCCGGCCGTCGGATTCTCCTGAAACCGGAACTGTTGGGTTCGTATTGAAAAGAGCTTTAAAATGAATATTAGAAATTTGAAATCTAACAGTTGGATTTGGAACTATGTCCAAATCAAATTTGGAAAAGGTCGCTGTAAGTGCAGTTCGATGGCCGTTGATGGAAATCGACTGTACGGGCCTTGATAAAATTATTAAAAATATCTATAATTTGTGTAAAATCATAAGAAATAGTTTGTGAAGAACTGGGATGAAAAATTCCACATTTGAAAAGATAAAAATAGATTTTTATCAAAATGAACTAGTTTTGAACTAGAATTAAAATCAATTTATTTTTGAAATAAATAAATTGAATTTGAAGTGGTTTTAAAAATAATCAGAATTTCCAATAATTGAATGGGGATGGATTTGAATCGAAATTATCTTCGGAATTTTTCGATGTTGGATTTCGTGATTATACATATATTGTTATGGGAATTTGAAAAATATATTTTATATCGTTATTTCCGATACGATATTTGTTGGTTTCAGAATTTGATATTGAATATAAGCCGGTATATTTTCTATTCAGAGCCTTGTATTTGATATCAAATGTGATTTGGGTTTGTCGTGAATGGTGTCTTCATTAACACTGTTCTTAAGCCTAGTTGAGAAAAAGATTAAATCTTTCTATTTAGATTTAATGAAGTGTACCAATTAAATAATATTAATTGGAGTTGAATTTAAATTGGTTTTGGGTTTATCATGAGCGGTGTTTTGTATAACACCTGTTCTTTAACCCGATTAACAATAGAGTGTGATTTTGGGTTTATCGTGAATCGTGTTTTAAATGATATTGGTTCTTTAACCCAGTTAAAGACAGGATATTGATTTTTGAAAAGATTAAAACTAAGTGAAGTTTTAATGAATCTTTAATTAGATTGAAATGTGAATTGATAATTTAAATTATCAAATCTGAAAAGTGATCGAGAATGGAGTACCACCAGTTTTGCTCCAGAGCGATGGTAAAATTTTTAATTAGATTTGAACGTGAAATGGTAATTAATTTTACCGATAACACTGTGGTGTTAGATATGGAGTATTACCAGTTTTGCTCCAATTGGGATTGGGAAATAAAACAAATAATTACTTTGGTGTGGTTCGCTAATCCCGACTAGTTTGGAAAACCATAATATGGTTTGAAATGATATCCAAAGGAAGATTAAAGAATAAATTAAGAAGAATTTATCTTGGATAAAATTAATGGGAACCTTTCGCTAAGAATGTGATTTTGTGAATAAAAGACCATTCTGAATTGGAATGAGGCGTTTGTTGTGTTTGTGTAACGTTTGTTTATTATATACGTGGGTTATTCAGAAAGGCCGGGTTTCTACCCATTCTGAATAACCGATTCGGTGATAAGTCGAAGATGAAGATGGTGGTTGAAGACCGGAAGTCTTCACATCGTTTGGGTGATTACTGATGATCTTGATTGGGCTGTACACCCAAGATGAGGGAAACAGTTGGTGGTCGTCCAGATGTACTTGGAGATCGATGGATATGCGAGGAAAGTGCCTCCGGTTTCGTTCAGACCCAGAACGAACTTGCAAATGGACTGTGTGTCTGACATTGGATTTTATTCCGTGTTGATTGATCTCTATTAAATATACATCTGTTTGGCGGCGGAGAATTTATTCTCTTGCTTAACGCACTTCTCTGAGACGTATGAGCTCAAAGGTTGTATATCGATGGACATCAGTCGCATGGAGTGAATTGTCAGTGTGGCACGTGTAAGTGGCAATTGATCAAGGCTTCTGTTGAAAAGCAAAGTCTTGTGGTTGATGATCAAAGCACGGCCTGTGTGGCGCAGCTTTGTGTATAACGTGAATTCGCGAGCCTCACACCTCGGTACGAGTCAAAAACGGGATAGTGACTGCAGGGAGAGCACGACGTTTCTTTCTAGCTAGTGGTGGTGTCAGTGCTTAAACTGGCTGACATTTATATACTTTTCACCCGTGTGGTTGTTGGATGCGAGGCGCCTCAGATATAGGTCTGTTAGGACCGGGAAACGTGTGCTCAGGAATAACTAATCCTCAAAAGTAAGAGAGGACCGGCCCTGAAGATCCAAGGATCATAGTGGGGTCCTGAGACATTTGCTAGAGTGTCTCGAATCGGAGAGGAGCTTGCCCCTTGCCTCGACTCATGACGAAAATCCAATTTCCAATACGTGATATTACGGTTTTATTTGTAGAACCTAGTATGGCGACATAGTAGATGGTAGCTATGCCGCCTATGATTGATACTTATTATTGAAATTGTTTTGATACTATACACTTATAGTAATATCAAATAATGTGTTTTTGACGTATCAAGCATGCTTTGGCTATTATAAGGTAAAAACCCGATCCCCCGGCTTGCGTTGCATTGTGTGATGGGACCTGGGTCTTATAATAGCTTCATTTTTCTTTATTTAGCATTGCGCTGTTTGGTTTATGCACTGGTATTCTTGGGAGGAAACCCGTTCCTTGTTATACGGCGTGGTCCCTTGATTTACCTAACTTTAACATAAAGATTAATAACTGTTTTAGTTTTCACACCAGTCACATGACTGACCTAGAGTTTATTGTTTTAACCTAAACTCTGGGTGCCCCTATTTTCTACACGGGCAGCTAGTAGTTTTGGTTTTGCAGATTTATATTCATAGGATCCTGATTTACAGCTGGAATGATGCTCGGAAAGCTCTGTATCCGTGTATCACCTTCAGTTGTGTTTTGTATCGTTTTTCCGCTGCTATGTAATTTATTGTAATCTCTGATATTTTTCATATGTGTAATATTTATTCATACTCTGTATATTCTTGTATTCTGATGGAATTGTTGTAATAAACAATGAAATGTTCTTCTGTTCGCGTTCTGATTCGTCTTGTACTCAATTCTATCCGATCTTTCCCTCACGGGGAAGTTTGGGTCGTCTCAGTTTGGTATCAGAGTTTTGGTTTACAGAGCTCGGAGAACAAGACACATTAGAACCATACGAAAGAATTCATCAGATATTGGATTAGTAATATCCAATTAGAATGACTCGTTAGAGATAGGATCAGTAGTATCCTAGAACGAGTGTGAATAGTATATTTTTCAAATGAAAACAATATTGTTTTGAAAATTTAAATCGTTTTACACGTATTTGAATATTTTATTTATATTGAATTTGGACAATCGAGTATATAAAGGTTTTGCATATACGCGTCATGAACGTATATTCGAAGTTTTAATATACTGGATAGATATAGAATCACATTTTAGTCGCCCAGAGATGGTACTGATAATTGTCATGACATCATCAGTATTTATGTTCGAGTGACGAAGGTGTGATATCTATATATTTCCATTAGACTGGTGTAAGAACCAAAATCAGATAGGATTATTGTTGTGATTTGGCATCAAAAACATGATTTTCTGTATATATATCAAAATTATGAATTTGAAAAGTTAATCCACTAATTGATTGATGGTTGTGTTGTTTGTTCATTTGTTTGAAAACTTTGAACCATTTAGCCTAATTGAATCAAATATTGAATTGTATTGAGAATTGGTCGCGTCTGCTGCATATACATGTACTTATATTGAATAGGTCATAGCAAAGAGGCTAGAGTAGAAGAATAAAATTGTTTGCCCGACAAATAAGTACATGTTTACCATAATTTACTGTTTTGTTTATGTGATGATGATTTTATGAGCCGATTGGCTTTTTCTTTTTCTTTTGGATTGAAGAAGGCCATGGGAGGCTATATGAAATATCCCGAAGTCCCCGGTGCAGGGGAGGTTATGGCGAAATTTTTCGAAAATTTAGGGTGTTAGCCAAAATTTTGAAAATTTCTTAGAAACTGAAAAGTTGAAGAACTTAAGCCATAACGAAAATAATGGTAGTTGAGTTGATTTCTAAAACTACCTTCGACTTCGTTCCTTTTCGGGGACGAAAAGTTTTAAGTGGGGGAGATTGTAACAACCCGAAAATCTGAGCCAGTTTAAAATTTTTATTTTGGCAATTTTAATGAATTTTGAATATTTAAAATGAATTATTTTAAATAATATCGACGAGAAGTTTGTTTTGAATAGAATCGAATGTATGTATTTATATACGTCGTCGTTAGAATATAAATAAATATTTATAAATATAAAAGGAATTGAAAATGGCGCGGTAGTTCGATAATTCGATTTCAAATTTCAATTGAATGTATCGGGTGCAAAATAAATCGGATTTTAGCAAAACCAAAAATGATAGAATCTATTTGAGAATATCTTTCCAAAGAATCCGAAAAATCAAAATTTCATAGCGGGGATAAAAAGATATGTCCAGTTGAAATTTCAGAATAGTCGCTATGGAATTTCGGCCCTGGAAAATAGCCATTTTGCAAACGACCTCGGATTTCGACGAAACCACTTTTGTTGGATCCGGGATGTAAAGTTATTGCTAGGTTTCAAATTTCATAATTTTCCGAATCAATATGTGAGCGTGGTAAAGGAAAACGTGTTTGATCAGTTTCAGTTGATTTAAATCGACTGGAAAACGGCCATTTTTCAAACGGTCTCAGAATTCGACGAAACTAGTTTTGTTAGGACCGTATCGTCAATACGAAGCTAGAAAATATTTTTCGGGAATTTTTCGAGTTAGTATGTGGCCCCAGTAAATTGAAATGCGCATTCAAACTCAATATATAGCGTTATATGTTGATTTTGACGAAAACTGATCGAAACGATCGAATCAGCTGACGATACATATCCCATTGTGTTCGGAATGAGGGTAATTAGCTATGGACGACAGGCGGTGGGTCTCGTTTCGAGTTCGAATGAAAAAGTTACTTTTTGAAATTAAAATAAAATATAAATTATTATATAAAAACCTTGCCCCCCCTCTCTTGCACTCCTGCTCCGCCTTCTCCCTCCCTTCTTCCCCCTTCTCCTCATTTAGCCCTATGCCCTAACCCTTCCGCCGCCCAGCATGCCGACCACCGCACCCAATCGATAACCCCCTCCCCTGAGCAGCCGCGGCCACCATTGGCCCCACCCCGACCACGCCTCCGGCGAACTCAGCCACTCCTCCTCAAGCCGCACCCCCTCCTCTCAGCAAACCCCCCTTTCTTCTTCGCTGCAGAGCAACACCCCTCCCCCTCCTCCTTGATTCGCGCAGACAGCACCACCAGTCCTCCTCCCTCGTCGTGGATCAACAGTGAGCTCTTCCTTTCTTTTCTATTTTAAATAACGTTGTATTTCTTTTTAAATTCAGTTTTATTTATATAAATTTTAAGCAACGAAAAAGAGAGAATTTTTAATGTATGAAAGAGCGAATTTTTAACGTATGAAAGAAGTGATTTTATATATACACAACAATATAAAAATATGATTTTTATAAAGTATAAGTATTAAAAAAATGATTTTTATATAATAGAGGATATAAAAATATTATCTTTATAGAAGTAGCAAGGTAAAAATTCGATCTTTATTATGTAGAAGATATAAAAATATGATTTTTATTCATGTAGAGTAATAAAAATATAATTTTTATTATATTGCTAGCAAGATAAAAATATAATTTTTATCATGGAAGTAGCGTTGTAAAGGAGTATTTTTTTACATATGAAGCCGTGATATAAAAATAAGAACTTTATATATAAAAATATAATTTTTATATAGAGAATAGCGGTGTAAAAATAGAATTTTTATCTATATAGTAGCGATGTAAAAATAGAATTTTTATCTATATAATAGCGGTGTAAAAATAGATTTTTTATCTATATAGTAGCGATGTAAAAATAGAATTTTTATCTATATAGTAGCGATGTAAAAATAGAATTTTTATCTATATAATAGCGGTGTAAAAATATAATTTTTATATAGAGAATAACGGTGTAAAAATAGAATTTTTATCTATATAGTAGTAGTATAAAAATGTGATTTTTATATACATAGCAACAATATAAAAATATGATTTTTATATATGTAGTGGCTACGGGCAGTGAAATTGACAAAGGGGCGAGCACGACGAAGATTTCTACATAAGAAGAGTCGTGGCGTTTGGTTTAGCTAGTCGGTGAGAACTTCTCACTTTAAATCTTCTTTTCTAGTTAAAAATATATACTAGGATGCAGACGGTGCTTAGCAGCACCTGACACCCGTCGTCCACAGACCATGGACGGCTTGTATGCTTGTTTGATGTGTTGTGAAATTTGTTTGTGATGTTGATGTGAAATCGATAATAAAATGTTGATGGTTGGAATAAATTAATTATCGTTAAAAATATAATTTTTAACGTGAATGTGAATAAATAAATATTCATTTACAAACCGGACGGTTTGTTTATGTACACCTATTTGAAGGATATTGATTGGGACGATAAATTTTACACATCGCACAATTGCACCAATAAAAAACTGTGTTTGTTGATTTGAAACCCCACACGGGTGTTGGGATGATATTTGGTGTACACTAATCCCAATTATTTAATAGTATGTCGATCGATTGGTCGACAGACCGTGTAAGCGTTAATTATTTATATTTAATGCTTATGCAGTTGTGTAGTGCACTTTGGATGATGGTTGATTATTTATCGTTGCTATTTATATACATGTGTTGTATGGAATCCATATAATTAACATTATATGGTGATTGATTGAGCCTCATTCCAATTGGGAAATAATGAATATTATAAAAGAAAATTCATGTGTTGAATGGAATAAATAGTCATGTGTTGACGATGTTCAGGTGTTGAGAATTCATGTGTTGAAAGTGTATTCATGTGTTGAATAAAATATTTATACAATAAAATTTACCTTTTTATTGTAAGTAAGGAGAAATATAGATTCATATGTTGAATGGAATAAATATTCATTTGTTGAATAGAATAACGAATTTATTGAAATATATAAAGCCGTGTTGATTAGAGATGCGCCATTTTGATGTGAACGATATTTATATCGATTTTATTCATTTTTTTTAATGAATATCGAAAAGTGATTTCAAAATCGAATATATTGAAATGAATTCGAATTGAAATTGAATTGAAATGAATTCAAATTGAAATTGAATTGAAATGAATTCGAATTGAAATTGAATTAATTTGAAATTCAAATTGAATTGAAATTGAATTAAAAATCGATTTGAACTGAAATCAATTTGAAATGAATTTAAAACGAATTTATAAAGGAAAATTCAATTTTGATTTGAAATTGAAAGGGAAGTTGAAATCGTTTTGAAAACGAATTTAAAACGATTTATAAAATTCGTTTTAAAAGGAAATCGATGAAATATATATATATTATATATATAATGGCCGGAATAGAACGCGCCGCGCCGCGGCAGTTCGTGAATTTCGACCATTGACTTCGAATTGATGTTGCGGGAGATCCGGCCGTCGGATTCTCCTGAAACCGGAACTGTTGGGTTCGTATCGAAAAGAGCTTTCCAATGAATATTAGAAATTTGAAATCTAACGGTTGGATTTGGAACTATGTCCAAATCAAATTTGGAAAAGGTCGTTGTAAGTGCAGTTCGATGGCCGTTGATGGAAATCGACTGTACGGGCCTAGATAAAATTATTAAAAATATCTATAATTTGTGTAAAATCATAAGAAATAGTTTGTGAAGAACTGGGATGAAAAATTCCACATTTGAAAAGATAAAAATAGATTTTTATCAAAATGAACTAGGTTTGAACTAGAATTAAAATCAATTTATTTTTGAAGTAAATAAATTGAATTTGAAGTGGTTTTAAAAATAATCAGAATTTCCAATATGTGAATGGGGATGGATTTGAATCGAAATTATCTTCGGAATTTTTCGATGTTGTATTTCGTGATTATACAAATATTGTTATGGGAATTTGAAAGATATATTTTATATCGTTATTTCCGATACGATATTTGTTGGTATCAGAATTTGATATTGAATATAAGCCGGTATATTTTCTATTCAGAGCCTTGTATTTGATATCAAATGTGATTTGGGTTTGTCGTGAATGGTGTCTTCATTAACACTGTTCTTAAGCCCAGTTGAGAAAAAGATTAAATCTTTCCATTTAGATTTAATGAAGTGTACCAATTAAATAATATTAATTGGAGTTGAATTTAAATTGGTTTTGGGTTTATCGTGAGCGGTGTTTTGAATAACACCTGTTCTTTAACCCGATTAACAATAGAGTGTGATTTTGGGTTTATCGTGAATCGTGTTTTAAATGACATTGGTTCTTTAACCCTATTAAAGACAGGATATTGATTTTTGAAAAGATTAAAACTAAATGGAGTTTTAATGAATCTTTAATTAGATTGAAATGTGAATTGATAATTTAAATTATCAAATCTGAAAAGTGATTGAAAATGGAGTACCACCAGTTTAGCTCCAGAGCGATAGTTAAATCTTTAATTGGATTTGAGCGTGAAATGGTAATTAATTTTACTGATAACACCGTGGTGTTAGATATGGAGTATTACCAGTTTTGCTCCAGGGGATGAATAGGTTGGGATTGGAAAATAAAACAAATAATTACTTCGGTGTGGTTCGCTAATCCCGACTGGTTTGGAAAACCATAATGAGGTTTGAAATGATATCCAAAGGAAGATTAAAGAATAAATTAAGAAGAATTTATCTTGGATAAAATTAATGGGAACCTTTCCCTAAGAATGTCATTTTGTGAATAAAAGAACATTCTGAATTGGAATGAGGCATTTGTTGTGTTTGTGTAACATTTGTTTATTATATACGTGGGTTATTCAGAAAGGCCGGGTTTCTACCCATTCTGAATAACCGATTCGGTGATAAGTCGAAGATGAAGATGGTGGTTGAAGACCGGAAGTCTTCACATCGTTTGGGTGACTACTGATGATCTTGATTGGGCTGTACACCCAAGATGAGGGAAACAGTTGGTGGTCGTCCAGACGTACTTGGAGATCGATGGATATGCGAGGAAAGTGCCTCCGGTTTCGTTCAGACCCAGAATGAACTTGCAAATGGACTGTGTGTCTGACATTGGATTTTATTCCGTGTTGATTGATCTTTATTAAATATACATCTGTTTGGCAGTGGAGAATTTATTCTCTTGCTTAACGCCCTTCTCTGAGACGTACGAGCTCAGAGGTTGTATATCGATGGACATCAGTCGCATGGAGTGAATTGTCAGTGTGGCACGCGTAAGTGGCAATTGATCAAGGCTTCTGTTGAAAAGCAAAGTCTTGTGGTTGATGATCAAAGCACGGCCTGTGTGGCGCAGCTTTGTGTATAGCGTGAATTCGCGAGCCTCACACCTCGGTATGAGTCAAAAACGGGATAGTGACTACAGGGAGAGCACGACGTTTCTTTCTAGCTAGTGGTGGTGTCAGTGCTTAAACTGGCTGACATTTATATACTTTTCACCCGTGTGGTTGTTGGATGCGAGGCGCCTCAGATATAGGTCTGTTAGGACCGGGAAACGTGTGCTCAGGAATAACTAATCCTCAAAAGTAAGAGAGGACCGACCCTGAAGATCCAAGGATCATAGTGGGGTCCTGAGACATTTGCTAGAGTGTCTCGAATCGGAGAGGAGCTTGCCCCTTGCCTCGACTCATGACGGAAATCCAATTTCCAATACGTGATATTGCGGTTTTATTTGTAGAACCTAGTATGGCGACATAGTAGATGGTAGTTATGCCGCCTATGATTGATACTTATGATTGAAATTGTTTTGACACTATACACTTATAGTAATATCAAATAATGTGTTTTTGACGTATCAAGCATGCTTTGGTTATTATAAGGTAAAAACCCTATCCCCCGGCTTGTGTTGCATTGTGTGATGGGACCTGGGTCTTATAATAGCTTCATTTTTCTTTATTTAGCATTGCGTTGTTTGTTTTATGCACTGGTATTCTTGGGAGGAAACCCGTTCCGTGTTATACGCCGTGGTCCCTTGATTTACCTAACCTTAAAATAGCGATTAATAACTGTTTTAGTTCTCACACCAGTCACATGACTGACCTGGAGTTTATTGTTTTAACCTAAACTCTGGGTGCCCCTATTTTCTACACGGGAAGCAAGTAGTTTTGGTTTTGCAGATTTATATTCACAGGATCCTGATTTACAGCTGGAATGAAGCTCGGAAAGCTCTGTATCCGTGTATCACCTTCAGTTGTGTTTTGTATCGTTTTTCCGCTGTTATGTAATTTATTGTAATCTATGATATTTGTCATATGTGTAATATTTATTCATACTCTGTATATTCTTGTATTCTGATGGAATTGTTGTAATAAACAATGAAATTTTCTTCTGTTCGCGTTCTGATTCGTCTTGTACTCAATTCTATCCGGGCTTTCCCTCATGGGGAAGTTCGGGTCGTCTCAATAATATTCCACTATGAATATATACAATAATATAAATTTATTTATATTTAATTTAATTATATTTAAATATATTTATATATTTAAATGGGTCGTTCAGAGCTTTAAAAATAGCCGGTTTTGGAAACGAAGTCGAAATTCGACGAAACTAATTTTGTTGGATCCGCAATGTTAAATTATTGTTAGAGGTCAAGTTTCGTGGTTTTTAGAGTCAGTATGTGGCCGTTCGGATTTTTAGAGTGAAAAACAGTCAGTATTTCGATGGTTAAAAATACGCTGTGTGAGAAAACGGAGTCGGAATTCGACGAAACCAGTTTCGTTGGGACCGTAATGTCAAACTCTAGCAGTATGTCCAGTTTGGTGATTTTTGGGTATCGTGTGTGATCAGACGAATTTTTAGAAGACAAATACAGTTAGAAATTGGCAGAATATAATATTAAAATATTAATAAAAAAAATATCTAGATATTTTGTTGTTCTATAAGTACCCCCCAACTTTCCTAAACCTAATTCAACTTTTTCTCAGATCAAAACTTGCGCCGTCGGTTTTGTTCTTCACCAAAACATTCTTGAGTTCAAAATCAATAAAAAGTGAAAAGGAAATTCTATAAATCTCACAATTTATATCTCTGAGTTCGCACCATGGTTCCCTACCTATTAGTGTGCTTTTCATTTGGTTCGAAGGTAATTTGCTGTCGCTAGAAATACACAGCGATGAACACAGCGAAGTCGGGTTGGAATTCAAAGAAGATCCAAGTTTAAATTTGGATTTTTGAAGTGGTATTTGATGTTATGAGGTTGTTTCACACCTCGATGTGAATTTTGTGTGGATTCCGATGCTTTTGGGAGGTCGAGATCAAACAGTGCGAGCTTCAGAAAAGCTAGGGCAGACCATTTATAAACGATAGTGAGGTCGAAGGGAGAATGGGGGTTGGCATCATGGTACAGAGGTGGTGGCGATTTCACCTCCGACGGTTTGGTTTGAAGTGCGGCAGTGGAGATTGAACGAGGGAGAAGCAGCGTCGAGTTCCGTCTGAAGGGGGTTGTTAGGTGAGGCTCGCGATGGGCAACTCAGTGGGGGAGGCGGCGACGGTCATCGATGGCCGAGGTGGTGTCAGGAAATGGTCAAAGGAGGTCAAAGGGTTAGTGTTGGGTGCGGATTCTTTTTACTGAAGGGTGTGTTTATGTATGGAAGAAAGGGTCCACGTGGGTGAAGGTTGAATAAGGGTATTTGGGTCGGAAGAGAATTAATGGGTGAGGCCCGAGATTTTATTCTAATAAAGTTTAAATATCAATGATAAATGTATATTAACTTGTAATGCCCGTATCTCTCTCATACGTTATCAGTTTGACGAACTGTAAGTTGCGTTGGGACCGTATGGACGGGAGCTTCAAAATGAAGCTGACTGGAAGTGGATTGGGGCTCGTATGAATTTACGGAGAAATAAACTGTTTGATTCAAATCAAATAACAGTTTATCGTTCTCTAAAGATGAACTGCAAATGTGAGTAAAACTCACACTACACCAAAAATGCCAATTTGGCAGTGCTAATGGCCGTATCAAATTCGATTTGATACGGTTTTAAGCCGTATCAAAAAATGGCGTCTCTGTTCATTTGATACGGTTTAAAACTGTATCAAATTTCTCAATTGATACGGTTTAGAACCGTATCAAATTTCTCAATTGATACGGTTTAGAATCGTATCAAATTTCTCAATTGATACGGCTTAAAACCGTATCACATTAGCATGCAGACACTGTCCAACTTCTAATTTGATACGGTTTTAATCCGTATCAAATTGATCAATTGCTACGGCTTAAAACCGTCTCAGATTGGTATGCTGATGTAACGACCCAGAAAATCTAAACCAATTTAAAATTTTTAAATTGGCTAAAATAATGGATTTTAAATATTTAAAATAAATATTTTAAATAATGGCGATGAAAACTGAGTTTGAATCGACAATTGAAAACGAATATAATTAATTATAATTATATATAGAATTGAAAATAGCGCGGTAGTTCGATTTCAAACTTCAATTGAATATACCAGGTGCAAAACAATCCGTATTTTAGTGAAACCAAAAATATTTAAATCTGTTAGTGAATATCTTTCTAACGAATCCGACCAATCGAAATTTGATAGCGGGAATCAAAAGATATGTCCAGTTGAAAATTCTGAATAGTCGCTATGGAATTCAGGCCCTTAAAAATGGACATTTTGCAAATGACCTCGGATTTCGACGAAACCACTTTTGTTGGATCCGCAGTGTCAAGTTATTGTTAGGTTTCAAATTTCATAATCTTTCGAATCAATATGTGAGCGTGGCAAAAGAAATCGCGTTTGACCAGTTTTAGTTGATTTTAATCAACTGGAAATTGGCCATTTTTCAAACGGTCTCGGAATTTGACGAAACTAGTTTTGTTAGGACCGTATCGTCAATACGAAGCTAGAAAATATTTTCCGAGAATTTTTCTAGTCAGTATGTGACCCCGGTAAGTTGAAATGTACGTTTAAAATTCAATATAGTGATTTAAATGAAAATTCAACGGAAACTGATTGTAACGATCGAATCAGCTTGCGATACATATCCCATTGTGTTCGGAATAGGGGTAAAACGCTATGGGCGACAGGCGGTGGGCCTCGTTTCGAGGTCGTATGTGAAAGTCAACTTTTTGAATAATTAAATAATAATAAATATATATATATATATATATATATATATATTTCCTCCTTCCCTCTTATCTTCTGCTTGCCCCCCCCCCATTCGTTTTAATTCCAAACGAAGAGAAAAAAAAAAAAAACCCTAAAGATTATCGACAGCCGCCCCCCCCCCTGAAGCGTCGCCGCCCATCACCGTACCCCCCTCCCTCGTGCTTCGAACCCCCACTGAAGCCGCAACCCACCAAGCCCCCAGATTGCACGAGCTCCGACGAAGATCAGCGACCCAAGCCAGAAGCTGCCACCACCGATCGAAGACCCAAGCCGCCGACGCCTTCTTCCCCCCCCCTCGCAGCTAATCGGTGAGCGTTTTCCTTTTTTTTTTTTTTTTTTTATTTATTTGTTCTGAAACAAAACTGATTTGTTTGAAAAAAAAAAAAACTGATTTCTCTGAGATTATACAAACTGATTTTTAAACAAAATAAAAACTAATTTTTAAATAAAATAAAAACTGAAATTTTTAGAAAAGTTTAAAACTGAGAATTTTTAAAAAAGATTAAAACTGAAATTTTTAAAAGTTTAAAAACTGGATTTTAATTAGTTTAAAACTGATTTTCTTTAAAAGATTAAAACAGAATTTTTAAAAAAGAAACTAAAACTGCATTTTTATAAATAAAGTAAAAACTGTTTTTTTTAAAAAAAAGTATAGAACTGTTTTTATAAAAGAATTTTTAAACTGATTTCTTTTAAGGAATTTTAAAACTGATATTTAAAAAAAAAAAAAATTAAAACTGATTTTAAAAAGAAATGAAAACTGATTTCTTTAAAGAGTAAAAATCATATTTTTATATATCGAAAGTCGAAAGTAAAAATCATATTTTTATATATTGAAAGCCGAAGTAAAAATCATATTTTTATATGTTGAAAGTCGAAGTAAAAATCATATTTTTATATGTTGAAAGTCGAAGTAAAAATCATATTTTTATATATTGAATAGCGAAGTCAAAATTCGATTTTTATATATTGAATAGCATAGTAAAAATTCTATTTTTACATATGTAGAGAATACGGGCGAAAGCAACAAAAGGCGAAGATTTTATACAAGGAAGTGTCGTGAAGTTGGATAGCTATTGGTGAGATTTCTGATTTAAAAATTATATATATGTGATTGAAAATAAAAGTGAATTGCTATATATATATATATATATATATATATATATATATATATATATATATATATATATATGCCCCTCGTCCACAAACCATGGACGATATTTATTGGTTGAAATTGTTGTGAAAATTGGTTGATAGTGAATGATTGTTTGGGATTGTTTGTGATTGATATTGGTTGATTGTGGTTGAAAAATACCCGTTTGTGATTGTGAAATATTTGGTTGAAACCACATAGGATTAGTTTGTGGAAATGAAATAAATATATACATGCCGCCTGCGTGCGAACTAGATGCATGATCCCCATTGTCAAAAACCGCGAGGTTTTAAGGTAGAGCGAGGAGCCGTACTAGGGACGGTCCCGGTGTAACTACCCTGCCGTTATGCTGCCGAAATTTTGAATAATATTTGTGTGTTTGAATTATTTTCATATGCTTAAACTATATTTATTCATTGTATAGAAAACATTCATGTGTTGAATTGATATTCATTCGTTGTTTAGAAATTCATGTGTTGAATGGTATTCATATTTTGAAATAAATTGTTCGATAATAAAAATCACATTTTTATCTATATATAGAAACTATAGAAAACATTCATGTGTTGAATTGATATTCATTCGTTGTTTAGAAATTCATGTGTTGAATGGTATTCATATTTTGAAATAAATTGTTCGATAATAAAAATCACATTTTTATCTATATATAGAAACTATAGAAAACATTCATGTGTTGAATTGATATTCATTCGTTGTTTAGAAATTCATGTGTTGAATGGTATTCATATTTTGAAATAAATTGTTCGATAATAAAAATCACATTTTTATCTATATATAGAAACTATAGAAAACATTCATGTGTTGAATTGATATTCATTCGTTGTTTAGAAATTCATGTGTTGAATGGTATTCATATTTTGAAATAAATTGTTCGATAATAAAAATCACATTTTTCATCTATATATAAAAACTATTGAAAACATTCATGTGTTGAATTGATATTCATTCGTTGTTTAGAAATTCATGTGTTGAATGGTATTCATATTTTGAAATAAATTGTTTGATAATAAAAATCACCTTTTATCGACTATATGAACTATATAGAAAAATAGTGTTTTGAAATGAATTGTTTTACAATAAAAATCACATTTTTATTGTATGCATAAATCGTTGAAATGTGAAGTGTTAAAAATAGCCACTTGTTCAAAATAAACATATATGAGTTGAAATATTCATTAATTAGCTAATGAAATGATTTGCACCTATTTATGTAACGTTAGAATGAATGGTGTTTTTAAACCAAATAGAAATCCAATATGAAGTTGAATAGAAAATGAAAAATGATATGGACTGTATATATATGTACATGCATATTCATTGAACAGGTTATAGCAAAGGGGCTAGAGAAGAGGAATAAAATTTGTGCCCGACAAATAGGTACACATTTACGGATTTGTTTGGGTGATGATTTTGAGCTGTTGGCTAGCCGCTTGGCTTTTTCTTTTTCTTTTTGAGATTAGAAGGACCGGGACGCTATTTGCGATTTCCCGACGCTCCCGGTGCAGGGGAGGTTATGGCGAAATTTTTCCAAAATTTAAGGTGTTAGAAAATTTTTTGAAGTGAAAACGATATTGAAATTGTTGAATGAACTATATTTATATAAATATATAAATATAAATAAAATTAAAACGAAACGAAGCCGTGCAGTTCGTATTTTGAAACCGTGATTTCAAACGACTAGTACGGGAAATCCGACCATTGGATTTTCCCGAAATCTCAACCGTCGGGTTCGCCTTGGAATAATCTTTCCAACGGCACCAACCTTGTAAAAATCCAACGGTTGGATTGTCTGGAATGTTTAATTCAAATCTGAAGAAAAACAGCGCCAGAAGCGATTATATTTATATATATATATAAATATAATTATATATTTAATCGAATAACGACGCTGCAGTTCGTATTTTGAAATCGAAAATTCAAACGATTGTACCGGGAGATCCGACCGTCGGATTTTCCCCAAACTGGAACCATTGGATTCGTTTTGAAAAGACCTTTCTAATGATGTAAATTTTGTGAAGATCCAACGGTTAGATTTTTAGATATGTGTAAATCAAATCTGAAGAAAAACAGCGCCACGGCCGCCTTATGGCCCGAAGCGTCGTTTTGAATAAAATGGCTATTTTAAAATAAATAAAAATAGCGATAAATAGTTGTAAAATATCATAAGCGATATGGAATAGAAATAAACTGAATTTGTTCGATTTATTTGGCTTTTGATGGTTGAATGTGTTTGGTGTGAAAATTACATTAAAAGAACACAATTGGTGTTGTCGAATAATTTAACCATTGAAATAAATTGATTTGAAATTCTAAATATACGTGAATTATTTGAGAAGGCCGAGTTAATTCTCATTTCAAATAATTGACCGACGATTGAAAGTCGAAGATGAAGACGATGGTCGAAGACCGGAGATCTTCACCTCGTTTGGATGGTAACCGAGGTCCTGATTGGGAGGCATCCCGAAATATGGATAATGAGTGGTGATCGTCCAGACGTACGTGGTGATCGAAGGGTTTGCGAGGTATTTAGTGCCTCCGGTTTCGTTCAGACCCAGAACGGACTTGTAAATGGACTGTGTGTCTGACATTGGAGTTTATTCTGTGTTGATTGATTTCTGTCAAATATACATCTGTTTGGCGGCGGAGAATTTATTCTTTTGCTTAACGCCCTTCTTTGAGACGCACGAGCTCAGAGGTTGTATATCGATGGACATCAGTCGCATGGCATGAATGGCCTGTGTGGCATGCTAAGATGCAGTGATCAGGACTTCTGTTGAAAAGCAAAGTCTTGTGGTGATGATCAAAGCCCCGCCTGTGTGGCATAGCTTTGTGTATAACGTGAATTCGCGAGCCTCACACCTCGGTATGAACCTAAAACGGGAGAGGACATCAGGGAGGACATGCGTTTTTTTCTAGCTAGGGTGGTGTCAGTGACCTACCTGCCCTGACATTTATATACTTTTCACCTATGTGGTTGTTGCTGTTGCGAGGCGCCTCGGTTTGATCGGACGATCCGGGTCCGATGGAGTCATTCGTTGGCTCGTTTACGCCCCAAAGGGCGGAGGAACGTATTGTTCAGGCACTATAATCCACTCCGTGTGGACCGGCCCTGACGATCCAAGGGGCAGTTGCGGCTGTTCCGGAGACATGGGCTAGATTGTCTCGAATTCGGTAAGGACTATCTTTTGCCTTGGTTCATGACGGAAATCCAATTTCCAAATACGTGATCGTGCGGTTTTGATTGTATATATATATGGCGACATGATATATGGTACCCATGCCGTCTATGATTGATAGTTATGATTTGAAATTGTTTTCGAAACATATAAACACTAGCAATAATATCAAATGCCTTTGTTTTATTCGTATCAATCATATTTTGGCCATTATAAGGTAAAACTCTATCCTCCGGTTTGCGTCGCATTGTGTGATGGGAACTGAGTCTTATAACGGCTTCATTTTTATAAAAAGCATAGCGATGTTTAAAAGAAAGATTTGTTTTAAAGCACTGGCAATCCAATGGAGTAAACCCGTTCCACGAAAGTGGCGTGGTCCTGTGATTTGCCATATTATATATGTGTTGAGTAGATTTCTCATACCAGTCCCATGACTGACTCGTAGTTTGTTTCACTTTCAAACTCGGGTGCCCCTTTTTCCACACGGGCAGCCTTGTATTCAGGTTTAGCTGGTTCTTTCTGGATAGCTGGAGCTGAAGATGGATTCTATCATTTATTTCTTTTTATGCTGTTCAGCTCCTATTGTACATATTTTGTTTATTTCCGCTGTAGACATTTATGTATAGCTGAACTGTATTTGTACTAAGTAAGATCCTGTATACTGTGTAACTCTGATGATTACTTTTATCCAGTATATTCTATTGTTCATTATCTGGTGTATTTATTTAATTCTGTTCTGCAATTATCTGTTTCTGTGTTATATTCCAAAGATAACCCTGTTTCCGTGAGAACGGGAATTCGGGTCGTCTCATCGTGGTATCAGAGCTTTGGTTAAGCTTAGTTCTGGAATATAACATTTGAACGAACTCGTCAGAAATAGAACCAGTAGTGTTCTAGGACGGGTAACTCTATACAGATAGGATCAGTAATATCCTAGTATGAGTAGCAGAATCAGAACAACTCGTTAGAGATGGGGTCAGAAGTGCCTCAGAACGAGTCGAGAGTAATATGTTTTTAAATAACGTATTTGTGATTATATTTATATATAGTCTGGTTTTAGGAATATAATTTTTGAATATATAAGAGATATATATTTGAAAAGTTAAAAAGGTTAAGAACAATTGGATTGGTTGCTGTGCTGTGTGATTGTAGATTTATCAAACCACTTTCGACTTTATTCCTTTTCGGGGACGAAAAGTTTTAAGTGGGGGAGATTGTAACGACCCAGAAAATCTGAACCAATTTAAAATTTTTAAATTGGCTAAAATAATGGATTTTAAATATTTAAAATAAATATTTTAAATAATGGCGATGAAAACTGAGTTTGAATCGACAATTGAAAACGAATATAATTAATTATAATTATATATAGAATTGAAAATAGCGCGGTAGTTCGATTTCAAACTTCAATTGAATATACCAGGTGCAAAACAATCTGTATTTTAGTGAAACCAAAAATATTTAAATCTGTTAGTGAATATCTTTCTAACGAATCCGACCAATCGAAATTTGATAGCGGGAATCAAAAGATATGTCCAGTTGAAAATTCTGAATAGTCGCTATGGAATTCAGGCCCTTAAAAATGGACATTTTGCAAATGACCTCGGATTTCGACGAAACCACTTTTGTTGGATCCGCAGTGTCAAGTTATTTTTAGGTTTCAAATTTCATAATCTTTCGAATCAATATGTGAGCGTGGCAAAAGAAAACGCGTTTGACCAGTTTCAGTTGATTTTAATCAACTGGAAATTGGCCATTTTTCAAACGGTCTCGGAATTTGACGAAACTAGTTTTGTTAGGACCGTATCGTCAATACGAAGCTAGAAAATATTTTCCGAGAATTTTTCTAGTCAGTATGTGACCCCGGTAAGTTGAAATGTACATTTAAAATTCAATATAGTGATTTAAATGAAAATTCAACGGAAACTGATTGTAACGATCGAATCAGCTTGCGATACATATCCCATTGTGTTCGGAATAGGGGTAAAACGCTATGGGCGACAGGCGGTGGGCCTCGTTTCGAGGTCGTATGTGAAAGTCAACTTTTTGAATAATTAAATAATAAATATATATATATATATATATATATATATATATTTCCTCCTTCCCTCTTATCTTCTGCTTGCCCCCCCCCCCCCCCGTTCATTTTAATTCCAAACGAAGAGAAAAAAAAAAAGAAAGAAACCCTAAAGATTATCGACAGCCGCCCCCCCTGAAGCGTCGCCGCCCATCACCGTACCCCCCCTCCCTCGTGCTTCGAACCCCCACTGAAGCCGCAACCCACCGAAGCCCCCAGATTGCACGAGCTCCGACGAAGATCAGCGACCCAAGCCAGAAGCTGCCACCACCGATCGAAGACCCAAGCCGCCGACGCCTTCTTCCCCCCCCCCCCCTCGCAGCTAATCGGTGAGCGTTTTCCTTTTTCTTTTTTTTTTATTATTTTTATTTATTTGTTCTGAAACAAAACTGATTTGTTTGAAAAAAAAAAAACTGATTTCTCTGAGATTATACAAACTGATTTTTAAACAAAATAAAAACTAATTTTTAAATAAAATAAAAACTGAAATTTTTAGAAAAGTTTAAAACTGAGAATTTTTAAAAAAGATTAAAACTGAAATTTTTAAAAGTTTAAAAACTGGATTTTAATTAGTTTAAAACTGATTTTCTTTAAAAGATTAAAACAGAATTTTTAAAAAAGAAACTAAAACTGCATTTTTATAAATAAAGTAAAAACTGTTTTTTTTTAAAAAAAGTATAGAACTGTTTTTATAAAAGAATTTTTAAACTGATTTCTTTTAAGGAATTTTAAAACTGATATTTAAAAAAAAAAAAAGAAATTAAAACTGATTTTAAAAAGAAATGAAAACTGATTTCTTTAAAAAGTAAAAATCATATTTTTATATATCGAAAGTCGAAAGTGAAAATCATATTTTTATATATTGAAAGCCGAAGTAAAAATCATATTTTTATATGTTGAAAGTCGAAGTAAAAATCATATTTTTATATGTTGAAAGTCGAAGTAAAAATCATATTTTTATATATTGAATAGCGAAGTCAAAATTCGATTTTTATATATTGAATAGCATAGTAAAAATTCTATTTTTACATATGTAGAGAATACGGGCGAAAGCAACAAAAGGCGAAGATTTTATACAAGGAAGTGTCGTGAAGTTGGATAGCTATTGGTGAGATTTCTGATTTAAAAATTATATATATGTGATTGAAAATAAAAGTGAATTGCTATATATATATATATATATATATATATATATATATATATATATATTTATGCCCCTCGTCCACAAACCATGGACGATATTTATTGGTTGAAATTGTTGTGAAAATTGGTTGATAGTGAATGATTGTTTGGGATTGTTTGTGATTGATATTGGTTGATTGTGGTTGAAAAATACCCGTTTGTGATTGTGAAATATTTGGTTGAAACCACATAGGATTAGTTTGTGGAAATGAAATAAATATATACATGCCGCCTGCGTGCGAACTAGATGCATGATCCCCATTATCAAAAACCGCGAGGTTTTAAGGTAGAGCGAGGAGCCGTACTAGGGACGGTCCCGGTGTAACTACCCTGCCGTTATGCTGCCGAAATTTTGAATAATATTTGTGTGTTTGAATTATTTTCATATGCTTAAACTATATTTATTCATTGTATAGAAAACATTCATGTGTTGAATTGATATTCATTCGTTGTTTAGAAATTCATGTGTTGAATGGTATTCATATTTTGAAATAAATTGTTCGATAATAAAAATCACATTTTTATCTATATATAGAAACTATAGAAAACATTCATGTGTTGAATTGATATTCATTCGTTGTTTAGAAATTCATGTGTTGAATGGTATTCATATTTTGAAATAAATTGTTCGATAATAAAAATCACATTTTTATCTATATATAGAAACTATAGAAAACATTCATGTGTTGAATTGATATTCATTCGTTGTTTAGAAATTCATGTGTTGAATGGTATTCATATTTTGAAATAAATTGTTCGATAATAAAAATCACATTTTTATCTATATATAGAAACTATAGAAAACATTCATGTGTTGAATTGATATTCATTCGTTGTTTAGAAATTCATGTGTTGAATGGTATTCATATTTTGAAATAAATTGTTCGATAATAAAAATCACATTTTTCATCTATATATAAAAACTATTGAAAACATTCATGTGTTGAATTGATATTCATTCGTTGTTTAGAAATTCATGTGTTGAATGGTATTCATATTTTGAAATAAATTGTTTGATAATAAAAATCACCTTTTATCGACTATATGAACTATATAGAAAAATAGTGTTTTGAAATGAATTGTTTTACAATAAAAATCACATTTTTATTGTATGCATAAATCGTTGAAATGTGAAGTGTTAAAAATAGCCACTTGTTCAAAATAAACATATATGAGTTGAAATATTCATTAATTAGCTAATGAAATGATTTGCACCTATTTATGTAACGTTAGAATGAATGGTGTTTTTAAACCAAATAGAAATCCAATATGAAGTTGAATAGAAAATGAAAAATGATATGGACTGTATATATATGTACATGCATATTCATTGAACAGGTTATAGCAAAGGGGCTAGAGAAGAGGAATAAAATTTGTGCCCGACAAATAGGTACACATTTACGGATTTGTTTGGGTGATGATTTTGAGCCTGTTGGCTAGCCGCTTGGCTTTTTCTTTTTCTTTTTGAGATTAGAAGGACCGGGACGCTATTTGCGATTTCCCGACGCTCCCGGTGCAGGGGAGGTTATGGCGAAATTTTTCCAAAATTTAAGGTGTTAGAAAATTTTTTGAAGTGAAAACGATATTGAAATTGTTGAATGAACTATATTTATATAAATATATAAATATAAATAAAATTAAAACGAAACGAAGCCGTGCAGTTCGTATTTTGAAACCGTGATTTCAAACGACTAGTACGGGAAATCCGACCATTGGATTTTCCCGAAATCTCAACCGTCGGGTTCGCCTTGGAATAATCTTTCCAACGGCACCAACCTTGTAAAAATCCAACGGTTGGATTGTCTGGAATGTTTAATTCAAATCTGAAGAAAAACAGCGCCAGAAGCGATTATATTTATATATATATAAATATAATTATATATTTAATCGAATAACGACGCTGCAGTTCGTATTTTGAAATCGAAAATTCAAACGATTGTACCGGGAGATCCGACCGTCGGATTTTCCCGAAACTGGAACCGTTGGATTCGTTTTGAAAAGACCTTTCTAATGATGTAAATTTTGTGAAGATCCAACGGTTAGATTTTTAGATATGTGTAAATCAAATCTGAAGAAAAACAGCGCCACGGCCGCCTTATGGCCCGAAGCGTCGTTTTGAATAAAATGGCTATTTTAAAATAAATAAAAATAGCGATAAATAGTTGTAAAATATCATAAGCGATATGGAATAGAAATAAACTGAATTTGTTCGATTTATTTGGCTTTCGATGGTTGAATGTGTTTGGTGTGAAAATTACATTAAAAGAACACAATTGGTGTTGTCGAATAATTTAACCATTGAAATAAATTGATTTGAAATTCTAAATATACGTGAATTATTTGAGAAGGCCGAGTTAATTCTCATTTCAAATAATTGACCGACGATTGAAAGTCGAAGATGAAGACGATGGTCGAAGACCGGAGATCTTCACCTCGTTTGGATGGTAACCGAGGTCCTGATTGGGAGGCATCCCGAAATATGGATAATGAGTGGTGATCGTCCAGACGTACGTGGTGATCGAAGGGTTTGCGAGGTATTTAGTGCCTCCGGTTTCGTTCAGACCCAGAACGGACTTGTAAATGGACTGTGTGTCTGACATTGGAGTTTATTCTGTGTTGATTGATTTCTGTCAAATATACATCTGTTTGGCGGCGGAGAATTTATTCTTTTGCTTAACGCCCTTCTTTGAGACGCACGAGCTCAGAGGTTGTATATCGATGGACATCAGTCGCATGGCATGAATGGCCTGTGTGGCATGCTAAGATGCAGTGATCAGGACTTCTGTTGAAAAGCAAAGTCTTGTGGTGATGATCAAAGCCCCGCTTGTGTGGCATAGCTTTGTGTATAACGTGAATTCGCGAGCCTCACACCTCGGTATGAACCTAAAACGGGAGAGGACATCAGGGAGGACATGCGTTTTTTTCTAGCTAGGGTGGTGTCAGTGACCTACCAGCCCTGACATTTATATACTTTTCACCTATGTGGTTGTTGCTGTTGCGAGGCGCCTCGGTTTGATCGGACGATCCGGGTCCGATGGAGTCATTCGTTGGCTCGTTTACGCCCCAAAGGGCGGAGGAACGTATTGTTCAGGCACTATAATCCACTCCGTGTGGACCGGCCCTGACGATCCAAGGGGCAGTTGCGGCTGTTCCGGAGACATGGGCTAGATTGTCTCGAATTCGGTAAGGACTATCTTTTGCCTTGGTTCATGACGGAAATCCAATTTCCAAATATGTGATCGTGCGGTTTTGATTGTATATATATATGGCGACATGATATATGGTACCCATGCCGTCTATGATTGATAGTTATGATTTGAAATTGTTTTCGAAACATATAAACACTAGCAATAATATCAAATGCCTTTGTTTTATTCGTATCAATCATATTTTGGCCATTATAAGGTAAAACTCTATCCTCCGGTTTGCGTTGCATTGTGTGATGGGAACTGAGTCTTATAACGGCTTCATTTTTATAAAAAGCATAGCGATGTTTAAAAGAAAGATTTGTTTTAAAGCACTGGCAATCCAATGGAGTAAACCCGTTCCACGAAAGTGGCGTGGTCCTGTGATTTGCCATATTATATATGTGTTGAGTAGATTTCTCATACCAGTCCCATGACTGACTCGTAGTTTGTTTCACTTTCAAACTCGGGTGCCCCTTTTTCCACACGGGCAGCCTTGTATTCAGGTTTAGCTGGTTCTTTCTGGATAGCTGGAGCTGAAGATGGATTCTATCATTTATTTCTTTTTATGCTGTTCAGCTCCTATTGTACATATTTTGTTTATTTCCGCTGTAGACATTTATGTATAGCTGAACTGTATTTGTACTAAGTAAGATCCTGTATACTGTGTAACTCTGATGATTACTTTTATCCAGTATATTCTATTGTTCATTATCTGGTGTATTTATTTAATTCTGTTCTGCAATTATCTGTTTCTGTGTTATATTCCAAAGATAACCCTGTTTCCGTGAGAACGGGAATTCGGGTCGTCTCAGCTGACATTGTCAATTTCATAGATCGGTACGGTTTTAAGTCGTATCAATTGATAAATTTGATACGGTTTAAAACCGTATTAAACTGGTATACTGATACGACTTAAAACCGTATTTAATGCCTCACTCCTACAATGATAACAATGAATTAGATACGGCTTTTAACCGTATCAAAATCGGTATATCATACATGCAATATACAAAATCACTACACCCATTGATATATAAATGCACAATAAAGAAGATACGCTACACTCATATAACAATATATAAAGAAGATACGCTAAGAATAATTCGATTAATATATAAATCATAACTTCGGTTAATACATAACACAATATATACAAAGCATAATGTTCACAGTTCTTCGTATAAAAAAAAAAGACAACAAAACTGCAGTTGTCGAGCCCATACAACTCATGCTTGTTCCAAAGCCTAAAAAGAAATTAAAATAACAAACATCAGTTTAATTTCGCCTCCACAACAAGAAGTCCTGACGCCTTCTAAAATTTTGTACATGCAACAATAAATTTACATTTCCTATCCTTTTGTCTTTAGGTGTCAGGTCGAATGGATAAAAGTAGAGTGCCTAACGGCTAACAGTATCTTCATTCTGCTTCATTTACAGAATGATAATTTTACAAAATGATTAAAGAATGTCATGCATAGCAACAATGCCTACTAAGAAATTTACTCAAAAGTCTATTCCACAATGACAATCAGTAGGTGCAGTAAACAAAAAAAAAGGGCAGCGGGTCTCTTGATCAACTTGCACAAAACACAAATTTTATAACTAAAAGTGCAATTGAACAATATGGCAGTAGGTGCAGTCCTGGCGGCTTCTAAACTTTTATAACTAAAAGTGCATGTACTATGCAAATGAACAATATGTCAGGTGTGTTGTGTATTTCCAAGGTATGAAACAAAACAAGAGGCATGATAATGTTTCCAAAAGCTATAGACAATCAAAGGACATTAGTCCTTAAGCATACAATTAAAGGACATGATTCCTTATGCATGCATACAATTAAAACTGATTCTAATTTGTAGATAACTTTCGGAATTTAATCATGTTACTTAGTATATTAATATGTCAACATATACATGAAAAATATTTTTAAATATATATCTAGATTCCTTATTCATTCCAACATACAATTAAAGGACATGATTCCTTATTCATGTCTTGCTTTTGAGTCGAGCCTGCACACATGCGTATGTGTACGGTTGATTTCTGTGTCGTTGTGTGGTTACAGTAGTATATATCCGCAGACTTCACCGGTTACAAAAACGATTGACAACAATCCGAAAACAATGCTAATTCAAAATATCTCTATTATTTTAAAAATATTATTTGCACTATAAAACATACAAATACAGCCGTATAGCAACAGAACAACCCAAGTTTCGGAAAGGACTTTTCCGAAAATCATTAGATATGACCAGTTAGCATAAAATTTGGCAGGAGACTTCGTATCGTACTACGAACGTATGGACAAATTCACAAACGGAGGTATCGTGCTTCGTCCACTAATTAGCTTTAGAGGTGAGTTTATGCGCAATTCATCCATCAAATATCAGATGTTGTAGGATATACCAGATTCACACGACAGGGAGATATGAATCAACCATCCCTGATGCCTAATTTTTTAGTCCAGTCGCTGAGTTATCGTAATGTTGTATAACGTATGAGATGAGATTTAACTGTTAATCAGTATCATAAAAATTACTATCGTTAATTTATATCTATTGAGAAGTAGAAATGCTCCAACAAAACCTTTAAATTCGCTTTACCGTATTTAGTCTTTCCTGCAATTATTTCAATCATTTTCATGATGCTTAGGGACCTTTACACATGATGCTTGCAAAGAAAACAACATAGCAAATTCACTTAAACAAAGGTGGAACTCAAATTAAATAATAAACAGAGAGTGGGACACACAAATCAACATGAAGCAACTTCATTGCAAAGGTCAGATATGTGACTAAGCTATTATTTACCCTATATACTTATATACCATATCATACTTATATACCCTATCATACTTATATAATACTTATATACCCTAGAATCAAACCACAGGTATGTTAAACTTTTTATTGCAAAAAGATGAGAACCTTTCATCAAGGGACATACTTTTGAAATAAGGGCTTCAAGAAGAACTTCCATGTATAGGACATGCACCAAATTCTGGCCACAGTGATACATAAAATGGTTGCCCCTAATGAGGCAGCATTTCTCACACAAGCAACTGAGCTGCTATTATTTCTCATATTAATACTCTCATAAGGAATATGCGTACACCATTCTACCATGATATTTAAAGTGGTCGGACAGAGAAATTAGGAAAAGAGTGACGGGTGCGAAAACAGAGATAGTCAGGAGCCACAGGAAGCAAGGAAGAAATTAACAGACTATTTTCATTTGGACATAGTCATGCAAGCCGTGATGTATAGTATGTGGCGACTGATACATTTCTGAAATTAACAGGGTATTTTCATTTGGAAATAGTGGAATCACTAGTGTCATCAACTAATACATTTCTGAAATTAACAGAACTGATTCAAAGGATGAAATATATTTCATCAACTAATACATCCATCAACTATAAATTTTAAAAGGATGAAATCACTATTTCCATCTCTGCCAATTCATTATCTGAAACCTAGAGGTCAAATACAGACTTGAGCATTGAATCCAAATGAAAAGCACTTCCATGAGAGCTGTTAAAACAATTTATAAAATACAATTCATTTAAAACAATTACAGCCTATTATTTTCTTTTATTTATTCTCCCAATAATTATTTACGGTCAATATTCCAAATACACTAGTCCAATGATCTAGGTCTAGTGGCACAAACATCTCATTAAGAAAAAAAATTCTACATGATTGGAAACAAAAAAGGAAGTTAAAACCACCTGAAAATGACATGAACGAAACAGAATCGAACAAAACAAGTTTCATTCAAAGGTAAAAGTGACGATGCGATCCAAGCCTAGAGATGTGTTTGCAACATGAATTAGTACAATGATTATTGAATCGTTATAACCAATAATTGCGCCTACGTTCGTATTTTGAAGCAGTGACAGTCGATGAGTATACAGAGATGGCGTTGCATTGCGAGACAAAGACGTGGATGAGAAGCTTCACGGGATTGAAGGCGGTGGAAGTTCAAGGTCAGATGCTCATGGTTTTTTGCGAAGAAATTGAAGCTTGAAGACTTGATTGTTTCCGCAAGCCTGAGCTTGCTGTGTCAAGCAGCAAGCAAGCTGTTGTTGTTTGAAACAGCAAGCCGGCTTGCTGTTTCAGCAAGCTTATCAAGAGCACAAAAATAAAAGAATGCTATTTCTAATTCCTTTCACATATGCCAGCAAAGAATACATATTTTTTTAGAGAAAAAAGCAGTGTGAGTTAACTTATAAATGATTATGTAAAACTTTCATATTTATTATTGATAAAATAGAAAAGCTATGGAGCAAACACCTGACCACGATGTAAGATACCAATGAAAATTCTAATATCAATTAACACGCCTCTATCAAATTATAAGTTCAATATTATTTTATTTTATTTTTGTAATAAATATCTTGGGAAAAATATATGGGTTTAGAATTTGTTGCGTCTAAAGGGGAAATGAGAAGAAGAGACCATGAGAAGGTTAATTGATTAAAAGATCATGGTCTGCAGTTTGCTTAGTTTTTGTTAGGAGGGACCCCTTGACAAATCGATGTCCCAAATATAATTACGATAAAAGTAGTAATAATGTCTAAAGTTTGTAATAACAATAATCATTCTCTTTTATCATACCAATTTTCCTTTTATAATCATATTTCTGTCATTTGATCATTGATTTGTTTAGATATGTGACTAATATTAATATATGGATATTTGAAGTTCAAAGAATATGTACTGACACTGTGAATATTATTGTTAAAACAAATAATCTAGATTAACATTTAAGTTGGTAGAATAAACTGAAAATAACAAATAACTGAAACTGGATAATTCTACTATGGTATAATTACTACCGTGTTGTATTTCTATATGGCTAATAGTTAGCTATTCATCCGATTATCTTAGCATGTTGAATAATAAAAATACCAATCAGGTTCGGATACAAAGCCCACTTACTCCTTCTCTGCTGTGTTTACAGCCTTAACAGAATAATATGTTCCTAGGGAAGACACAGACAGAATAAAATAACAAGAACAGAAACTTACTTTGGCATAGTTGTAAGCTTGCAAGCATAAAGGCTCTTCTAATTCCACTGGCTGCAGGTCTTTATTCATCTTGTCCATCAGTTCTTCTACATTTGTGTTGACAATTGAACCATCGTCTTCAACATCACTATCTTCATCGACCATAATCCCATAGACCAAGATGGGGCATGCACTCTTTGACTGATTCAATGTAGAAAATCCAGTAGTTCTGATAGTAGATATATTTGTTACATTTAGATCCAAAGGTGTTCCTAAGTGAATAAATCAGATTATAATCAAGAAATATGTGCGTACAGGAACACATAATATACTGCAAAGATGTCCATGTTACCAATCGGAATGGAACAGAAATATTTTGGTTTGAAAAGTCACAGCAAAATTAAAATTCACAACAGAGTGTATGACAAACTTTTCTTGTGCGTTTAGAAAACTAGACTATAATATTACTCAACAAAGTTACTCAAAAGATGTTTTAACTCCTCTGGAAAGTACAGTTCCATACTAGAGCATCGTTTCAGTATCTGCAATGTTACTCAACAAAGAAGGATCAACATGCGTCCATAAAAAGGAATTGGTGGAAAAGCAAAGAGAGAAAATTCATTTTTGAGATACTCTAAATCTTTAGCATGACATATTCTGAAATTAGTGTCACTTATCATATGAAAGAAGAGCGATATCATTGATACCCTTATATGGTATTCAAATGAGTGCAAAAAATGAATAAGAAGAGCGTGTATGGTTCAGAATACAAAGTTTCCTTATGCGCATATAGCTCCTCCTCCGGGGTATAAGGAGAGGCCACCAGACTTGCAAAGTGTTCAAGTTGATTCTATCTCAGCTGACACGGGAGGAACAAAGTCTCCCATAACACGCAGTATTAAAAAGGAATTGTTGAGGAGCATGCAAGAAAAAGGCAAGACGTAGGGTGTTAGCAAAGGCTAGGCTCTTTGTTCTTGAAAGTCAAAATTATGTTTTTTGTAATAGGTGAAGCAAAGTTGACGTGAATGTAATATGGTAGGATAGTGAACTAGCAACCATCTCTTTCTCCCTGCGTGGAGCTCGTTGCTGATATACATATTGTATATCACATGTACTTTCATGTTCTCTTACTTTTCTTAATAAAAGTATTACGGATCACTATAAAAACCGGTCCGCTTTGCCAAAAAAAAAAAAAACATGTATGGTCAATTAACTCATTTTCCATTATAAACAGTTGTTAAATAACCCTTTATATTACTTCCAGCCAAGATATCATGATTGCTGGTACAATTAAATCGCCTATATTTTCAAAATATGTATATTTCAAGTGCTATATAAAATGATTCGCAAGGATTATAATGGTATATGAGCATTTAAAATGGAACAATTCATTTTAAAAGTGCATCAAATACTGTATTAGTTGTCATGCTGTCAATGATATCATTTGTTCACATTAGATAATTGAAGGATAGGAAGAAACAACTTATTACATGCCAAATGTTATGAACATATATTTGTTGACCTTAATCATTCACAACATAGACATAGGTACCATGAGGATGGAGAAACATCCATGTAAATGGGAAACTTTTCTAGTTGATAGCAACGTACGTTCCTTAATAGCAATATGAGATGATTAAGAAAGGAGGTATTTTTTGTATGTGGGAATGCACTGAAGGAAGCAACTAAAGTTTAAAAAAAGTGAATTTTATGTAGAAAGAGTAAAGGCCGAGGTGAACACCAAGACAAAGGATCATCCACATATGTTATAAAACAGAGAAGCGACAACAAATGTATAATGTGCTTTTTCATCATTAATAATTGAACACAAGATGCATTTTTGACATGAAATATTGTGCAGACAGTAACTTTGCAAAATAAGTGAAGCAATATCAAAAGCTGATGCATATAAGTGCATGACCATTGAGATAAATGCATGATTTAACCTTTAAAAGTAGCCAACATTTTTTTTTTAATTCATATACTTTTACAAAGATACAGTATGGTTTGTCCAAACAATAAAACTTAGACTAAGATACCATTGGAATGGAGGTTAAATGTTCCTACACATCATTGGTTCTACTGTACTAGTCCCGCAAACCCAAATACTCAATAATTAAAACAAAGATTAAACATCCCCCTCTTTATATTTTTTCTTTGCTGGAAAAAATTGCTTTTTTTAACACTTTAAACATTACCAATTAAGCAGTCACGCAGTTAAACTCGACACTCATATATTTAACACTGTAAAATTGATTTTTTAACCATGCAGCAATAACAAAGAAAATCAAGATCGAACTTAAACCTAAAAAATATATATTAAAAAATCGAAGTACCTGGAGGAGAAGAAGGAGGCCGCTAGCGCAAATGATACAAGCATTAAAACAAATCAGAGATCTTACTGTGTCAAATCGATCGAGAGATTGGTATTCTAGATCGTGAATCCTGTTAGCATCATTCAATTCGAAGATTGCCTGAAGATTAATCGATTCGCAAGCTAGGATTTGAAGCACATAAAAAACCCTAGGAGATAGAGTTTTCGAGCACGACTGAAAGAATAGAAAGAAGAGAAACGACCGAAGTTTTTAGGGAGTGCGAAATTTGTTTTGATACGGCTAAAGGCCCTGCCATATGAACTGATCCGAAGTATTAGAAATCTACGGTCAGATTTTAAAGATTGGGAAGGTGCGGATCGGTTGTGGCGTAGCAAATGAAATTTAATACGGCTATAAGCTATATCAAATTTGATACGGCTTAAAGCCGTATCAAATCTCCATATCCTAGTGTGCCAAATAGGCTGTTTTGATGTAGTGTCACCAACTCTGAACAGTTATATTTTTATAACGTACTTTTAGAACTGTTAGATATTGATTGACTGTTGTGTGTAGATTGGTTGATTGAACTACTAGTCAGTTAGTTGAAATTATATATATATACCATTAAATATTGATGTTGTTTATCAAAACATTTCATATTGAAATGAAATTGATGTATATTATACTGTGTGACATCTGTGGATACAGGTTGGAGGGATCCGACTGGATTCCTCAACATTTATTTTACTGTTTTCATATATTGTGATATATGATGTGATGTATATCTGTTATGGGTTATGTGTGTTAGAATGATATTTATCATTTGTTATTCGATATTTTAAATATCATAAGAAACCCTGGGATGTAAAAAGGAATATTTCAATGTATATTGAAATAAAGGAATTTTATAAAATCAACCGATTTTATAAAAGGAAATAAATTTGAAAATAAAGCATTTATAAAATCATAGGATATTATAAAGGAGGATATTTGTTTAGAAAACAAATAGGATATTATAAAAAGGAAAACGTTATTAAAAGGGAATCTGTATAAGTGGAGGAACGTTGTTAAAAGGACATTTTTTTAAGTGAAGAACCGTTACTAAAAGTAAATCTTTAAAAATGAACAAACGTTGGTAAAAGGAAATCTTTTTTAAATGGATAAACGTTGTTAAAAGGGAAAATCTTTGTAAATCAATAAAGTAATCGAATATTAGTATTCGAAAGGAGTTAATCAAAAAGGAGTTGAATCAAATAAGTTATTCAGTTAGAGTTAACCAGTTAGAGTTAATCAGTTAGAGACTAATACTTGTGGAATGATTGTGATGCGTGAATGAGGATTGGAAATGTTTTCCCATGTTAATAACGTATATTTTCTAAATCATAGAAAATAAGGAATGTGGATATATATATATATATATATATATGTATATATGTTTTGATGATTGGATCGATAATTCCATTTGGAATTTAGATCGTTGTTTGTACACCGACATGTTTTCATTGATAGTTAAATCACAGACTATCAAAGTTTGACCATTTTAACGTTGTTAATATGGAGAGACCAGTTGGATTCTTATCCAAAGAACCACTCTGTATTGGTATAAGCGTTGCGAATATGCCGAAGAAAATGGAAGACGGAGTAAAGTGCAAGGGTTGTTGTATAAATCTTAGATAACAATGGACTAAGATGGATGTACTGAATAGTGCCTTCGGTTTCGTTCAATCCCAGAACGAACGTAAATGGACGAATGTCTGACAAAGTATTTCCAATGATCGAATGGATTGGTCTGTATAAATATATATGGTTGCAACGGATTTATTCCCTTAGCATAACATCCAGAATATTTGTGTAAACTAATTAATGATTAATGGATTTGATAATGTGGCATTCAAAGTGATCGTGTTATCAATGAATGGAAAGTAATCGTAACCTCTGGCCTCAACAACCGGTAAATGACAAAAATCGGGCAGGCAGCATGGCTAAGTCGGTCGCACCGAAGTAGGGTGTATAATGTAACGACCCAGAAAATCTGAACCAATTTAAAAATTTTAAATTGGCTAAAATAATGGATTTTAAATATTTAAAATACATATTTTAAATAATGGCGACGAAAACTGAGTTGAAATCGACATTTGAAAACCAATATAATTAATTATAATTATATATAGAATTGAAAATGGCGCGGTAGTTCGATAATTCGATTTCAAACTTCAATTGAATATATCGGGCGCAAAACAATCCGGATTTTAGTGAAACCAAAAACATTAGGATCTAATTGATGATATCTTTCTAACGAATCTGACCAATCGAAATTTGATAGCGGGAATCAAAAGATATGTCCAGTTGAAAATTCTGAATAGTCGCTATGGAATTCAGGCCCTTAAAAATGGATATTTTGCAAATGACCTCGGATTTCGACGAAACCACTTTTGTTGGATCCGCAGGGTCAAGTTATTGTTAGGTTTCAAATTTCATAATTTTTCGAATCAATATGTGAGCGTGGCAAAGGAAAACGCGTTTGACCAGTTTCAGTTGATTTTAATCGACTGGAAATTGGCCATTTTTCAAACGGCCTCAGAATTCGACGAAACTAGTTTTGTTAGGACCGTATCGTCAATACGAAGCTAGAAAATATTTTCTGGAATTTTTCGAGTTCGTATGTGGCCCCACTAATTTGAAATGTGCGTTTAAAATTCAATATAATGATTTAAATGAAAATTCAAAAGGAAACCGATTGTAACGATCAAACCAGCTTGCGATACATATCCCATTGTGTTCAGAATGGGGGTTAAACGCTATGGACGACAGGCGGTGGGCCTCGTTTCGAGGTCGTATGTAAAAGTCAACCCTTTTGCAAAATTAAACAATAAAATAATTTTAATTCCCTCCCTCCCCTTTATCTTCTTCCTGCCCCCCCCCCCCGATTTCATTCTTCAGAAATAAAAAAAAAAAAAGAAAAAAAAAAGAAGAAAGCAGCAGCGGAAGCCGCCGCCTTCACCGACGGTCAGAAACCTCCACCGCAACTCCGATCATCTTCCCCCCCCCCTCTTCCTTGCATCGCTCCCTCCTCCTCCTTCAATCCGACACCCCCCGAAGCCGTTCGAGACCCCGAAGCCCCCCCCCCCCCCCGTTCAAAGCCCTAGCGCCGCCCAGCTCGAGAAGCATCTCCGACGTCTGCGAAACCCCCCCTTTTTGTAAGTTTTTTTTTATTAGCTCTATTATTTTTTTTTAGATTTTGAAACTGTAGTTTTTAAATAGATTTTGAAACTGTAATTTTTTAAAAAAAAAAACATTTTTGAAACTGAAATTTTTAAAAAAGCATTTTTAAAACTGGATTTTATAAAAGAATTTTAAAACTGAATTTTATAAAAGAATTTTAAAACTGAATTTTATAAAAGAATTTTAAAACTGTTTTTATAAAAAGGTTAAAAACTGATTTTATAAAAGAATTTTAAAACTGAATTTTATAAAAGAATTTTAAAACTGATTTTATAAAAAGGTTTAAACTGATTTTAAAAGAATTTTTAAACTGATTTTAAAAGCATTTTTAAACTGATTTTATAAGCATTTTTAAACTGATTTTAAAATGATTTATAAACTAGAAGGAGATTAGGAATTTAAAAGTAAAAATCATATTTTTATATATCGAAAGTCGAAGTAAAAATCATATTTTTATATGTTGAAAGTCGAAGTAAAAATCATATTTTTATATGATGAAAGTCGAAGTAAAAATCATATTTTTATATGTTGAAAGTCGAAGTAAAAATCATATTTTTATATGTTGAAAGTCGAAGTAAAAATCATATTTTTATATATTGAATAGCGAAGTCAAAATTCGATTTTTATATATTGAATAGCATAGTAAAAATTCTATTTTTACATATGTAGAGAATACGGGCGAAAGCGACAAAAGGCGAAGATTTCTATAAGTGAAGTGTCGTGCAGTTGGATAGCTATTGGTGAGATTTCTGATTTAAAAATATTATATATATGTGTTGAAGTAAAAGTGAATTACTATATATAAATATATATATATAAATATATATACGCCCCTCGTCCACAAACCATGGACGATATTTATTGGTTGAAATTGTTGTGAAATTTGATTGATAGCGATTGATTGTTTGGGATTGTTTGTGATGGATATTGGTTGATTGTGGTTGAAAAATACCCATTTGTGGTTGAGAAATATTTGGTTGAAACCACATAGGATTAGTTTGTGGAAATGAAATAAATATATACATGCCGCCTGCGTGCGAACTAGATGCATGAACCCCATTGTCAAAAACCGCGAGGTTTTAAGGTAGAGCGAGGAGCCGTACTAGGGACGGTGCCGGTTTAACTACCCTGCCGTTATGCTGCCGAAATTTTGAATAATATTTGTGTGTTTGAATTATTTTCATATGCTTAAATTATATTTATTCATTGTATAGAAAACATTCATGTGTTGAATTGATATTCATTCGTTGTTTAGAAATTCATGTGTTGAATGGTATTCATATTTTGAAATAAATTGTTCGATAATAAAAATCACATTTTTATCTATATATAAAAACTATTGAAAACATTCATGTGTTGAATTGATATTCATTCGTTGTTTAGAAATTCATGTGTTGAATGGTATTCATATTTTGAAATAAATTGTTCGATAATAAAAATCACATTTTTATCTATATATAAAAACTATTGAAAACATTCATGTGTTGAATTGATATTCATTCGTTGTTTAGAAATTCATGTGTTGAATTGATATTCATTCGTTGTTTAGAAATTCATGTGTTGAATGGTATTCATATTTTGAAATAAATTGTTCGATAATAAAAATCACATTTTTATCTATATATAGAAACTATAGAAAACATTCATGTGTTGATATGAGATGAAATATTCATTAATTAGCTAATGAAATGATTTGCACCTATTTATGTAACATTAGAATGAATGGAGTTTTTAAACCAAATAGAAATCAAATAGGAAGTCGAATAGAAATTGATAAATGATAAGAACTGTATATATATGTACATGCATGTTCATTGAACAGGTTATAGCAAAGAGGCTAGAGAAGAGGAATAAAATTTGTGCCCGACAAATAGGTACACATTTACTGATTTGTTTGGGTGATGATTTTGAGCCTGTTGGCTAGCCGCTTGGCTTTTTCTTTTTCTTTTTGAGATTAGAAGGACCGGGACGCTATTTGCGATTTTCCGACGCTCCCGGTGCAGGGGAGGTTATGGCGAAATTTTTCCAAAATTTAAGATGTTAGAAAAATTATTGAAGTGAAAGCGGTATTGAAATAGTTGAATGAACTATATTTATATAAATATATAAATATAAATAAAATTAAAACGAAACGAAGCCGTGCAGTTCGTATTTTGAAACCGTGATTTCAAACGACTAGTGCGGGAAATCCGACCATTGGATTTTCCCGAAACCTCAACCGTCGGGTTCGCCTTGGAATAATCTTTCCAACGGCACCAACCTTGTAGAAATCCAACGGTTGGATTCTCTGGAATGTTTAATTCAAATCTGAAGAAAAACAGCGCCAGAAACGATTATATTTATTTATATATATAAATATAATTATATTTAATCGAATAACGACGCTGCAGTTCGTATTTTGAAATCGAAACTTCAAACGATTGTACCGGGAGATCCGACCGTCGGATTTTCCCGAAACTGGAACCGTTGGATTCGTTTTGAAAAGACCTTTCTAATGATGTAAATTTTGTGAAGATCCAACGGTTAGATTTTCGGATATGTGTAAATCAAATCTGAAGAAAAACAGCGCCACGGCCGCCTTATGGCCCGAAGCGTCGTTTTGAATAAAATGGCTATTTTAAAATAAATAAAAATAGCGATAAATAGTTATAAAATATCATAAGCGATATGGAATGGAAATAAACTGAATTTGCTTGATTTATGTGGCTTTTGATGGTTGAATGTGTTTGGTGTGAAAATTACATTTAAGAACAAAATTGGTGTTGTCGAATAATTTAACCATTGAAATAAATCGATTTGAAATTCTAAAAATACGTGAATTATTTGGAAAGGCCGAGTTAATTCTCATTTCGAATAATCGACCGACGATTGAAATTTGAAGATGAAGACGATGGTCGAAGACCGGAGATCTTCACCTCGTTTGGATGGTAACCGAGGTCCTGATTGGGAGGCATCCCGAAATATGGATAATGAGTGGTGATCGTTCAGACGTACGTGTTGATCGAAGGGTTTGCAAGGTATTTAGTGCCTCCGGTTTCGTTCAGACCCAGAACGGACTTGTAAATGGACTGTGTGTCTGACATAGGATTTATTCTGTGTGGCATGCTAAGATGCAGTGATCAGGGCTTCTGTTGAAAAGCAAAGTCTTGTGGTGATGATCAAAGCACCGCCTGTGTGGCATAGCTTTGTGTATAACGTGAATTCGCGAGCCTCACACCCCGGTATGAACCTAAAACGGGAGAACGGACCTCAGGGAGGGCCTACGTTTCCTCCTAGCTAAAAGTGGCGTCAGTGGTTTTACACGCCCTGACGAGTTTGACTTATGTGGTTGTTGCTGTTGCGAGGCGCCTCGGTTAGATCGGACGATCCGGGTCCGATGGAGTCACTTGTTGGCTCGCTTACGCCCCAAAGGGCGGCGAAACGTAGTGCTCAGGCATTTTTAATCCACTCCGTGTGGACCGGCCCTGACGATCCAAGGATCGATGCGTTCTGATCCTGAGACTCGGGCTAGGCAGTCTCGAATTCGGTAAGGACTATCTTTTGCCTTGGTTCATGACGGAAATCCAATTTCCAAATACGTGACGATGCGGTTTCGATTGTATATATACATTTGGCGACATAGTGGCATGGGACGCTCATGTCGTCTATGATTGATAGTTATGATTTGAAATTGTTTTCAAAACATATAAACACTAGCAATAATATCAAATGCCTTTGTTTTATTCGTATCAAGCATATCTTGGCCGTTATAAGGTAAAAACTCTATCCTCCGGTTTGCGTTGCATTGTGTGATGGGAACTGAGTCTTATAACGGCTTCATTTTTATAAAAAGCATAGCGATGTTTAAAAGAAAGATTTGTTTTAAAGCACTGGCAATCCAATGGAGTAAACCCGTTCCACGAAAGTGGCGTGGTCCTGTGATTAGCCAATTATATATATGTGTTGAGTGGATTTCTCATACCAGTCCCATGACTGACTCGTAGTTTGTTTCACTCTCAAACTCGGGTGCCCCTTTTTCTACACGGGCAGCCTTGTATTCAGGTTTAGCTGGTTCTTTCTGGATAGCTGGAGCTGAAGATGGATTCTATCATTTATTTCTTTTTATGCTGTTCAGCTCCTATTGTACATATTTTGTTTATTTCCGCTGTAGACATTTATGTATAGCTGAACTGTATTTGTACTAAGTAAGATCCTGTATACTGTGTAACTCTGATGATTACTTTTATCCAGTATATTTTGTTGTTCATTCTGGTGTATTTATTTAATTCTGTTCTGCTATTATCTGTTTCTGTGTTATATTCCAAAGATAACCTTGTTTCCGTGAGAACGGGAAATCGGGTCGTCTCAACGTGGTATCAGAGCTTTGGTTAAGCTTAGTTCTGGAATATAACATTTGAACGAACTCGTCAGAAATAGAACCAGTAGTGTTCTAGGATGGGTAACTCAATACAGATAGGATCAGCAATATCCTAGTATGAGTAAAGCAGAATGATTACACCTCGATAGACACATTTACATTGAAGTATGTGTTTCTATATTTTAAACTACCTTTTCTGTGACCTGACACTTGATCTGCTAATTGCAGAAGTACTAGAAAAATGAGTGCCAGAAACAGAAGGAATACAGAACCCGACCTAGAGGCTCTATTCAAGAGATATCGAAATCTGGGTGGAGCACAATTCTCGGGCAATGAATCTATTATTCAAACTCAAGCTTGGATGAGTTCTGTCGAGAGAATCTTTGAGCATATCCAGCTGAGAGATGACCAGAAACGGTTAGTAGCATCTTGGGCGCTCAAAGAAGAAGCTTTAATCTGGTGGGAAACAATCATCAAAGATAATCCAGAAGGTGATATCACATGGGACAGATTCAAAGTGATTTTCCTAGAGAGATTTACTCCTCCCGAAGTAACCGAGAGATTATGTGATGAATTTTCTTATCTAATACAAGGTGATATGACCATTCCCGAATATCATAAGAAATTCAATGAACTTGCTCACTTCGCTCCTCATCTAATTCAAAATCCGAAGAGGAAAAATATGAGATTTATTCACGGGCTTCAAAGGAAATACCAGAATAAAGTATTGGGGCATGTGAAGCTTCCTTTTTCGGAAATGATTTATATGGCTTATCAATATGAAGATCTCCATAAGAAAGGAATGTTATGCGACGAAGAAGAAGTCAGTTCTAGTGATAAAACAGAGTCAGAAACTGATCGTCCGGAGGCCATAACAACGTTAGAGGTCAGCAAGAAGCCCAAAGCAAATCGAAAAAGGGCTAAATCTGAAAAAGAGCGGGCAACGACTGCCACATGCTCTAACTGCAATAAACAGGGGCATCTGACCAGGAAGTGTAAAACCTCGAAGAAACGAAAGAAGGGGTCTAAACCCGATAACCAGTTTCGAGAGAATAGAAAATGTTGTCAATGTCATCGGATTGGCCATCTTGAAAAGGATTGCAGGCAATTTAAGAAGTCCAAAACAGTACACATAAATGAAGTAGCAGAAGCGTCTGGGCCCTCAGCTAGCCAAGAAAGACCAGATGTTTTAGAAGGCACGCTAACTATCAAAGACATCCCAGTTAAAGTACTGTTTGACACAGGCGCGTCAAGAAGCTTCATTGCCAAAGATGCAGCTAAGAAACTGGAATTGAATTTGAAAAAGCTCAAGGAACCAATGACTGTCCAGAATCCGGTTGGGGGTTCCATTGATCTCAGTTGGGTTTGTGGAGTGTCGGTTTCTTTCTCTCGTTATCGGTTTCCTACCATCGCAGTCGTCATGAATTTTAAAGAGTTTGATCTTATCTTGGGGTTAGACTGGTTGACCAAATATGAAGCTGAAGTTAAATGCGCCGACAGAGTCGTAAAGGCGAAGATTAAATCAGGTGATTATATAACCATTCCCTGTGAAGGTCAGAAAGCTAATAGAAAAGACTTCTGGGCAGCGTTGAATGTTTCTCCAGCCCAAATAGAAAATGTCCCTGAAGTCATAGAGAATATTCCTGACCTCATCAAAGATATTCCTGTCGTCAAAAATTATGCGGATGTGTTTGAAGAAGTCGTTCGCTTACCTCCGCAAAGAGAAATAGATTTCAAGATTGCTTTAGTTCCCAATGCAAGGCCAGTAGTTCACGCTATTCGAAGAATGTCCTTGAAAGAGAAGGAGGAACTAGACAATCAAACACGACAGCTCGTATGGAAGGGTCTAATCAGACCTAGTTTCTCTGATTGGGGTGCAGCAGTGGTATTTGTCCCAAAATCTGACGGTACTCTACGTCTATGTGTGGATTATCGTGATCTGAACAAACAGACAATAAAGAACAAGTATCCATTGCCGCGAATAGATGATTTGTTGGATCGATTAAATGGAGCACAAGTATTTTCACGAATGGACCTAGCTACAGGTTTCCATCAACTTCGAATTGCCGAAGAGTGTGTTCCAATGACAGCGTTCAGAGGCCCCGACTTATTCTACGAGTGGTTAGTAATGCCGTTCGGCTTATGTAACGCCCCTGCTTATTTCGTCGATCTAATGAATAGAGTATTCAGAGGAGTTTTGAACAAATTTATTCTAGTTTTTATTGATGATATTCTAATCTTCTCTAAATCAAAGGCCGAACATGAAAAGCATCTGGAACAGGTTCTAGAAATCCTCAGAAGGAATGTATTGAAAGCCAAGTTTTCCAAATGTATATTCTGGCAAGATGAAGTGAAATTTCTGGGCCATGTCGTATCGAAAGATGGAATCGCTGTGGATCCAAGCAAAATCACAGCTATTCAAAATTGGAAACAGCCCAGTACTCCCACTGAAGTCCGCAGTTTTCTTGGATTGGCTAGCTATTATCGGAAGTTCGTTAAAGACTTTTCGAAGATATCTGGCCACTTAACGAAGCTTACAAAGAAGCATTCTAAATTTAAATGGACTCAAGAGAGTGAGGAAGCTTTCGAAGAGCTAAAGTTGAGATTAACAACTGCTCCAGTGCTAACCATCATCGATGGCAACCAAGATTTAAAAGTCTGGACTGATGCTTCTAGAGAAGGCCTTGGTGCAGTGTTAATGCAAAGAGGTCAAGTGATTGCTTATGCAAGCCGTCAATTGAAGCCGCACGAGAAAAACTATGTAACTCATGATCTTGAGTTATTGGCTATCATATTCTCTTTGAAAATCTGGAGACACTATCTTCTCGGTGAGAGATTCGAACTGTTTACAGATCATCAGTCATTAAAGTACCTGTTCACTCAGAAGGACTTAAATTTGAGGCAGCAACGTTGGCTGGAGTTTCTTGCAGCATATGACTTTGAAATTATATATACTCCAGGGAAAGCCAATGTCGTGGCTGATGCGTTAAGCCGGAAGAATGAAATGATCGCCAGTTTCATCATTGCGACTTCGTTGATTGATAAGATATCGGCTCTCCAAGAAGATGACCAATTTATCAAAGGAATAAGTCAGCGAATTCGTGAGGGCAATGCTTCAGATTTCCAGCTAGACAGCGAAGGGATTCTGAGGTTAGAAGGGCAAATTTGTGTTCCAGAAATTCCTGAACTCAGAAGAGAAGTGCTTGATGAATGCCACAAATCTAAGCTCAGTATCCATCCAGGTGTGAATAAAATGTATAACGACATCAAACGCACATTCTGGTGGAAGTCGTTAAAAAGAGACATTTCTATATACGTTAGCCGATGCCCTACTTGCCAGCTAGTTAAAAGCGACCAACAGAAATTGGCTGGATTATTACAACCGCTAGAAGTTCCTGGCTGGAAGTGGGAACATATTTCTATGGATTTCATTGATGGTCTGCCCAGAACCAGAAAGGGAAATGACAGTGTTTGGGTGATCGTAGATCGTTTCACGAAGACCGCCCATTTCATACCTGTCAAATCAAATAGAACTGCTCAGAGTCTGGCGTAGATTTACTTCAGGGAAATAGTTAGACTACATGGAGTGCCACTCAGTATAGTAAGTGATAGAGATACAATATTCACTAGCAAATTCTGGGAAGCATTTCAAGTCGAGCTAGGAACAAAGTTAAACTTGAGCACCGCTTATCATCCTCAGACAGACGGTCAGACTGAGAGGGTGAATCGCATTTTAGAAGATCTATTGCGGGCTTGTATTCTAGATTTCGGTGGATCATGGGAAGATCATCTGCATTTGGCTGAATTCTCTTATAACAACAGCTACCAGGCGAGTCTGACAATGTCGCCATTCGAAGCATTGTATGGTAGACCGTGCCGATCTCCTGCTTGTTGGGTCGAGCCTGGAAATAGACTTGTGTTGGGTCCTGATATGATTCGAGAAGCTGCTGACAAAGTCGATTTTATTAAGAAGCGATTACTCGCCACTCAAAGCCGACAAAAGAGCTATGCCGATAGAAGAAGAAGAGATATATCCTTTGAAGTTGGCGACTATGTATATTTGAAAGTATCGCCGATGAGAGGAGTTATCAGGTTCGGTAAAACTGGAAAGTTAGCGCCCAAATTTATTGGTCCGTTTCCTATTCTGGAACGGATTGGAACCCTCGCTTATAGGGTCAAACTGCCTGACTGGTTGCCTGGAGTGCATGATGTATTTCATATATCTCAACTTCGAAAGCACGTTCATGATCCAGACTTGGTCGTGGAAGAAGCAGCTCAGCAGGATATTGAAATTACTCCAGAATTAGCTGTGAGGCGAGAGCCGCTAAAGATTATCGGCAAAGAAACCAAAGAGCTGAGAAACAAAAAAGTTCACTTAGTCAAAGTGCAATGGAGTGGAGATCCGCGAGATTGTACTTGGGAAACTGAGGAGAGCATTCAGAAAGCTTATCCTAGATGCCGAGTGGATATCTCTGATTGACTCCGGTGCAAGGTACATTTACCCTACTTTGCATTACCATTTAATTCTCTATTCTGTTGCTATTTTCTTCCCATGGATGTGCACTATTTATTCTATACTCTGAAGGTTAAAAACAATTGAATTGGTTGTTTTATTGTGTGATTGTAGATTTATCAAACCACTTTCGACTTTATTCCTTTTCGGGGACGAAAAGTTTTAAGTGGGGGAGATTGTAACGACCCAGAAAATCTGAACCAATTTAAAAATTTTAAATTGGCTAAAATAATGGATTTTAAATATTTAAAATAAATATTTTAAATAATGGCGACGAAAACTGAGTTGAAATCGACATTTGAAAACCAATATAATTAATTATAATTATATATAGAATTGAAAATGGCGCGGTAGTTCGATAATTCGATTTCAAACTTCAATTGAATATACCGGGCGCAAAACAATCCGGATTTTAGTGAAACCAAAAACATTAGGATCTAATTGATGATATCTTTCTAACGAATCTGACTAATCGAAATTTGATAGCGGGAATCAAAAGATATGTCCAGTTGAAAATTCTGAATAGTCGCTATGGAATTCAGGCCCTTAAAAATGGATATTTTGCAAATGACCTCGGATTTCGACGAAACCACTTTTGTTGGATCCGCAGGGTCAAGTTATTGTTAGGTTTCAAATTTCATAATTTTTCGAATCAATATGTGAGCGTGGCAAAGGAAAACGCGTTTGACCAGTTTCAGTTGATTTTAATCGACTGGAAATTGGCCATTTTTCAAACGGCCTCAGAATTCGACGAAACTAGTTTTGTTAGGACCGTATCGTCAATACGAAGCTAGAAAATATTTTCTGGAATTTTTCGAGTTCGTATGTGGCCCCACTAATTTGAAATGTGCGTTTAAAATTCAATATAATGATTTAAATGAAAATTCAAAAGGAAACCGATTGTAACGATCAAACCAGCTTGCGATACATATCCCATTGTGTTCGGAATGGGGGTTAAACGCTATGGACGACAGGCGGTGGGCCTCGTTTCGAGGTCGTATGTAAAAGTCAACCCTTTTGCAAAATTAAATAATAAAATAATAAAATAATTTTAATTCCCTCCCTCCCCTTTATCTTCTTCCTGGCCCCCCCCCCCCCGATTTCATTCTTCAGAAATAAAAAAAAAAAGAAAAAAAGAAAAAAAAAGAAGAAAGCAGCAGCGGAAGCCGCCGCCTTCACCGACGGTCAGAAACCTCCACCGCAACTCCGATCATCTTCCCCCCCCCCTCTTCCTTGCATCGCTCCCTCCTCCTCCTTCAATCCGACACCCCCCGAAGCCGTTCGAGACCCCGAAGCCCCCCCCCCCCCGTTCAAAGCCCTAGCGCCGCCCAGCTCGAGAAGCATCTCCGACGTCTGCGAAACCCCCCCTTTTTGTAAGTTTTTTTTATTAGCTCTATTATTATTTTTTAGATTTTGAAACTGTAGTTTTTAAATAGATTTTGAAACTGTAATTTTTAAAAAAAAAAAACATTTTTGAAACTGAAATTTTTAAAAAAGCATTTTTAAAACTGGATTTTATAAAAGAATTTTAAAACTGAATTTTATAAAAGAATTTTAAAACTGAATTTTATAAAAGAATTTTAAAACTGTTTTTATAAAAAGGTTAAAAACTGATTTTATAAAAGAATTTTAAAACTGAATTTTATAAAAGAATTTTAAAATTGATTTTATAAAAAGGTTTAAACTGATTTTAAAAGAATTTTTAAACTGATTTTAAAAGCATTTTTAAACTGATTTTATAAGCATTTTTAAACTGATTTTAAAATGATTTATAAACTAGAAGGAGATTAGGAATTTAAAAGTAAAAATCATATTTTTATATATCGAAAGTCGAAGTAAAAATCATATTTTTATATGTTGAAAGTCGAAGTAAAAATCATATTTTTATATGATGAAAGTCGAAGTAAAAATCATATTTTTATATGTTGAAAGTCGAAGTAAAAATCATATTTTTATATGTTGAAAGTCGAAGTAAAAATCATATTTTTATATATTGAATAGCGAAGTCAAAATTCGATTTTTATATATTGAATAGCATAGTAAAAATTCTATTTTTACATATGTAGAGAATACGGGCGAAAGCGACAAAAGGCGAAGATTTCTATAAGTGAAGTGTCGTGCAGTTGGATAGCTATTGGTGAGATTTCTGATTTAAAAATATTATATATATGTGTTGAAGTAAAAGTGAATTACTATATATAAATATATATATATAAATATATATACGCCCCTCGTCCACAAACCATGGACGATATTTATTGGTTGAAATTGTTGTGAAATTTGATTGATAGCGATTGATTGTTTGGGATTGTTTGTGATGGATATTGGTTGATTGTGGTTGAAAAATACCCATTTGTGGTTGAGAAATATTTGGTTGAAACCACATAGGATTAGTTTGTGGAAATGAAATAAATATATACATGCCGCCTGCGTGCGAACTAGATGCATGAACCCCATTGTCAAAAACCGCGAGGTTTTAAGGTAGAGCGAGGAGCCGTACTAGGGACGGTTCCGGTTTAACTACCCTGCCGTTATGCTGCCGAAATTTTGAATAATATTTGTGTGTTTGAATTATTTTCATATGCTTAAATTATATTTATTCATTGTATAGAAAACATTCATGTGTTGAATTGATATTCATTCGTTGTTTAGAAATTCATGTGTTGAATGGTATTCATATTTTGAAATAAATTGTTCGATAATAAAAATCACATTTTTATCTATATATAAAAACTATTGAAAACATTCATGTGTTGAATTGATATTCATTCGTTGTTTAGAAATTCATGTGTTGAATGGTATTCATATTTTGAAATAAATTGTTCGATAATAAAAATCACATTTTTATCTATATATAAAAACTATTGAAAACATTCATGTGTTGAATTGATATTCATTCGTTGTTTAGAAATTCATGTGTTGAATGGTATTCATATTTTGAAATAAATTGTTCGATAATAAAAATCACATTTTTATTGTATGCATAAATCGTTGAAATGTGAAGTGTTAAAAATAGCCACTTGTTCAAAATAAACATATATGAGATGAAATATTCATTAATTAGCTAATGAAATGATTTGCACCTATTTATGTAACATTAGAATGAATGGAGTTTTTAAACCAAATAGAAATCAAATAGGAAGTCGAATAGAAATTGATAAATGATAAGAACTGTATATATATGTACATGCATATTCATTGAACAGGTTATAGCAAAGAGGCTAGAGAAGAGGAATAAAATTTGTGCCCGACAAATAGGTACACATTTACTGATTTGTTTGGGTGATGATTTTGAGCCTGTTGGCTAGCCGCTTGGCTTTTTCTTTTTCTTTTTGAGATTAGAAGGACCGGGATGCTATTTGCGATTTTCCGACGCTCCCGGTGCAGGGGAGGTTATGGCGAAATTTTTCCAAAATTTAAGATGTTAGAAAAATTATTGAAGTGAAAGCGGTATTGAAATAGTTGAATGAACTATATTTATATAAATATATAAATATAAATAAAATTAAAACGAAACGAAGCCGTGCAGTTCGTATTTTGAAACCGTGATTTCAAACGACTAGTGCGGGAAATCCGACCATTGGATTTTCCCGAAACCTCAACCGTCGGGTTCGCCTTGGAATAATCTTTCCAACGGCACCAACCTTGTAGAAATCCAACGGTTGGATTCTCTGGAATGTTTAATTCAAATCTGAAGAAAAACAGCGCCAGAAACGATTATATTTATTTATATATATAAATATAATTATATTTAATCGAATAACGACGCTGCAGTTCGTATTTTGAAATCGAAACTTCAAACGATTGTACCGGGAGATCCGACCGTCGGATTTTCCCGAAACTGGAACCGTTGGATTCGTTTTGAAAAGACCTTTCTAATGATGTAAATTTTGTGAAGATCCAACGGTTAGATTTTCGGATATGTGTAAATCAAATCTGAAGAAAAACAGCGCCACGGCCGCCTTATGGCCCGAAGCGTCGTTTTGAATAAAATGGCTATTTTAAAATAAATAAAAATAGCGATAAATAGTTATAAAATATCATAAGCGATATGGAATGGAAATAAACTGAATTTGCTTGATTTATGTGGCTTTTGATGGTTGAATGTGTTTGGTGTGAAAATTACATTTAAGAACAAAATTGGTGTTGTCGAATAATTTAACCATTGAAATAAATCGATTTGAAATTCTAAAAATACGTGAATTATTTGGAAAGGCCGAGTTAATTCTCATTTCGAATAATCGACCGACGATTGAAATTCAAAGATGAAGACGATGGTCGAAGACCGGAGATCTTCACCTCGTTTGGATGGTAACCGAGGTCCTGATTGGGAGGCATCCCGAAATATGGATAATGAGTGGTGATCGTTCAGACGTACGTGTTGATCGAAGGGTTTGCGAGGTATTTAGTGCCTTCGGTTTCGTTCAGACCCAGAACGGACTTGTAAATGGACTGTGTGTCTGACATAGGATTTATTCTGTGTGGCATGCTAAGATGCAGTGATCAGGGCTTCTGTTGAAAAGCAAAGTCTTGTGGTGATGATCAAAGCACCGCCTGTGTGGCGTAGCTTTGTGTATAACGTGAATTCGCGAGCCTCACACCCCGGTATGAACCTAAAACGGGAGAACGGACCTCAGGGAGGGCCTACGTTTCCTCCTAGCTAAAAGTGGCGTCAGTGGTTTTACACGCCCTGACGAGTTTGACTTATGTGGTTGTTGCTGTTGCGAGGCGCCTCGGTTAGATCGGACGATCCGGGTCCGATGGAGTCACTTGTTGGCTCGCTTACGCCCCAAAGGGCGGCGAAACGTAGTGCTCAGGCATTTTTAATCCACTCCGTGTGGACCGGCCCTGACGATCCAAGGATCGATGCGTTCTGATCCTGAGACTCGGGCTAGGCAGTCTCGAATTCGGTAAGGACTATCTTTTGCCTTGGTTCATGACGGAAATCCAATTTCCAAATACGTGACGATGCGGTTTCGATTGTATATATACATTTGGCGACATAGTGGCATGGGACGCTCATGTCGTCTATGATTGATAGTTATGATTTGAAATTGTTTTCAAAACATATAAACACTAGCAATAATATCAAATGCCTTTGTTTTATTCGTATCAAGCATATCTTGGCCGTTATAAGGTAAAAACTCTATCCTCCGGTTTGCGTTGCATTGTGTGATGGGAACTGAGTCTTATAACGGCTTCATTTTTATAAAAAGCATAGCGATGTTTAAAAGAAAGATTTGTTTTAAAGCACTGGCAATCCAATGGAGTAAACCCGTTCCACGAAAGTGGCGTGGTCCTGTGATTAGCCAATTATATATATGTGTTGAGTGGATTTCTCATACCAGTCCCATGACTGACTCGTAGTTTGTTTCACTCTCAAACTCGGGTGCCCCTTTTTCTACACGGGCAGCCTTGTATTCAGGTTTAGCTGGTTCTTTCTGGATAGCTGGAGCTGAAGATGGATTCTATCATTTATTTCTTTTTATGCTGTTCAGCTCCTATTGTACATATTTTGTTTATTTCCGCTGTAGACATTTATGTATAGCTGAACTGTATTTGTACTAAGTAAGATCCTGTATACTGTGTAACTCTGATGATTACTTTTATCCAGTATATTTTGTTGTTCATTCTGGTGTATTTATTTAATTCTGTTCTGCTATTATCTGTTTCTGTGTTATATTCCAAAGATAACCTTGTTTCCGTGAGAACGGGAAATCGGGTCGTCTCATATAATCACCTATCTAGAGAATATTCATTTTCTTCTTTAATCTATCAATGATGTCCCATATATATATATATATATATATATATATATATATATATATATATATATATATATATATACGGGAAACGGTTGCTGATCCCAACCGTTGGTGATGTACATTCGATACACTCAAGCGAAATGAGTGGTCGGTCATGTGTGGCTGAGTTGCAAGATGTTCTTGTTAAACTCCAGTGTATCGTTCCTAGAGTACACTGATCGGAAGGTGGTTCCATACCTTGTCATAGTTGGATGTACCATTATTTCAAAATCTCAAAAATACAACAGTCACAGTTACATCTTTTCAATTGGTACATCAAATAGTTCATTCTCATAAGATTCCAAAAGAAGTAAAGAAATAACTGCTAATAATAACATAACAACTTCGTCTTCTTCATCTACTTCAATCATGACTTCAACAATGGCTTTTACCCCATCTACTGACCTGTTGGATGTTAACGAGAGGGGTCAGAACATAAAGTTCTATGCGACTGAAATATAGTGTTACTAAATGTCCATACCCTATATTTTTTGCAGGTTACATATGTCTGGGTATGTCTACGCAACACATAAGATTCACTCAACATAAGCAACTAACAAATGGGGTGGATATCTAAGTTAATCGACCATTAGTGTTTTTAGGAGAAAGACCCAATAAGGTGGCATTCTTGATCACTTATGGCCCTATTAAAGGTGGATTCTTACGATCTCTTATAACCCTGAGGCGGACCCTAGCCCTTTCAGACCCCGTCCTAGCACGTTAACGTTCTTAAGTCTATTCTCTCATTTGTAATATGAGAAGTAGTATTGCGAACGTTACTACTTAACTGATATTACCCGCACTGCTACAAAACAGATCATTTGCATCAGTTGTTAAACCCCTGTTGCATCAGTTGTTAAACTGATACAAGTGAAGATGATGCAAGAGAAAAGTTTTTGTTGCATCAGTTAAAGAACTGATGCAAATGATGATCACTTGCATCAGTTGTTTAATACAACTGATGCTATAGAGCAGATGCAAATGTCTGCATTTGCTTTCGAAGTCTTGGTCTATTGCATCAGATTTTTAAAACAACTGATGCTAATGAACAGATGCAAAAATGACATTTATTCACTATAACAAAAACAGCCTATTACAACGTTAATTTTACAACGAGCGTTGATTGACCGTTGTAAAAGAGCGCTATTACAATGGTCATTTCGAGGACCGTTGTAATAGATGTCTGTACAACACCTTTTTACATCGGGCATAGACTGCCTGTTGTAATAGAATCCTATTACAACGGTCATTTCTGGACAGTTGTAATAGATATCATCTACAACACTCTTTTTACAATGGGTAATGATTGCCCGTTGTAATAGAATATTGTTACAACGGTCATTTCATGCCCGTTGTAATATATGTCTATTTTACAACAGTCACAAAATGCCCATTGTAATAGGTGCTAATTTTTGACGGTCAATAATTAATAATTATAATACTTCCATAAAATTAATACTGATTATTTTTTATTATTTAAAAATTAATCATATATTACTAATTATTAACTATAATATTATATTACTAATTACTAATCATTAACAATATTATATTATTTATTAATAATTAATCATTAATAATATTATATTAATCATTTATAACTTATAATAATTAATGATTATTAATAAATAATCTATAATTACTAATTATTAGATATAATTAGTACTCCAACATGCTTAATTTTACTTTCCTATTATAAGTAACTAATATTGATCATTAATATTAAATATAATAATTTATAATTAACATTAAATTATAATTAATATATATGAAGTAACATATGATAATTAACTTTACCAATTATACAATAATCATAAAATCCCCGTTGTAATAAACGTCAATTGTCAATTTTTGACAATCAATAATTATAATTTGTGTTTGAAAGAGGTATTTTTATGAATAAATTAATTATTTGTTATTATAAATTGATAATTAAGATGAATAACTTTTGCTTAATTAAGATGAATATTTAATATTGATAATTAAGACTTAGTATTTTGTATTTTACAATTAATAATTTGTAACGAACTAGAAATTTTGGCATTTAAATTTTTAAGTGAATTTAATTTTAGTGTTGAGAATTCTATGTTTATACATGATATTTGATTTTTATTTGAAATCTAGTTTATTCAAGCTTGAGTTGAATTAATTTATAAGTGTGAATTTAAAATTTTAATCTTTGAATCTGAATGGTTTTATTTAAATTAAGCGTTATTAGTATTTTAATCTAGTTGTTTTAATATTTGTAAACTTTGATTCAACTTTATTTGATATGTTATAAACTAATTTATTTTATTTGTTTTGAGTTTTAAATTAATTTAACCTGAGAATTTATTTAATTTAATTAGATTTGAATTCGGTTATAAAAATTTAATTTGAAATTGGACTTGAAAATATAAGTATACTAGTATGGTTTGTATGTACATAGTAGTATAAATGTTATTTATATTTGGAATTTTTTTATTTATTACTTATTTTACCACTTGTTAAGATGGTTGAAGATTGTTTACACTTGTACAAAATATCCTGTAATGTTTAACGCGTGTCCACCATTACTTTTTCCCCCGACCCCTTCTATTTTATTGCCATCCCTTCGCATCCGTGCTTAGAAAATCCTTTTCCCCAAAATTTTCATCTTCCTCAAATTGTTTTTCCATGGCCACCGTCTGTAACCCCAAATTGAGAAAATCGATCCACACCTGACCTTGCACCACCACGCCCTCAACGCCGCTTCCACCTTCCACAGCGCAACTGCCAGTGACTACTTCTCTCTCCATCGAACTAGAGAACCGATCGTCGAAGCCGCCACCATAGTCGCCTCATGTTCCCTCCGTTCATGAGCCACCGAACCGCATTGACCTCCTCATCGTGTCAGCCTCCGCTACCAGCCGAAGCCTAAGCCATCCTTCAAAATCCGCTCAATCAAACCACCAGATGCCGCCTTGATGCTGTTGTATGCAACACAGCATGTCTCCTCGCTTTCTTTGACTGGCATTGCAGTCCGCCGCCTGTCCGCACCTAATTCCAGCGTCTTGGTCATGTTGTGGCATCTCCAGTGAGCCAAAAATGGGTTGCCAAAGTTTCCAGCGCGTTAAGGTCAGGGACCGCTGCCGTTCTTCTTTTGCCATCGACTCAAGGTAAGTTTCAACTTACGATTAGCTTAATTCAAGAAATTTAATTTCAACAGGAAAATTAATTAAAATAGTCGCCTTGAAGAGACGAGGTGAATGATTTTGCCTTGGCCTGGGATGTCATTTATGCTGTCTGAGGGATTGATGGCAGGTATGTCATTTATGCTAACGTATACCTTGAAAGTTATAAATGGTTCAGCGTATACATTCAATTGCCTGTGAATTTCATAAATAAATAGTTGCACACAGGTGTTGGTTGACTTAATTTGCTGACTTGTGCATTTTATCCAGTCTGCAAGTGCATTTTTATGGAACTAATGAAAGCCTTTGTTTCTTTGGAGAGACTCTATGCACCTGCCATGTTTATTAATAAAGGTGAGCCCATCTTTGTAATATGTATAATTCTTTTTACTGCACATGTTGTGTGCCATCAATATCATTTTTACATTCTGCATGTTTAACCCTTCATTTAAAATGTGTATTTTCCTCTTTGCTTCACATGCTCTGCACCAGCTCATTGTAGTTACGTAACCACACTATGTAATATAGCTGATATGATAACCATGGATTTTAGAAACTATTTTCTACTGAATTGCAACACGAATGGGGTATCTCTTTTAAACAGATTGAATGCCTACCAAGTGTCGATATTGCATCTACATCAATATGTGTTTAGTGTGGTAGACAGCTCAATCCGGAAGGTTATGATATTTAATCACATCTAAAATTTTAGACTATATACATTTATTTGGATTGCAGAGCTAAGATTTCTGGACATGTACAAATAGCCTGCATTTGGTAGTCCTCATTAAAAAATCGTTTTGATAAGGTAATTTATCTCCTTCGTTCAAGACAATTACAAGTACACGAATTATCAATTATAGTTCCATCCAGAGGTATTGCCATTTTTAGATCCAGCATAAGTAGCTTAAATTATCAAGGATCGATGATGACGACATATTGTTTGGCTTTGTCCTTTATAGTGCAGGCATGCGCTTATTATATTAACGTTTGCTTATTCTAAACCAGGGAGCCAGTCACAGATGCTTCAGGTGCGAATCCGGAAACTTCTTGAGAGAAAACCAATGACCAGTCTGGAAGTCTGGTCAGTGAAGTTTCTTCTCATTCTGATTCGTCATTTTTTCCAGTGTTGAGGTTGAAACTTGAGCTCTCTTTTTTTCCTGAATTTTGGTACATCATTTGATTATGATGCTGTACCAACTTTATTATTATTTTTAGTTGGCAAAACGTGGTACATTCTATTTCAACCCAGCAATGTGTTGAGTAGCCCCCCAGAAGTTGAAAAAATGGATATACCCCCAATTTTGCTGAGTAGCCCCCCACTAATTTAAAAAAAAGCCAAAAATACCCTTCCACGTGAGGTGACTGCGTGGTTTTACTGTGTACCTCGTAGTAGCCCTACGTGGTTCCTTAGAGTACCACGTACTGGCTTTACGGGGTACACTAAGAAACCACGTAGGACTACTACGAGGTACACCATGAAACCACGTTGGACTACTACGGGGTGTGTAAAAAACTGGAAAAAAAAATATAACAGAGAAAGGGTATTTTGGTCTTCGTATTTTTTGGATAAAATGGGGGGCTACTCAGCATTTCTTTGGGTTGAAATAGAATTAGCCTTATTCTGTTTGCACTTTAAAGCAACATCGGACAAGTCACTATTCAAGTTAACCAGATTTACCTCCAAAGCGTTTCTGTTATTATAACTGTAATGATTGCTGTTAAAAAATAAATTATAAGTTTCTAAAGAAGAAAAAAAGGAGGAAGTAGTTCAACGTTCTTCTTTTGAAATTTATACCTTTAAAATGAACTTCATTTGATAGCACAAAATCAAGTTCAACATTCTCATAAGATTAGGTTCATATTTTAATTGTAAGTAGCGTGAGAAAAATTATGTGGATATAGTTTTACACATTCAATGGCATTCATATCTTTTTTGTTGAAATGAATCTACAACCATTCTTCTCTTTTACTAGCCATATAATACTAATGTTTGTTGTTTGTCCTTGATCCGATGAACTGAGTAAAAGTATACTATTAGCCACTAAATGTTGCTGAACTGGTTGATTAGAATTAATGTTTTGAAGAGATGTATAATTTGTCACGGGACTCAAACACTTTTTATGTTAATGAGGGTTCTTTGCTTTATGTTAAAAAAAGCTGAATAAGCATAAACTTCAAATTGCAAAGTAATATTCTGATTAATGATCAAACATTTTACTACACAAGGAGACCAAACAAATAAAATAACACAAGTGAAGCATATAGATTCAACATATTAATTTCATTACCTGATTTTTGGCACGTGTTACTTCCTCTATTGACACTTGAGAAGCTAATCTCCTAAGCTCTTTCATAATTGTGCTTGACAACATGTGCACAGAACCGGGCTGCACTCATAAAGACATATGGTATGTCCTCAACAAAAACTAAAGGTCAAAAGAAGTAAAATGAGAGTTAAAGCAACTACAGGGCACAGAGCATAGTTAACTTACAAGGGCAATGGCATATATGCCAAATAATCATGTATCCCAGTTATTGGTACTAAAAGACTTGAATCCCTCAGCCAAGTTATCCTGGGAGACTCGACGTGCTAATTTTGATCTATTTTTTTTTATTAAAAAGCATACTGAACCCATTAACATTGAATATGTAAGTCTACACGTAAAAAGCTAGACTTGATTGCAAAAGACACCATACTGAATATGAGAATCTGAAACTTTATTATTATTTTCTTGAATTTTGGTATGTCATTTGATTATGAGGTTAAATTTTGGTATGTCATTTGATTTGATTAGGTTACTGAAAGGTATATGTTCTGTTTGCTGATAGTGGATGTAGTACAATAGTTTATTTTCGGCATTTTCATAATAAAGATCAAGTCGAGTAACATGAATCGCAACAATCAGATGCAGATGAAAATTGCAGACTTCTCGACATTTGGCGTTTTTAATAGCTTGACAAATGAGGATTACCAGCAATGTTTGTATTGCATATAAGGTGTCAATCGCCTGATGCTGATCTAGTAGGCAAGTGAATCCTAGAACTGGGACATGAACAATGCTCGATAATAGAAGCCAAACGACATGAACAATGTTCAATAATAGTGGAAACATGGTTGTGGAGTGCATACTATATCTAGGAATGAAAATTGATTTTGTATGTTTTTTATGCATGCTAAGCTTGCTGCGCTAAAATTGGCAGGGCTGAGCAATTGATTTTGGTAGAGAAATGATGCACCTTGGCTCTAAAATGGATGTTATAGCATTGCTAGCATGAAAGACCAAAAAATTTGAATCAGGACAATTCCTGGGACGTATGAATTATTTTACAGTGGGATATCGAAGTAAGTTATGTACATATGTTATATGCTATGTTGCCTGAATTATTTCATGGAATCATTTGCTTCTTTTATATGTTTTGTATTTACTTGAGCTTATTGATGAAGTGGCTATTCAGAACCTTCAAAGTTGCATAGAAAATAAATTTGTAGATGAGTGACTGTGTACGTGTATATGAGTGGATAAGTGTGTAGTGAGGAGTCAATGTATACGAGTGAAATATAGTGAGGAAGTGTATGTACAAGTGATTGTGTAAATAGAGAGGTAACACTATGTGTATTATTTGAAAGTGTAATAATTTTTTTTTTTTAAATAATTTTTGAATTAAATATTCAATTCTTGTAAATATTATTAACGTAATGTGCAATATTCTAATCCATTGCAACTTTCAGCATTTTACAACGGGCATTACTTGTTGTTATAGAAGATATAACAACGGTCAAAAACCATTGTAATATACTGTATTACAATGGGCAAAAGTCGCTTGTAATTTATTAGCTATTACAACGGGTTAATAACCATTGTCATAGAGTCATTGCACGTGACAGAGCAAGTTATTACAACGGTCTTTTACAACAGTCATTGCCCGTTGTCAAATAGTCAGCAGCTATTACAACGACGCATGTTAAGACGGGCATATGTCCGTTGTGAAATGCATATTACAACGGTTTTTGCCCGTTGTAAAATGACTGTTTTGTTGTAGTGATTATGACCTTTAATGTATTGCATCAGTTGCCTATGCTATTACGACTGATGCAAATTTAGTCTAAAATAATAAAAAATCCACTATATCATATTTTTAAACCTGAAGCAATATTAAATAGAATTTAAAATTCTACATATGCATTATTACCACGAATCTGATGAAACAAACAATATAATTGTATTATCAATCAACATATTTCATGTGTAGAACCCAAAAAAAAAAACAAAAACATAATACATACTCTAATCATAAAACTGAAGTCAACGTGCATAACAAAAGAATAACATAATTACATCCAATTATGCAACATATAAGTCACTAAGCAATCCCGAACTTCGTCTATCTCTTGTCAGTAGATATTGAATCCATGAACATAATTTGAGGAGCACTCTTTATAAGTCTGATGGTGGTACTGACTTCAGCCTGAATTCAAAAATCAAGGCACGAAAAAGGAATTATTACAAAAAGGATATTGATGAATGTAATGACCATAACATGATGAAAATATTGACATAAGCCTTTGTTGTTCCTCCAAATATTAGATTCTACTTGAAAATATTACATATATTATACCCTTTATTCTTAACTTTTAAGTTATACAACATCTGCATACCCTTTATCCTTAAGGAAAATTTGTGCCATCAAAACATTTGCAATCATTGCAATACGAATCATGTGCATACATTAATTTTTCAAATGGTATATAGTTTTATAATCATTTACCATACTTACAATAATGAAGCCAATTTTCAGATTCAACTATAACTAAACAAATATCAATTGTACTGGTTACATATTCATATTTTGGTAACCAGGACCATAATATAATTCATTAATAACCAATACGGTTTTTTAATCTAACATAATTTTGTAACCAGAATACAGGGATTCAAAATTTAATAGTAAATTATGACTCTCACCACTCATGCTTGAGGAGATAGGTCTTGAAGAAGTGCACCGTCTTCTTTTAAAAAACTAGCAGCTACCTGTATATAACAGGAATAAAAATACATAGAAATTCATTCATGATTAAAAAATGAAATAGCAAATCCGGGGGTGCCGGCTTGGCTTGCTGTTTGAAAAAACAGCAAGTTCAGGCTTACAGATGAAAGAACAGAACACGAGATGCATATTTTAACTTACAGATGAAGTACAGGCATCAAATGTTAATTTAGTAGATAATTGACCATCACATCCTACACGTTTCGAACCGCCATCCACTTCTACTACAACCTAGTTCGGCAAACCACTCTATAACCTGCAAGTGCACAAATCATTCAAACATCGTTGAACATAACCTGCATTACTTTAACTCCATACACAATCATCGCAAACTTCTCTTGTTCCAACACCTGTCATCATCAACAAAGCCAACGGACCACTTCATAACTACTTCAAACAACCAAGTCCAGAACTGCTACCGCCATTATCAAATTCATTCAACAACCACCTTGCAAACACCCTGAATTACTTCACTCCTGCCACTTTAAGTCCACTACTGTACATACAACCGCCAATCTCAACTAACGGTATTCTCCCTCCCCCAACCTCGTGCATTGTCTCCCCTCCAAACAGCTAACGAATCACCAAATATGTCTACAACTATCCATGCAGAATTACCTCAAAACACGCCTAACAAGCATCCACTCACCGACTCCCCTTCACAATTAACTTAATGATTTTTTGGCCAGAAGCTTGACTTCTTACCGATGACATTCTTCTGTATAAGGAAATCTCCATAGCATCATTTAGGACGGACTCTCCAAATACCAAGGCATAAAGGTTTGTATCAGTGCCTAGTTCCTGGAATATGGATAACGCAGTAACTGGGTCGGTCGCAGATACAAAAGCACCAAACATAAGGCATTCCACCAACAGTAATTTACACATTAAAAGCATTAATACACCATGGTAGACCAAAAGGCCAGTCACAATAGAAGCAACAAATGTCCCAAAAATAGCAAATGTAATAATGGCACCAAAATTTGAGAAGAAAGGTTTCGGGGCTAAGCTGAATCTAGATTAAAATATGATCGATGGCAACAAGAACAAAAAGAAAAAACTCTTGATGGAAATTGAACCATGTCCTTCATGTTTAAATCATGGGTTCACATATAATTATCATGTGTAATGTCATATGCTTTGTTTATTTATAATGCACTTCATGTGTAAATCATGGGTTTACATATATTTAAAATAAAAAATTCACTTTAATGAAGTAGCGTATGTGCACTATCACATCATTTGTGATCTCATGCAAGGCTAACCCGGGTGCGTAGAGCGTATAACTATTATAATATGTTCAACAGCAGTAGGAATAAAAGCTTTTGTGCTAAAACATTGTTACAGTGAACTGTAAAATTGGCATATGTAAAATAGTTCCTTTTAAACATGAACCTAACCGGAAATTCGCTACCAATTCAATAAATGTTTAGAACTGATGCTGATAATTCTAATGCCGATGCGGCTATCTAGCACCAAGCAGTAGAACTGTTAGCAATACGTGCATGTATTAAGTATTTGAAAAGTTAGGTGAACATGTCTATGTGCACCTAGTTGTTACATGTATGTAATAATTTTGATGAAAACAAATATAGCTGCATATTACTACTCTAGATGAAGCAATTTTATGCTTGTGCTTCAAATTTACAAGCCAGGCATTTACAGGCTTTCCTATCTTACAGGACACACTGGAATTACTTTCATTGGCTAATAACTTTAGGGCCATATAATTATGAAAGTATATGTATGAAACAGGATGACCGTTTTGCAATAATAAAACAAGTACAAAGAGCTAGAATACCAGATTTAGCACAAAAATAATACCTGTTCATGCAAATAAGACTAAAATAGGTGCAGATATTATTGAATTTTCTGCATCCAAATTCCATCAGCAAACTGCAACCATCAACCAGGAACCATACATAAACAATACCGCTTCTTCTCCCCCTCTTCAAATATGTTCGTTCTTCACCTCATCTGAACCACCAAAACTCGCGATCTCGTCCAATTGGAACTAGGAGTTGACCACAACTGTAAAACAGGAAGGCGATTCCATCACATAACAGGAAGGCGACTCCAACCTATAAAACAACTACTCCATCACTGCGCTTTCGCCAGTCACATGCCAACCCCTGAAACCACATCAATATAATTGCAACCTGAAATACTCAAACTGCTAATCGATCGCTATAGCCGTAACTTTGACAATTCCACACTCTAAACTTAAATTCACATCAGACAATCCAAATCACATCTTCAATCATTATATCGGAGCAACCTGAAAACCATACAAACGAATATCCAACTGGTATACTCGTGATTTATTAGACGAAGGATATTAATTGAAAAACTTATCACCAAGGCGAAGGATATTAATTAAAGTTAGCACAAGGTTACTGGTTTTGATAAACTTAGCAATCAAGATGAAATTTTAGTAACTTTCTTAGTGTCAACTAATCAGTAAAGATATATCGTGTATTTGATTCGATATGGTCATCCTGCGTTTGATATGGTCATGAATTGATGCTCAAATTTTAAATGTTGTTTCATAAACTGGCTCCACTCCAGTTTCGAAACCAGTAATAGTTCTCTATCATACTCTTGCCAGGCATTGCTCCTGTGCACATGTCATGCACATCGGACACAAGGCAAAGCACTAATAATGCTACTAAAGCACAGGCTAACTTCTTTCGCGGAAAGTTTTCCAATCACTCAGGTCTGTAGGGCTGTAATCAGTCGCTTCGCCCAGTCTCAATAAAAATTATTGAAATTATATTCAATAATTATTGCTCCAGTCTCAATAAAAATTATTTTCAAACTGAAGCGATGGTATGCCACTATTCTGCTGTAAAATATCGAAAGAAAATTTAAACGGCAGTTGTGACATCTTCTCTTTACTGAGTCACTGACTAAATTTTCTAGAAGAAAAAAAAGAGATGCAGTTAAGATAACTGTTGAAGTCTCCCCTCTACTATGTTTGCATGGGACTGTCTGAACGTGAATAACAGTTATCATAAACTATGTTTGCATGGGACTTTTGTCTATGTTGCCAAGATTAACCTTTTAAATATCATATTCCATCTAGGCTCGTGTATTTCAAAACGCAAAACACTAACGTTACGATGTTCGAACACAATTTGATATGCAAATCTTAACAGTCCAAAACACTGGATCCAGAACATTTTAATCCAACATTCCAATATAATGGTATTGATGTTTAGAAGTGTTCATTTTATCAATGTTAAGCATGTTATAGAAATTCATTAAGTAATAATGACTATCGATGATATAAATAAATAGTGAAGAATTATTTCAAAACAACTCCGAGAAGACTTGGAGTGTTGCCTTCTACTAGATTTTACAAATGCTCATCTATACAGTTGTGGTTAACATTATAAACAATTGGCATGTAAAGAAAGCATTTTCCTAAAAACATTCCACCTTTGGAATAAGTGTATTCTATTTCAACTAAGATTTCCTAATACACTTTACCATAATGTATTGTGTCCTATTGTGTGTAAAGTTTTATATTCCTTTTTCATTGCGCATATAGCATCAATTCACAAACCTGCTAACATTGTGTCTGCCATCATTGATCATATAAAAGCAAGTACCCAAGCAATACTACTATTTTCCTATTTTAATTCTTTAATTTTAATTAGAAATAACTAATGTACTGAAATTTTAAATTTCTTCAATCACAAATTAGAAATAACTAATGTCCTGGTGCGGGGAGCCCCTTCAATCCCCTTTCGATGATGCCATTTCAACCCAACATTGCATCTTTTTCTAGCCCATAAAATTAATGAAACATCATTTTAATCAAATCATCGTTGCAATACATGGCACCTTTGATAATGTTATGGCATGGACATGGTTTGCTGACTGTGCCAGATAACATTCATCTTATCATAAAATTAATCAAATCGCCTACTTAGCTTCACAGAGCATGGATTGAGGACAAGTACAGAGACTCGGTCCTCCTATTTGCTGATAACAAAATCTTTCAAATGCAATGAATGTTGCTGAGATCACTAATAAGCTTGGCCTACTTTCTTATAAGAGCAGTTGAGTTCTCTCCAGTCTAGCAAATAAAGATTTTGGTTTTCGAAATAAAGACTTAACTTTCAAGGAACGTCGACAGAACTATCTAAGGACAGCACAAGAGTATATAGTGTTGTAACCATGTCGACCAGTTATTAGTGCATGATTTACCATGAAAAAGCTATTGGGGATTTTATGGTTTGAGACGGTAATGGAGGAGAATAAATGCCGTATTTCTGACTTCAAGGATTTGCAGAGCAAATTCTTTCAGACAATAGTTCAACCCACCAGGTACAAACGGATTAACGAACTATTGACTTCAGGATTCAATGAAGCCTTGAAACAACATTATCGGATTCAAAATTTGTACGATTTTGATCCGACCAAGAACACTCTGATATTTGATTGATGATGATGCAATGTAGATTATAGAATAGAAGAGGAAGTAGAATACGCTAATTCTGCAACTGTTTCAGAATTGAAACACTATACAAGTGTTTCAGACGGAACTGTTTTGCAACAGTTTAACGGCGTTGCAGAACTGATGAAGAAGAAATAAAAAATTCGGTGATTTAGAAACAGATTTCTGGCGTTGTATATATAGGTGATGAGAGGAGATATCCATTAGTAAAGCGTTGCAATTGTTGAATCGCAACAGCCATTTCTGTTCGATTCCGAAAATACGCATCCTTTCAGTTTTGCAACGCTTCCGAAGCGTCGCATCCCCTTTAGGACGAAACCGGTCGACCGCCCAAAAACCACCGGTCGACCGTTTTCAAACAAAGAGTAAAACGGTCGACCGGTGAGTTTTGGCCGGTCGACCGATCTGTTTCATCGGTCTAATGGATCACGAGACCCCAAGAGCCCCAAGGCCCATCTTTTGACATTTTAAAGATTATTATCTATGCCAAGTTCATGCTCAAGGCCCATTGCCTTATTCCTCCTTCTCTTCTTTTGATATCATGTATCAAGTTTTTACCTATATAGTGACAAACTCTTTTATATTCTACAATGTGGGACTAATCCCTACACCTTATCTTCTTCCATTCTTGCTTCCCTCTTCAAAAACAAACCCATATCCCAAACAATATTTGAAAATTTACAACAATCTCCCCCAATTTTCAAAATAAATTTAAAGTGGATGGCTGAGTCACTAGGGTGACTTCCTACATACCCAAGTGGGATCAAGCCTATGTAGTTCTAAGATCAAGTTTTGCATCATCGTGGAAACAACACATAAATAAAAGTATCTTTTGGATTTGAACTTTTACTTAGTGTAAACCATTCAAAGTTCTATCGAGATTCAATGGTAAACGAATCTTGAACCATGTATCCCTTAATGATAAAACCGGAACAATCACACATGTTGTATTCCTTAGTTAGAGTGTTCTGTATTGCTCAGCACGTTAATGGCCATGTGCTTAAATCCTGGTTCATGAGTCTACTTCGAAAGCGGTCTTACTTTCCTAGGAAACGGCCTGATTTCCATACTCATATAGGTAAGTCATTTAAGGTGTTTCTGCGAGACACCTTTTTAGGGTTTCTAGACTTATTAAGGATATTTATCCATTCTTTGTTCATGCAAAATCCAACACTAAACATTATGAGATTATTGATTTAGTGTTCCATAATCATTTCCTTAACTTGTTGGTACCCATTGAACTTTGTCTATCCTTTTCAAGACACAAGTTGGGTTTTTGTTAAGGATGATCAATCTTCATTCACAGACCTTAGTCCCATTTCCTTTGACTTTATAGAAACCATAGCCTTTGGAAGACTCTTCGTAAGTGGGTCAGCCAAGTTTTTCTTTGTTTCTATGTAATCAACAGTTATAACTCCACTTTTGAGTAACTGTCTCACCATGTGATGTCTAAGACTTACATGTCTAGATTTTCCATTATATGTTTTATTAGAAACATTATATATCGTTGCTTGATTATCACAGTTAATCAAGACTGCTGGAGATGGCTTCTTCCATAATGGGATTTCTACTAACAAATTTCTAAGCCATTCCGCTTCTTTACATGCGTCTGCTAATGCAATCAATTCTGACAACATAGTTGAATCAGATATACAGGTTTGCTTCTTGGAAGCCCAAGACACAGCAGCGCCTCCTAATGTAAATATCCATCCAGTCGTAGACTTGGATTTCGATTCTACATTGTTCCAGGTTGCATCACTATATCCTTCTATTACAGCAGGATATCCTTTATAAGATAAACCATAGTTGATGGTTCCCTTCAAATAAGCTAAGACTCTGGAAATGGCTTTCCAGTGTTCGAAACCTGGATTACTCGTAAATCGACACAATACACTTATAGCATGTGCGATATCTGGTCTAGTGCAATGCATAGCATACATAAGACTCCCAATAATACTGGAATATTCCAATTGAGAAATGGTACGTCCAGTGTTCTTTTCTAATTTTATACTTGGATCTAAAGGAGTTGGTGCTGGTTTGTCATCATAATGATTATACTTCTTTAGGAACTTCTCAATGTAATGAGATTGAGTTAATAATAACTCCCCCGTTTTCCTAATGATTTTAATTCCTAGAATTACATCAGCCTCTCTCAGATCTTTCATATCAAATTTAGAAGATAGAAACTTCTTAGTTTCATTTACACAGGATATGTTGGAACCAAATATCAGCATGTCATCAACGTATAAACATATTATAACATAACTGTTGTTATCCGATTTGCTATAGATACATTTATCTGCATCATTAACAATGAATCCAAATGACAGTGCAACTTTATCAAACTTCTCATGCCATTGCATGGGAGCTTGCTTCAGGCCATAAAGAGATTTAACTAATTTACAAACTTTCTTTTCTTGGCCTGGGTTTATGAAACCTTCAGGTTGTTCCATGTATATCTCTTCTTCTAAATCTCCATTTAGAAAAGCTGTCTTTACATCCATTTGGTGTATGACCAAGTTATGAATTGATGCAAGTGCTATTAAACAGCGTATCGAGGATATGCGAGCCACCGGAGCATATGTATCAAAATAATCTACTCCTTGTCTTTGTTTATATCCCTTAGCAACTAATCTGGCTTTAAACTTATCAATGGATCCATTTGTATTCAACTTTTTCTTGAATATCCATTTACATCCTATAGGTTTAGCACCAGGAGGTAAATCGCTTAATACCCAAGTTTGGTTTAACATTATGGAATTCATTTCATCATTGATAGCTTCTTTCCAGAAATTAGAATCTCTAGAACCCATAGCCTCAGAATAAGTTTTGGGATCATCATCGACGTTCATTACATATCTTGTCACATTAAGGACTTCGTCCTTATTTCCTTCTACGAGATATGTTATGAAGTCAGGACCATAGTCCTTCTCTATTCTTGCTCTTTTACTTCTTCTATTTTCAGTACTATCATCTGGTACTGACACTTCCTTGCTGTTTTGAGCAGGAGCATATTCATCATCATTTGTATCATTAGTCTCAGTTGGTTCTGGACTAGATGATCTCAATGGATTCTCAATAGTTTGATTTTCAAAAAATTCTACATCTACAGATTCTATGACTTCTAAGGTATCAAGAATCATAAATCTATAAGTTATACTATTAAGAGGATATCCAATGAAAACACATTTAAAAGCCCTATTACCTAACTTTGGTCGTTTAGGGTCTGGTTTTCTAACATATGCTAAGCAACCCCAAACTTTAAGTCTAGTAAGATTAGGTTTTCTATTGAACCATAATTCATAAGGAGAATTTTTTTTTAAGTGGTACTCTATTTAAAATGTAACATGCAGATAACATAGTATCACCCCATAGGTTATAAGGCAAATTAGAACTTATGAGCATGGCATTAACCATTTCTACTAAAGTTCTATTTTTTCTCTCAGCAACACCATTTTGTTGTGGTGTATAAGGGGCGGTACATTAGTGAATGATACCATTTTGTTTGCAAAACAAAGTAAACTCATTTGAAAAATATTCACCACCACGATCTGAATGTAACGCTTTAATTTTAATTCCTAATTGTGTTTCGACTTCTGCTTTGTAAATTTTGAATTTATCAAAGGCTTCATATTTTGATTTCATTAGATATACATAAGCATATCTAGAATAATCATCAATAAACGTTATATAGTATTGGTTACCACCATAGGTGATATGACTTTTCAAGTCACCCACATCACTATATACCAAATCAAGCAAACCAGTTTTCCTTTCAACAGATTTAAAGGATTTTCGATGTATTTTTGCTTGAACACATATCTCACATGTAGAAATGGATTCGAAATCACAATCAGAAATTAATCCTAATTTATGCATATTTCTAAGTGAATTATAATTAACATATCCTAATCTACTATGCCATAAATTAACAGAGTCAACAATATAAGCAGAAGATTTCTTTATTAGATTCAACTTAATCATGCCGTTACAAGAATATCTCTGTCCAATAAATTTGCTGTTCTTGGACAACACTAACTTATCAGACTCATACACCATCTTGAATCCTCCTTTGTTAAGAAGGTATCCAGAAATCAAATTCTTACACATATCAGGTACATAAAATACATTGACTAAAGTAAGAACTTTCCCAGAGGTGAATGTCAATTCAATAGTGCCTTTTCCCAGAACTTTGCTTGCAACTTTGTTTGCGCTAGTTACTTCGCTGGATTCTCCGTTATTCTCATCGTAAGTCTTGAACAGATTAAGGTCTTTGCAAATATGAATAGTTGCTCCAGTATCGAGCCACCAATCATTATCAATTCCACTAACGGAGTTCGCCTCTTGTACGACAGCCATAAGCTTTTCTTCGACCACATTCGCTTTTTGTTGTTTCTTCCGAAGACGACAGTCTCGGGCATAGTGGCCGGGTTTGTGACAATAGTAACAGTCACCCTTCTTCTTATTCTTGGAATTAGTACCTTTCTTTTTGAACTGTGTCTCATTCTTAGGCTTCAACTTATCGTTAATTTCAACATTATTAGCCTTAGATTGAGACTCAGTTTGCGGATTATCATCTAGTTCGCGTTTACGAGAATCCTCTTCAATACGAAGATGACGCTGTAAATCGTCTAAATCATAATCAGTTTCCGCAAGTTTTAATTTCTTCTTATAATCATTCCAAGAATTCGGGAGTCTCGAAATAATAACTCCAACAACAAATGATTCAGGGAGATCAATACCGGCATCCTTAAGTTGATTTACTAACAGTAGTATTTCACTAACTTGTCCAATTATGGACTTGTTAGTGACCATTTTGAAATCCATAAAATTGCATATAAGAAATTTCTTATTACTTGCCTCAGAGATGCGATATTTGCTTTCTAGTGCAGTCCAGAGAGCCTTCGCGGTGTCCAAGGTCCTGTGAGCATTGTATATCGGAATAGATAGTGCATTCAGAATGTGGCCTCTGCATAGAAAATCTTCCTCTTTGCGCTTTGCCCTTTTTGCTTTTAGTTCCGCACTATCCTTATCTGTTTCCTCCGGTATTTTCTCCAATCCATCTTCGAGAATATGAAATAACTTGACTGTGATCAGGAAGAATTTCATGGTCTCTTGCCAACGAGTGAAATTCTCTCCATCAAATCGCTCTAACTTCGTCAAATGCTGATTCATCACTTGTAACGCGCTCAAACCTTCCATGGTTGAAACTATTGTTTGAAAATTTATTGGGGATTTTATGGTTTGAGACGGTAATGGAGGAGAATAAATGTCGTACTTCTGACTTCAAGGAATTGCGGAGCAAATTCTTTCAGACAATAGTTCAACCCACCAGGTACAAACGGGTTAACGAACTATTGACTTCAGGATTCAATGAAGCCTTGAAACAGCGTTATCGGATTCAAAATTTGTACGATTTTGATCCGACCAAGAACACTCTGATATTTGATTGCTGATGATGCAATGTAGATTATAGAATAGAAGAGGAAGTAGAATACGGTAATTCTGCAACTATTTCAGAATTGAAACACTATACAAGTGTTTCAGACGGAACTGTTTTGCAACAGTTTAACGGCGTTGCAGAACTGATGAAGAAGAAATAAAAAATTCGGTGATTTAGAAACAGATTTCTGGCGTTGTATATATAGGTGATGAGAGGAGATATCCATTAGCAAAGCGTTGCAATTGTTGAATCGCAACAACCATTTCTGTTCGATTCCGAAAATACGCATCCTTTCAGTTTTGCAACGCTTCTAAAGCGTCGCATCCCCTTTAGGACGAAACCGGTCGACCGCCCAAAAACCACCGGTCGACCGTTTTCAAACAGAGAGTAAAACGGTCGACCGGTGAGTTTTGGCCGGTCGACCGGTGAGTTTTGGCCGGTCGACCGATCTGTTTCATCGGTCTAATGGATCACAAGACCCCAAGAGACCAAGGCCCAAGGCCCATCTTTTGACATTTTAAAGATTATTATCTATGTCAAGTTCATGCTCAAGGCCCATTGCCTTATTCCTCCTTCTCTTCTTTTGATATCATGTATCAAGCTTTTACCTATATAGTGACAAACTCTTTTATATTCTACAATGTGGGACTAATCCCTACACCTTATCTTCTTCCATTCTTGCTTCCCTCTTCAAAAACAAACCCATATCCCAAACAATATTTGAAAATTTACAACAAAAGCGACCATCACTCTTCCATTGAATGGCCACCAACACTAATGCTTTAAATTTTCATTTTATTTTTAATTCATCCATCTGGTCTGAGCCTTGTCACTTACAACTGTTAGTGTAAAATTATAGTTTAACATATCATTAATATTGAATTGTACATTCTTGTTTTTTTCTTTTAGTATAAATTATAGTTTAACATATCATATATTTTTAGTTGTTGTATAAATAACGGTTAGCACTGACTAGAAACCTCAGAAATACAAGTATTAGTGAACCCATGGAATAAGACATGTTAACCTCATGTATTGGTAGGAGAACACCTCAGATTAATCCATTGGGGTTCCTGGCAATGCATCAGTGTTTTCTTCCCCAGTTTTGGAATAAGCCTATGCTCCCTGTAATGTGAATTTCAAGTATTAGTCACGAGCAGTCCCTTTTGAGCATGACTTGATGCCGCATGCCTCGTAAGACTACCGTAATGTGAATATCCCCACTTTATCGTCCTCGCTAAACGTAGGCGAGGCAAACCTCGCAAGACTACCGTCGTCCAAGATATCCCGGTCTAGTTAACATCCATAGCTAGAGGATATGTCTAAATTCAACGTAAAAATCGGATTGTTATCGAGAAAAGCTAATCGGATTGTTATCGGTAAATTCTAATTTACTTTTGGTTGATCTGGTTGCTTTTCTCAAGTTAACCCATCTAATTCTCCAGCAGCTAGTCCAGAATTTATCACTTCTAACCCCAAATACTCTCTAGCGTGCCCTCGATGTTGCAACCACCGACATATTGGTGTTTTTTGCAGCAGCTCGGATCTTTGAGCAGTCGCGTGTCGGTATTGGTGTTTTAAAGCCGAAATCAATTTTACCTTGCAAAAAATCAAAAAAAAAAATGTTAACCTTTTACTTTCAATTATGTTTTCCTCTTTATATAGTAAACATTTATTGCTAGTTCTTTCGTACATAAAAATCACCGGATAAAAATAAGGAAGATAAAATTAAAGGTAGGGTTGTTTTATTCAGTGGAAATACCATATTAAATGTTCTTCAGCTATAAATAACGACAAGAAGACGACAAATATAGAAACAACCCACAAAGTCTAACACGATAATTATAGGAAATAATGAACTGACTTTTAGCTTCTTCTTTCTTTTTTAATAATTTTTGTTTAATGTAATCTACAATTCATTAATATGGATAAAGGTCTAATATAAAGTGACCTAAAGAATTTCTTTAACAACATCAGTGATTTCAAAAATCCAAACAAACAAAAAATCTAAAAATAAATGTACCCAATGGAAATGAAAAAAAAAACCACAATTGATTCAAAGGAAAACTGAAAAAGGAACATCACCTTAACATGCTTAAGGTCCTCGTGACCTACCACCCAATGCCTTGTAAATTTTAAAGGCCCTATACATGCAAGATAATATTGTAACACCCCGCCTCCGCTAGGGTCACTCGCAAAGGAATGCACTAGCTTTAGAGGGGCATTATTGGTAAACATGCACAGAAATATCACAAGACAGAACATATAAAATAGCGGAAGTAAAATCAAACTTTCATAACATGAATAAATAAGGTCTAAAGCCTTTTACATCAGAGTACATCAAAACCTGTCTTGCAATAGTAAAGAAGCATAAAGACATTTTCATAAATTATTCCCCAAGTAAAAACAGTAAAGTAGCCATTAGCCAAGAAAAGTCCAAGCCATCCATGATGACCTTCAAGCAGAAGAAGTCCGAACTAAACAACAATATTTCCTCCCTGTAACCTGGGGGGGGGGGGGGTAAACGGAAGAAAAGAGGCGAAACAAAACGGGTCAGTCAAAAAGACTGAGTAAGCCCTATCTACTATTAGCATAAAAACTAGTAAAGTTAAATGACATGAGAAACTGAGATGAACATAAGCATGATAACAAGATAGATAAGCTAAATCAAAATAACAGGATGAACTACTGAACTCAGATAAACTAAGGTGTCATGAAAAATTATGATGTCAAGATAAAACAAGGTATCACATCGTCAGGTTTCTATCAAGTATAATATCCCCAAGATATCAGTCACGTATAACGCCCCGTGATATCTATCCTGTATTTTAGCTCTGCACCTACCATACTAGTATCCCCACCGTGTCATGTGTTAACCAAGAATGACCCTCACTCAAAAGTCGTGTAATGGTCATGTCAACCTAATATATCGCATATATAGGTTACTCAGCTTGTATGTTTTATTCCATGTAAATGTTCAGTCCCTTGCCGTAGACCATACGGGCTTTCCCATGAGATTCTATATTACTTTAACATAGTTCCATGATCCTTAAGATCGGTTTGGACTGTTACCCTAAACCTAGCTAGGGTCTTCCAACATGAATTATTGTTTGTACAACTAGGACTTATGCTACCTAGGGCTGCTAGGGATTATGCTTACCTATTGCACGTTTTCGTATCTCGGTTTGGGTTCAACCACCTAGGGCCACTAGGGATTACGCTAACCGCCAACCGCGCCCTTTTTCCCACGCATTCATCGTGAATCGCTTTTCCATGACTGTATGCACATGTATCACATCGTGCCATCCGAGTCCTGTCACAGGGCAAATCAAGAAATACAGGACTCGGTCGGGAGCTTTCGATTTATCTGTCGATGCAGATGCTAAGGTCTGTTTTTCTTATACGTGGCTATGGTCCCACGAGACCACTCCCTCAACTAGTGAAAGACAAGACAGGATAAATCCTGTATGAGAACACAACACTGGCCAACCCACATCCAAGCCTTACCGCAACCATAATTAGATAGCAATTATGGTCTTTTGGGTGTTCTCTGCCTTTCCGTACGTACACGCTTGACCAAAGATGGTAGGTAGCCTGACGAAATGCTATCTAGGGTACGACCGTGTATCGTCGACTATCCCCTATCCATCCCCGTCTTTAGGTCGCTCGTATAGCAACCAAGGCATACTCTTGGTTCTTCTAACGCAGACCTTAACCTCTCATGAGCCTAGTATAATCACCTGGCAGCTCATAGAGGGATACCAAGAATATCCTCATGTTCCCCGAAGCCGCTGCTTCGTTACCCAATTTGCTGGAGCCTTTATCTAAATCATATACTTGCTCCTACTCGTATACTTAAACGATGACCTACCGTATCAGGTTACTCATCTATCTATGAACTGGTCTAAATTTCCTTGACTAAGAATCATTACTTAGTTATTCTTCAACTAAGGTTTACCACTTAGCATTGTTCCCGTTATCCTTGTTAACTACGGTTATCCACCTAATCCTCAGAACTAGGGTTTACATAATGGATTAAGTGTCACTTAAGTTCATGACTTAACCCGTCTACAAATCCTGTCAAAATTGGCTAAGTATCCAAGTTCAAGGCTTAACCCTACAAACCATGCTCAAGTTGGTTAAGTATATTAAGCAATTCACGACTTAACCTCGTCCAATTATCATTCTAGATTGGTTAAGTATATATTAACTTGACCCTATCAATTTACTTAGTCAAATCGGTCAAGTGTATTCAAGCGATTCATGACTTAGCCTTATCATGTTTTCACGTTATATTGGTTAAGTATTGGTTAACTTAACCACAATAAATTAACGAGTTAGATTGGATAAGTATAGGTCACTTAACCACATCAATTCATCATGTTTAGATTAGTTAAGTGTTTAACTTAACCCCATTAAACTACCAAGTGGGATTAATTAAGTCTAGGCTAACTTAACCCCATCCGATTTCCATGTTTAGACTAGTTGAGTCTAATCTTATCCCCATTCGTTAACCGTATTTTTCGGTTAAGCGTCATTATGAAAACTTACTTAACCTTACCAAGTTATCGCGTTGGATTGATTAAGTGTTGGTTAACTTAACCCCATCCACTAGTCATATAAAAATGGTTAAGTGTCATTAGGCAAATCAAGTTACTTAACCTACCCAACCTTGTCATGTTTTGTTAAGTATCATTAGCCTAATCTAATTACTTAACCCATTTGTCCATGTCATATTTGGTTAAGAGTCATTAATCAAATTAACTTAACCCTATCATGTGGCATTAATTACTTAATGCACCTTCACCTCTCACATTAGACTTTGTTGTGGTTACTAGTTAAGCCGGTCGGTTCCGGGTAGCTTTACACCACAACTTGGTCTAACCTCGGGTTCAAGCACAACATGACCAACTTCTCACATTGGGTCCTATTGTTTGCAACTACTAGTTAGGCCGGTCGGTTCCGGGTAGTTTTACGTTGCAAACTCAACCCAACCTCGAGTTGGCCACACTTATATTATCTAAATGTCATGTCCATAATGTTTCCCAAAACATGTTACAAGTTTTCAAGCATTTGGGTAGACCTAACTTAATAGGTAAATTCCCAAGCTTATGTTTTTATGCATACTTACATGTCAACTTCCATGTTATATTTCAAGTCATGTTTTCAAGTTGTATTTTCATGTCATTAGAAATTACCCATAACATAACCCAACGCTTTTAAACTCGCATATACGTTCGCGACAACGTAATGGATTAAAAGAAGAGACTTGGCAAAGGCATGTCAAAAATGGATATTAAGCCACAAGTTAATCATGGTGGCAAATGAGGCACAAATGTGTTCATTAACTTGCATGTTACATTCTTAAGCCTCAAAACATGCATAAACCCAAACTTGGCACATAAGCGAATCATGGTGACAAAAGATATGGAATGATGACTAGTAACTCGCATATATCATCATATAAGGGTTATGACTTCATATGCAAGTTGACATAAAGGTTATGAGGGTTCTCATGTTGCCTAATGCAACATTTCAACATAAAGGTTGTAGCTTTTAGCTCACAAGATCAAGATAATGACTTCATAAACTTGCATGACATGATAGCATGTATCATACTCAATGATCAAACCCAAACTTGCAACATGAACATTTAACTTCATAGTTAATATCTAAGAGTAGGGAAAGGGCTGACATTGCTATGAAGGCACAAAAGATATGACAAAGCCCTTATGCAATCAAATAGACCCAAAATGCAAGCTCTAACATAAAAACCCTTGAGCCAAAATGATCAAAACCCTTGCTTTATGATGCAAAGATAGAAACTTGACTTGAATGCAAGCTAATGACACTCATACAAGCTTGAAAACACTTGTATGCATGGAAAATCTCTCATAGAAACCATTTAGAAATTTTATGAAGAGAGTGGAGGCCATGAGAGGTAAAATTTTGCCATAGTTTAGTTGCATGAATGAATAATGAGGATTTAGGATAGGTTAGGGTCTTATTTATAGATTAGGCAAGTGTTTTAGGCCATAGGATTAAACCTAGATTCAATCCAAGCCATCAAAGCATGTCTTGGGGAAGAAGTCAAGTGTAGGAACCATCTAGGGCCTTTAGATTAAAGATGAACCATGAGAACCATCCAAATGCAAAATCTGCATTTGAGCGAATCGGCCCACGGGTTGACAGCCAAACACCCTGGATTAACCCCTAGTCGACCCAGCAGGCTCGGGTCGACCTCAAAAATCGGCCGGTTCGGTTATTCCCCTCTCCCAATTTGCTGTTTTGAACATTTTTGCATATTTATTTATTTAATTTTCAATTATATATATATATATATATATCAATATATATATATTTCTCTGCGCAACCCATTTCACTTAATTAAGTATACTTTAATTTGGGAATTTTTCGTGAAACTTCGCGAGGCCATATCTTGGTCATACGGACTCCGATTTTCGAAAACTCGGACTCTATTTCGCGTATTTTTCCGAGACGAACGCAATGGCATAGCCCGTTTCCCTTGATTCAGATTTTACAGTTTAATTCTGCCTCCATTTATGTTATAACAGGTTATTGAAAATACGGGTTGTTACATTCTCCCCACCTTTTAGGATTTCGTCCCCGAAATCTCCAAGTTAGGAAGAACATATCCTACCATCCATCATCCATCTACTCAAAACATCATCCACAAGCAACCATTGTCCTTAGATGATTTCTAATGCTGTATGAATATATGCAAAACATGTGTGTACATGTTCCTTAGCTAATGCTAATGATCAGGCCTGAATAATCTTTCTAATGCAAAATATGTATAGTGCCATGAATCCAACATGTATGCAAATAGTCCTAGTCATATAGATACTATATGCGTGCACAGTCTTTCATTCATATGCAACAACCGCATGATAATACATTCGATTTCATCCATAAACAAGTATAAATACTCGTGCATATGCAATATGAAATGTGACCGAGTCGAGCTAGTATCTAATGTGTATTCGCGCATCCACTTGCAACCACTTGCAACCATATCAATCATAACATGTTTCAAATACATGTTTACATCCATAGGGTTCTACCTAGAATTCCCTGAAACAGGGTCGAGAAGATAAACAGGACAAACTCCTTACAGGGTTTGTAACGGAGAATAGGACCGAGAGGATGTCCACAAAAGATAGCCTACAAGTAAGCTCTACAGAAAACAGGGATCAAGGATATACTCCTAAAAAGAGATATCATGCGCGTATCTAGTCTTTGACCATCAAAGTCGTCTTTTAACTTCGCGATTTTGTAGCTTCTTATTCCTGTTTCCATAACATGAGCTGGAACTCATTTCTTCGTCGCCTCTCGTTCCACTTGCACTTATCCTTTTCCTAGAATACTTGACGCAAACATGACTGCGTACTCATGATCTCATGCAAGCTTTCCAAAATTCACTAGTGAATCTTGGATCTCGTTTATATACTATAAGGCATTCCATGTAGAAGAACTTTCTCTTGAAAGTAAACAGATGTCAATCAGGTTATCATGCGCACTTACTAGGGTGATCTCTATAACCCATGCATAAATGAAGTAAACCATCCGTCTTATTGGCGAACACCACTCGATCGGGCTTCAAATTTCCAATAAAGGCATCAAGGGATTCTAAGTAACTAGTCATGACAGAACCTCAAAAAGGTTACCCGATACTTCGAGGGCATTACCAAGGCTAGTCAAAAGGTCTAACTACCCTCCTATCAAAACCGAGAGTGGCACCCCCTACTGGATAACCACTTCATCCCTAGAATCCATCCATAGCTTATAAACATAAGCATTATTTCCAAACTCAACACTTGGCATAGACATTCCCAAATCCAAACAAGTCATGTATAAATGGACTGATTCTCCAATAGGACTTTGAGACAAAAATGGGATTCTCTATTACGCTAGTACTTAAGGTGTAGAGACTCAACTATCGAAGCAGACTTAAATGATACGAACAACGAAGTCCTAACGGGATGATAGAGAAGAAAAGCTAAACCTTTAACAAGATCGTTACCCTCCTTCCGAGGTACTCTAGAAATGAGAGCATACTACTGCCCTCCCGATGATCTTGTCCTTGTCCCATAATACTTAACTATCCGCCCCGTTTTACCATGCCAAAGGTACTCTCTCGTCATGGGTTTCATTGTTCATCTTTCTCCCTCCTTTGAGGACTAAGCCATACCAACAATTTGCTCATCCTTAAGCTCGTATCCTTTATCCTTCTTTCTCACGATCCTTTCTTATAACGCGGCCACTGGTCTCTCGAGAACCACCTCCATCGTATGGAAAGCACTTTCGTAGGTAGAAAAGACTAGTCGCAGTTAAAACAACTGTGACTACAGATGGAGGAAAGAAAGGAAAAGAGACTCAATTAAGGAAACAAGGATGGTGCTAATGGCCTTTGGGGAATAGCCTTTTTCTTTTAAAAGAAAATTTTCTTAAAAAATGCTTCTTTGTAAACGGTTTTTTTTCTTTTTTCAAATAGTTTTCAGAAGGTCTTTAAAAACTTTTGCCCAGTCTGGTAACCTTCTGCTCTGATACCACGTGTAACACCCCGCCTCCGCTAGGGTCACTGGCAAAGGAATGCACTAGCCTTAGAGGGGCATTATTGGTAAACATGCACAGAAATATCACAAGACAGAACATATAAAATAGCGGAAGTAAAATCAAACTTTCATAACATGAATAAATAAGGTCTAAAGCCTTTTACATCAGAGTACATCAAAACCTGTCTTGCAATAGTAAAGAAGCATAAAGACATTTTCATAAATTATTCCCCAAGTAAAAACAGTAAAGTAGCCATTAGCCAAGAAAAGTCCAAGCCATCCATGATGACCTTCAAGCAGAAGAAGTCCGAACTAAACAACAGTATTTCCTCCCTGTAACCTGGGGGGGAACGGAAGAAAAGAGGCGAAACAAAACGGGTCAGTCAAAAAGACTGAGTAAGCCCTATCTACTATTAGCATAAAAACTAGTAAAGTTAACTGACATGAGAAACTGAGATGAACATAAGCATGATAACAAGATAGATAAGCCAAATCAAAATAACAGGATGAACTACTGAACTCAGATAAACTAAGGTGTCATGATAAATTATGATGTCAAGATAAAACAAGGTATCACATCGTCAGGTTTCTATCAAGTATAATATCCCCAAGATATCTGTCACGTATAACGCCCCGTGATATCTATCCTGTATTTTAGCTCTGCACCTACCGTACTAGTATCCCCACCGTGTCATGTGTTAACCAAGAATGACCCTCACTCAAAAGTCGTGTAATGGTCCATGTCAACCTAATATATCGCATATATAGGTTACTCAACTTGTATGTTTTATTCCATGTAAATGTTCAGTCCCTTGCCGTAGACCATACGGGCTTTCCCATGAGATTCTATATTACTTTAACATAGTTCCATGATCCTTAAGATCGGTTTGGACTGTTACCCTAAACCTAGCTAGGGTCTTCCAACATGAATTATTGTTTGTACATCTAGGATTTATGCTACCTAGGGCTGCTAGGGATTATGCTTACCTATTGCACGTTTTCGTATCTCGGTTTGGGTTCAACCACCTAGGGCCACTAGGGATTACGCTAACCGCCAACCGTGCCCTTTTTCCCACGCATTCATCGTGAATCGCTTTTCCATGACTGTATGCACATGTATCACATCGTGCCATCCGAGTCCTGTCACAGGGCAAATCAAGAAATACAGGACTCGGTCGGGAGCTTTCGATTTATCTGTCGATGCAGATGCTAAGGTCTGTTTTTCTTATACGTGGCTATGGTCCCACGAGACCACTCCCTCAACTAGTGAAAGACAAGACAGGATAAATCCTGTATGAGAACACAACACTGGCCAACCCACATCCAAGCCTTACCGCAACCATAATTAGATAGCAATTATGGTCTTTTGGGTGTTCTCTGCCTTTCCGTACGTACACGCTTGACCAAAGATGGTAGGTAGCCTGACGAAATGCTATCTAGGGTACGACCGTGTATCGTCGACTATCCCCTATCCATCCCCGTCTTTAGGTCGCTCGTATAGCAACCAAGGCATACTCTTGGTTCTTCTAACGCAGACCTTAACCTCTCATGAGCCTAGTATAATCACCTGGCAGCTCATAGAGGGATACCAAGAATATCCTCACGTTCCCCGAAGCCGCTGCTTCGTTACCCAGTTCGCTGGAGCCTTTATCTAAATCAGATACTTGCTCCTACTCGTATAGTTAAACGATGACCTACCGTATCAGGTTACTCATCTATCTATGAACTGGTCTAAATTTCCTTGACTAAGAATCATTACTTAGTTATTCTTCAACTAAGGTTTACCACTTAGCATTGTTCCCGTTATCCTTGTTAACTACGGTTATCCACCTAATCCTCAGAACTAGGGTTTACATAATGGATTAAGTGTCACTTAAGTTCATGACTTAACCCGTCTACAAATCCTGTCAAAATTGGCTAAGTATCCAAGTTCAAGGCTTAACCCTACAAACCATGCTCAAGTTGGTTAAGTATATTAAGCAATTCACGACTTAACCTCATCCAATTATCATTCTAGATTGGTTAAGTATATATTAACTTGACCCTATCAATTTACTTAGTCAAATCGGTCAAGTGTATTCAAGCGATTCGTGACTTAGCCTTATCATGTTTTCATGTTATATTGGTTAAGTATTGGTTAACTTAACCACAATAAATTAACGAGTTAGATTGGATAAGTATAGGTCACTTAACCACATCAATTCATCATGTTTAGATTAGTTAAGTGTTTAACTTAACCCCATTAAACTACCAAGTGGGATTAATTAAGTCTAGGCTAACTTAACCCCATCCGATTTCCATGTTTAGACTAGTTGAGTCTAATCTTAACCCCATTCGTTAACCGTATTTTTCGGTTAAGCGTCATTAAGAAAACTTACTTAACCTTACCAAGTTATCGCGTTGGATTGATTAAGTGTTGGTTAACTTAACCCCATCCACTAGTCATATAAAAATGGTTAAGTGTCATTAGGCAAATCAAGTTACTTAACCTACCCAACCTTGTCATGTTTTGTTAAGTATCATTAGCCTAATCAAATTACTTAACCCATTTGTCCATGTCATATTTGGTTAAGAGTCATTAATCAAATTAACTTAACCCTATCATGTGGCATTAATTACTTAATGCACCTTCACCTCTCACATTAGACTTTGTTGTGGTTACTAGTTAAGCCGGTCGGTTCCGGGTAGCTTTACACCACAACTTGGTCTAACCTCGGGTTCAAGCACAACATGACCAACTTCTCACATTGGGTCCTATTGTTTGCAACTACTAGTTAGGCCGGTCGGTTCCGGGTAGTTTTACGTTGCAAACTCAACCCAACCTCGAGTTGGCCACACTTATATTATCTAAGTGTCATGTCCATCATGTTTCCCAAAACATGTTACAAGTTTTCAGGCATTTGGGTAGACCTAACTTAATAGGTAAATTCCCAAGCTTATGTTTTTATGCATACTTACATGTCAACTTCCATGTTATATTTCAAGTCATGTTTTCAAGTTGTATTTTCATGTCATTAGAAATTACCCATAACATAACCCAACGCTTTTAAACTCGCATATACGTTCGCGACAACGTAATGGATTAAAAGAAGAGACTTGGCAAAGGCATGACAAAAATGGATATTAAGCCACAAGTTAATCATGGTGGCAAATGAGGCACAAATGTGTTCATTAACTTGCATGTTACATTCTTAAGCCTCAAAACATGCATAAACCCAAACTTGGCACATAAGCGAATCATGGTGACAAAAGATATGGAATGATGACTAGTAACTCGCATATATCATCATATAAGGGTTATGACTTCATATGCAAGTTGACATAAAGGTTATGAGAGTTCTCATGTTGCCTAATGCAACATTTCAACATAAAGGTTGTAGCTTTTAGCTCACAAGATCAAGATAATGACTTCATAAACTTGCATGACATGATAGCATGTATCATACTCAATGATCAAACCCAAACTTGCAACATGAACATTTAACTTCATAGTTAATATCTAAGAGTAGGGAAAGGGCTTACATTGCTATGAAGGCACAAAAGATATGACAAATCCCTTATGCAATCAAATAGACCCAAAATGCAAGCTCTAACATAAAAACCCTTGAGCCAAAATGATCAAAACCCTTGCTTTATGATGCAAAGATAGAAACTTGACTTGAATGCAAGCTAATGACACTCATACAAGCTTGAAAACACTTGTATGCATGGAAAATCTCTCATAGAAACCATTTAGAAATTTTATGAAGAGAGTGGAGGCCATGAGAGGTGAAATTTTGCCATAGTTTAGTTGCATGAATGAATAATGAGGATTTAGGATAGGTTAGGGTCTTATTTATAGATTAGGCAAGTGTTTTAGGCCATAGGATTAAACCTAGATTCAATCCAAGCCATCAAAGCATGTCTTGGGGAAGAAGTCAAGTGTAGGAACCATCTAGGGCCTTTAGATTAAAGATGAACCATGAGAACCATCCAAATGCAAAATCTGCATTTGAGCGAATCGGCCCATGGGTTGACAGCCAAACACCCTGGATTAACCCCTAGTCGACCCAGCGAGCTCGGGTCGACCTCAAAAATCGGCCGGTTCGGTTATTCCCCTCTCCCAATTCGCTGTTTTGAACATTTTTGCATATTTATTTATTTAATTTTCAATTATATATATATATATATATATATCAATATATATATATATTTCTCTGCGCAACCCATTTCACTTAATTAAGTATACTTTAATTTGGGAATTTTTCGTGAAACTTCGCGAGGCCATATCTTGGTCATACGGACTCCGATTTTCGAAAACTCAGACTCTATTTCGCGTATTTTTCCGAGACGAACGCAATGGCATAGCCCGTTTCCCTTGATTCAGATTTTACAGTTTAATTCTGTCTCCATTTATGTTATAACAGGTTATTGAAAATACGGGTTGTTACAAATATAAATATTAATTCATTGTTATTATATATAAGAGCAAATAAATACAACTTACGTGTTCACTTGTGGCCTAATGTTCACTTTACGTTTCCATACGGCCTGAGGACCAAATACGTAAATCTCATTCATTTCTACACGAACTAATTACTAACATTTTAATGTGCGTACCCTTCGTATTGTGGGGCTAAAAGTAAAGTCTTAGATTTTGATGCTCTCCATGTGTTCGACAAATATGTATTTGTTATGTTTGGATATTTCCGCACTTGGGAAAGTTTTTGGGGACTCATAAACCCGACAGTCTCCACTTTGTACATGAATAACAATAAAATATGGTCTGCTTAGAGAATCGAACTATGTATTTTAGTGCAATACACACTTAAAACATGTTTAATGTACTCATTATAGATTGTTAAACAGAGTGGTAAAAGGTGCATGTTGATAAGCAGCAATCAAACATACAAAATGAACATCAACATCAATGACACAATTACTAACAACTGTTGAAATTACAATACCCAATCTCCACTAACATATACAGTAGCTTGACAAACAATGAAGTAGGGTAATGAACATAAGCCACTTTGTCCACAAGCTATTTGACGCAAGCCAATAAACTAATAACCATACATAAACTAACATACAATATTCACGTGGAGAAACCAATTAATTTGAAAAATCTTGTAATATTCCAAAATAGTTAGGAGAAAATTACTGTTTACAGCACAAGTTATCACAAACGCCCTAAAGATTTATAGAATAGAGTAAGATGAAAAAACTAATACGGAAATAAGCAATAATAATACATAGTGGTTCTGTTAGATGTTAACATATGTCCAGTTAAGCTTTGTTAATGATTTCGGCAAAGTTAACAACATATGTTTAAGCTTTTACTTAATAAATGCCTAACTTTTTGATCATTTGGTGCTTACACATCATGAATTTATGGTGTGAGCTTATTGTACAGGCTCTTACAGGTAGAATCAAAATAATGTTAAAAATCATACTGCTTTCGAAAGTGGATCAAAATAATTTTCATAAGGCGTCTATCCTTAGAAAAGAGAGCTGCATAATAATTGATTAACAATACAGATTACTCATAGTAAATTATTTTTCAACCCTGTTCTTGTTATATAATTGATTCGGAACCGCAAAGTAATAGTTCCTTGATGTAAATATGTATCATTATCATCTCTTCTGTAACTTTATTTTCCCATTCACTTGACTAATATATTCTTCTGGCATGTCATGGGGGTACATGAGTGCTGCATTCAGTACTAGTTCGGTTGTGTTTTGTGCTTTTGGTCATTATATCCATTGCTAAAAAATCTTTTTTTAATAGTTTCTTCCTTCGGGTTGCTATTTAAATATTTGGAAAAACCTTTGTCGAGTGTTTGAATTGCTTGCGGTTTCCATTAAGTTTTCACTAAAATCTTGCTAAGAAATGAGTGTATTTTTGTAGTTCACTAGTTCAATACAAATTTTGCATGTGGGAAGCTCTAGTTGTTATAGAAGTACATTATTTATATTGAACATTGACAGGCAGAGCAACATGTTTCAGATTATCTCATCATTCGAACGTTTTATTCTCATGATTTTTAAATTAAATCTGCAAATATTTTGATCATTGAGGACTTTTCCATGACAAACTGTATCTCACTAAATTTAAATGAACAAAATAACATAAGATCAGCATGCCGGTGCAACATATAATGGCCTACGAGTGATGCAAATTAATGTAACTCCTATAAACTGAAATCGAAATTTGTAACTCATATTAACCGAAATTTGTAACTCCTATAAATTAATGTAACTCCTATAAATTAATGTAACTCCATCGTTAATTGAAATCGAAATATGGCAATCGAAATCGAAATCAAAATACGGTAAAATCAAAACCAAAATACGGCAATCAAAATTAAATCAAAAGATGGCAAATCAAAATCGGTAAAATATGATACCTGAAACAGCGGCAATCAAAATACGTAAACAAAACTAAAATCTATAATCTGGAATTGAGTCGAATTGAAAGAGGGGCAGTGATTTCCTTCTTCGTCTTTCCTCTTTTCGTGTTTCTTTTTTCCTTTTTCTCTTTTGCTTTCCTATTGGCGCGAAAACAAAAAAATAGCGCGTAAGTGAAAATGAAAGAAGATAGGGTGGTGGGCACGGTTTTCGGATAAGTGAAACGTTATTTTTTAGTCTGCCTGACATGCGGATGTGTTTTTAAATTTAACATGCATTTTTCTTCATAATATTTGCTTCAAAATTAAGAAACTGATGCAAATTATTATACATGCATCAGTTGTTAACGTATGTGATGCAACTAAAAACACTTCCTTCTAATGATTTGCTTCGAAAATGGTTCACAACCGATGCTAATTACATTTTCAACCCTTCAGATGCTTTCCCTATGACAATTGCTTCACAAAGTAATAAGAAACCGACTCAAGTCATGCTATTTGCATTAGTTGTTTGTACAACTGATGCAACTATAACGATGCAACAGACCTGTTTTGCAGTAGTGCCGGTACGACACCTATGTCACTTAAGACTTCCCTTTGAGAGTTGGTGAGCATGCAATGGCCATATATCCTTCAATTACCAATCTATCCATAGTTGCGCCCTTACAAGCTTCTAATGGAAGTGGAATCTCCGTGAACTACCCTACTTCGTTACCGCTTTATGCCTAACAACTTCTAGAGAAGGAGGACCCAAAGACATGCTTCAAATCTAGTAAGGGTGGGTCCTATGACTTTGGTTCCTCTCCAAGGAATAAATCTTCGAAGGGATCCTAGTCCAAACTACTTAAGACCCAAACTAGATAAAAAGAGAGTCAGCCACTTAAGACCTTCTCAAGGCGAGTAAACCTATCTATTTTCACATGCAATGGACTTATATATATATATAGTTATATTTATATATATATATATATACACACACACACTAGACCTCTCACATTAAACCATACACTTTTGCTCAGTTCCGGGCAGATTTCTACTACAAGTTGGTTTAACCTCGTGTCTAGTGTACTAAGTATATGAATGGCCCATGGCACCTATACATCTCACATTAGTTGGGCCTACTTGTGGTGCTGGAGTTGTCGGTCGGTTTCCGGCAGGTTTCTACCACAAATGGCAACTAACCTCATGTACATATGTCACTTATTTATATATATTTGAAGTCCTTTTATATACGCACACACAAGAAAAAAATACATATATATTTGTTAAGGGGGCATTTCAAATTCGAATTCTAACTTAATCACATTTATTACGCTAATACAATGTTGATTACATTTATATAAGTAAAATAATAATAGCGCCTAATTAACGTAAACATTCGTATAAACAGGGAAACGTTCTAACGAGGTGGAAATTGTCAGTTTGTCCAATTCAAGGTATACAAGTTAGATTTTTCCATACTTTTACTGCTACAACATAGGCATGATGGCATAATGACAATATAACAAATAACAGTGAATGGGAAATATACATTCATAACAATTTCAACTTGCATCCTAGACTTGTTGGAATGATTTCAATATTAGATTACAATAGAGTATTACATACACTTATACTTGTATGTTTAAAATCCTTATTTCACCTAATTCACCACTTTTGGCTTTATGCACATAAAAATATTTGCATTTGATCTATTTGAATGTGTTTGGATTCAAATTAGGATCCAAACCCAAACCAAATCATGAAATAATCAAATCTAAACCTTTTTATGTTACACTCAATGGTAAGTAAAAGTGAATTACATTAAATAGGAATAGTAGTGACAACACTCATGTTCATTTTAATCCAATACAAAAACTAAAAATCCACAAAATCCAATTATTCAATACAATTCATACGCAATTACAAGATAGAGAATTTGGGGTTTTTCATTTTACATTATCGAATATCCAAATCCCCCTAGGTATATCTATTTACATGACAAACTATTAAAAACATGGATATGCCTTAAGTAAACCACATTCCACTCATAGATCTACGTGGAATAGGGAGAAATTTTGTGGTAGAATTACAAGATCTGCAACAATCTTTACGTTCAAGCGAGCTCCAATAATCCTCCTATTAATATACATATAAGAGACGTACATTAGAATCTTATATATATATATATGTTTCTGCTAAATTCCAGAATTCTAAACTTATGTAAATTAGAATAGGTAGAGAATTAGAATAGAGTTAGAAATTAGAAGAAACCTTAACCTATTCTTTTATTTTTCTCTGTAATTTAACAATGGTCGAGCAGCAGCATGGAGGCAGAGATGGAGAATGATTAGGGTTTTCATAAAGTGATATGAGGGTTATATATAGTTGCCCGTGTGAGCATAGACCATTGGATTAATTAGAATTAATCCAAGCCTTTGATTTTTATATATCCTCTAAGAAAAACCCTAACCAGCTAACTTTACTGGGTTGTCCAGCCGTTGAGTAGTCGACCCCTTCGGGGTTGGAACGCACAATAAGGCTGCGTTGCTGAGCTGTTTATTTTATTTAATATGTTCCTTAATTTCTTAATCTTATTCCATATATACAATATACTTTGTCCCATTATTATTAATACTTATGAATTTTACGGGGTGTTACTTTCTTCCCCCATAAAAATAGATTTCATCCCGAAATCTGTTTAAGGGGCGAAAAATACAATTCGCTCGAAACATGCATGTTGTACACCCATGTTATTTACAATTCATCTATAAGCATCAATGACTAAAGTGAGCTCTACCCTAGCATGTAGGTATAATAAGTGATGCAATATGTATGCCAGCAACCTAAATATGCATATATTTCTATATGAGTACTCGGTGCAATGGTGTTGCATCCATTTCCTAACATGTAATCTAGCAACCACGATGCATCCATAAACATTATTTTGAGGAAAAGTTACCCGTGAAAAGCTCTGGGCGATTCTGTCTCATCTTATCCTCGGTCTCCCATGTGCTTTCCGCAGGTTCATTTCCCCATTAGACTCGGATGAGGCAAACGATTTTGTTGCGGAGTCTCTTGACTCCGTGCTCTACGATCCTTGTATTTGCACGGCGCACCCTGTACTCCAACTCGAGTTTTTCTATGTCCCCAATTTCATCAAGCTCGAGTTTGATAACAGAATTATGAAGGCATTTCCTTAGATGAGATACATGAAAAATGTAATGGATTCCCAATAGGCGCTCTGGGAGATCCACTCGATAGGACAAAGATCCTACCTTCTCGTTGATACTAAAAGGCCCAATAAATCAGGGAGGCAACTTCCTAGTCTTCCCAAACCGAACAGTCATCTTGAGAGGGGATGCTTTTACGAACACTAAGTCTCCAACATTAAACTCAAGTTCCATCCTTCGCTTATCAGCATACGATTTCTGACGGTCTTGGGATGCCTTTATCCTCTGCCTTATCAAGGATATTGTCCCCGTGGATTCACTGACGAAGTCTGGTCTGAGTATAAACTTGTCGGTAGTTCCCACCAATAAGTTGGCGATTTGTATGGCCTTCCGTATAGCGCTTCAAAAGGGGTCATATCAATTGTTGCTTGAAAATTATTATTATACGTGAACTCCACAAGCAGTAGGTGTTGCTCCCAAACTCCTCCAAAGTCGATGATGCAAGCTTTGAGCAAGTCTTCCAAGATTTTGTCTACTCTCTCTGTCTGTCTGTCGGTCTGCTGATGATAAGTTGTGCTCAAGTTAAGGGTCGTCCCTAATGCAACTTGTAGGCTTCTCTAAAATTCGCTTGTGAAGAAAGGGTCTCTATCACTCACGATACTCAGTGGGATACCACGGAGTCTATCCCTTTGACATATATTTGGGTTAATGAGGCTGTAGTACTTGTTTTCTTGACTGGTATAAAATGGGAGCTTTTGGTCAAACGATCTACCAGAACCCAAATGGCCTCATTCCCCTTTCGACTTCTAGGAATTCCATCTACAAAGTCCATGGAAATATGTTCCCACCTCCTCGTGGGGATCTCTAAAGGTAGTAACAGTCCTCTGAGCTTCTCTTGCTCTGATTTGACTTTTGGCACGTCTAGCATTTGGCCACGAACTCGGCTACATCTCTCTTCATTCCTTCCCAACGGAGATTCCTATTTATATCCTTGTACATTTTTAACCCTACCGGGGTGTATGGTCAATTTTGACCTATGACACTCCTCTAGAATTTCTTTCCTTAACCTTTCATCCTTAGGAATGTAAAGTCGTTCATCCAAAAGTAAACTCCCATCATCGCTGATTGAATACCCAACCGAATGAGGAAAGGTTTCTTTCCTTTCCACTTTTTCCTTTACGTGTCTTAATTCCTCGTATAAGTCATGTGCGTTTTGGATCTTTTCCCTTAAGGTAGGTAAGATTATCATAGCCCCAAGGAAACCATTAATAGTGGTTGGTGAGGGTTGCAAATTAAAATTAGCAAGGAACTCTAATTGTTTCCATTCTAGGATCACATTTAAAGTCGCATGTTTCCTACTTAAATCATCCGCCACAACATTCCCATTGCCCGGGGTATACTGGATCGTAAAGTCAAATGAGGCAATATATTCCATCCATCTTTGTTGTCTCAAGTTTAAGTCACATTGAGAGAATAAATACTTAAGGTATTTATGCTTGGTAAAAAGTTCAAATTTCTCCCCTAAAAGGTAATGCCTCCACATCTTAAGGGCGATCACGGCTAACTCAAGGTCATGCACTGGATATTTTTTAATCCGGATCCTTGAGTTGTCTGCTAGCATAGGCAACTACTCTTCCTTCTTGCATAAGAACTGCTCCCAAACCGGTCCCACATGCATCGGTGTAAACGGTGAAAATTTTCGAATGGTCAGGTATAATTAGGACTGGTGTGCTAGTTAATGCTTCCTTTAATTTCTAAAAGGCTATTTCACATTTATTACTCCAAGCGAACTCCATTTTTTTTTTTGTCAATTGGGTTAATGGAGTAGCAAACTTTGCGAAATCTTTAATGAATTTCCTATAATACCCGACCAGTCCAAGGAAACTTCTTACCTCTGTAGCATTTTGATGTGTTTTCCATTCCTTGATTGCCTCTATCTTCGCGGGGTTTACGGCCTAGCCTTCTCTCAACACAATATGTCCCAAAAATCTTACTTCATTCCTGCAAAAATCGCACTTTGAGAATTTCGCTTTCTGTTGGTTCTTTCTTAATATCCCTAACACTTGTCTCAAGTGTTTTTCATGCTCTTCACGATATTTTGAAAACATAAGGATATCATCTACGAAGACTACACACAATTTTATTTAGAATTCCCCTAAACACTCTACTCATAAGGCCAACAAAGAAAGCAGGTGCATTTGTTAGTCCAAAGGGAATAAATTTCCATTGGAACAATCCATCTGGCGTCCTAAATGCAGTTTTGTCCTTGTTGTCCTCCACAATTATCAACTGGTGAAATCCAGTCGCAAGGTCTAGTTGGGAAAATACTCAAGCTCCTCCCTAGTGGTCAAAAAGGTCATCGGTTCTAGGTATAGGGTACCTATTCTTCTTGGTCAATTTATTAAGTTCCCTATAGTCCACACAAAGTCTTAAAGATTTGTCTGCTTTGGTGGCAAATACGACAGGTGCACCCCATTCTAACGTACTTCAACGAATAAAACCTTTTTGCAAAAACTCTGACTTTTTTTATCTAACTCCCTTCTTTTCTTGGGCGCCATATGACTCAAGGGCAGTGCTGCAGGTCTAGCATCCTTTTCTAGGTCAATACGAAAGGAGATTTCTCTGTGGAGCAGAAGTCCCGTGACTTCCTCAAAAACATCCAAGAACTCACAAACTATAGGGACCGAAGCTGGTCCTTCAGAACTAAGAGATAAGAAATATAATAAGGCCTTATCCTTGTTTCTAGCATTACAAGGAATGCTTAGGTTACGTCCTCCTCGGCTCCTAAGACGAATGAGTCTCTTATCGCAATCTAGGACGACCCTATAAAACGATAGCCAGTCCATACCTAGGATAAGGTCATACCCCATAAAATCCCATGCATACGCTTCGCAATGGAACTCGACATTATCGACCTCGAATACTAGATCTTTGCATAGCAACTCTAGAGACTTAGATCCTCCGATAGGGTTGGTCACCTCTATCGGACTATCCGAGATAGATATGGGAAGGTTCAACAAATTTACTTATCGGTTGGAGATAAAAACTGGGTCGCTCTAAAATGAAACAAGGTGTATACTGAATTTCCTAAAACAGAGGTTATACCTTCGAGTGCGGGCTGCCCTTGGTCTCTTGGGGGTCGGCTTTGGACTGGTGTTTCTTCCATTGCATAGTTCTAGCTACTCTTAACAGCTTTGGGATTTGGAAAGTCTTTGGACATATATTATTCTTCATGGCAGTTACAACTTTTCCCTTGAACTCCTTTTTCGCTAACGAGGTCCTACAATCCTTGGCCTCATGTCCCTTGCGGTTGCATCCTATACAAGTCTTTGCGTCCTTTTTGAATTTGCTCTTCTTCTTGTTTTTCCACTATTCCTTCTTCTTATTTTTGTTGGAGCTTTCTCCTTTCTCTCCTTCTTTATCCTCCTTGGAGCTTTCAACAACGCAGATGGTAGCTGTCTGTTTACACCAAAAAATGGCTTAAACACCAAAGGTACTAAAATTGTACTTCACCAAAATGGTAGGGAAATAGATGGAGCTGTACTTAACAATAATTGAAAATGAAAATGCGAGGAAGATAAAATAGAGACAAGGTTTAGAGTGGTTCAACCTTATATTAGGCCTACATCCACTATGAAGATAGCTTGCATTCTTATAACGGGGATTACAAAATACATAAACTCTCTTTTTTCATACATCTCTATACCCACTCAATATACCCTCATTCATACATTTCAATCCTGGGATTTTATGAGAGAATGGTAGAGTTTGAGGAGAAGAAGGATGTGTGAATGATTGAGAAGGAAGATGTCTTTGTTTCCCCCAATTACAAGGTTGTAATTGACACCATGGCCAAATGGATGATGGAACTTTGAGTGGAGAAGATGATCATTACTTCCAAGTGTTTGAGCAGTCACTGAGGATAGAATTTAGTAGCACTTTGTGGCTAGAAAAATTGGATCCCTTTTACACTGGCAGCCATGGCGTATTTATAGGTGAGCTCCCTTGAGCAAGTGATCTGAAATCTGTATATGCAGGCTACGGGTCGTTCATGCCATTAATTACAAACATTCCATCGCCTAGCTGTAGCCAGCTGTCCGTAGTTGTTTCCAATTGTCATGTGCGAGCGACTCTATAGAAGCGAGGTAGACGGGCGGACGATCATGATTTTCTGATGTGTCTATGTCTGATCCTGAGTGAGCAAGCGATGAGCTTTTTAGTTTGGAGGTGACTGGCCAAGGCTTGCGACTTGAGATGTAAGCACGCTCTTTCTAAGAACTGGTATATGACCGACCGGTAGGTGGTGTCTCACCAAAGTATTGGCGTTCGACTAGAAGGAACATACGAGCGATAGGAGTTGCAATCCATGATCGGTTGTTAATTACACGCACAACCTTGACTCCTACTCTGATACGTGTGACCGAACTTTGATATTAGGTCAAGCGTCTTCCATTGTTGTGGGCGACTTGCTTTGTTTTGATTCTCGAGCGGCTTTGTTCCGATATGAACGACTGACCTTTGCTTCCACGCCCGAATCACGACTCGTGTCTAGTTTGGTTAAAGATATGGGCACATAAGACATTGCAGGTGCTTGTTTTGCAGCTCTAACCCAGGCTCGGTCTTTTGACGGAAAACATTTGCCCCTAGAAGTTTGTAGTTTTTTTTACAAAAAACTATAAGCTTCGAAGTAATGAGATACGATACCATTGGGTGGATTTAATCCAATGTTCTGTAAAACAGACGCCCATATCAACAGCTTATGTTTTTCAAAATTTAAACATTCCTACGGTTGCTTGCCTACGGATACTTGATGGGATGTTTTTTGGGCATGTTAAATCGGATCACTGGGTTTTAATTGAGCTGTCATATCATTTAAAAAGGGCATTCTAGTCCTCTTTAAATATTGTCTCTTCATTTTCCTGCTTTCATATTCCTTTGATAAACCTATTTCAATGGCGATTCCATTGTAGAAGACCCCGTTGTCGCCCCTCGAAACTTTGATTTTATCTGCTTGGTTGATCGTTTCGCCTGACCTTTTTGGTTGAGGTTTTTTCAACCTCGTTTCCAACTATAACACTCCTTTTCCGAATCGAATTTGTCTATTCGACTACAAGTGATTTTTCTCCCCTTAAACTCTGACTTTGAATTAATTCACTTGGTTTTGTAGTCGTTAAAGAGAAAACCAAATCGCTTGAACGCGCACGGTTGTGATGTTAGGAAAGCGTCGATTCGACTTAGTATGTACTTGGATTCCATGCAAAATCTTTTGGTAATTCTGATTTATACAAAAAAATCCTTCTGGTCTTTTATGCTGGCGAGTTGCTTACTAAAATGCCTATGAAATGACATTTCCTTATTCACCACGCCTTTACTGGATGTTTGATGGGATACTTGTGCCATAGCAACATTTCTGCTCTTTCCCTCTTACTGCTACTAGTATTCTCTTGACATGTGCGATTAGTAATTTTGCAACCGATCAGATCAGAGCCTGTGTTTCTCATACCTTTGAATTTGTAATTCTTCATTTATGAGATTATACTATCAGTAAATCCTTATTGCCGGGTATGACTGATGATTAACTACCAGCAACTCAAGTTGCAATTTCTTTTTTAAACATACTTATCTGTGTTGAAATGTAAACTGATCATTAATTCATTCGAAACCCCAGTTAAACCATCATGTCTGGAGAACGAAAGGGTTCAGATCAGGCAATTGAGGTTGCCCCGGCTGTTGGTTCTGACTTGGTTGTTAGCCAGACTTATCCTCAACCTTTGTTTCTTGAAAGGGTACCTTCTGGTTGCCGTAAGTCGACGCTTTTTTTTATCTATACTTACAAATGGGTGCTCGTTTTGGGTATTCAAAAGATGAAGCCAGATTTCCAAGGAAGGAAGAATTCGCCGATTATTCGCCCTTTGGATATGTGATAGTCAATTATCACATGTTGTCTAGTAGGGCAATTCCTCCTTTTAATTCTTACTTAGAGTCCGTTTTGCGGCACTTGGCCATTGCCCCATATCAATTGCACCCTAGTGGGTATCAGATTTTACTCGGGCTATACATACTTTTCATGAAAGTCCGGCAGCAAGAACCTACGTTTACAGACATTTTCTCTTTATATGCTTTTAAAAGAAGGTAGGTGAATGGTCCTTCTTTCCTTTTTATGGAGGGTATGCACGGTATAATTATTACTAGTTTAATGGACGGTGCCAAGGGGTTCCCTGATCAGTATTTCTACGTCCGGTGCCCTTATAGATTTTACGGGCGATGGGCAGAAGGAGGTAATTGCACCTTTGCTCTAGAATCCTTACTCCTTTCTCATTTGACTTTCTTTATGATTTTTTCTAGTGATTCCTTCTGTTGCGGGTCTTACTATAAACCAAGCTCTTCTTAATTCTTTGATTGTTATTGACAAAAACAAAAGGAGTGGACAGGTATCGCTTTCAGAGGAGAACCTCCGCAAGTACCAATTGATTCATTCTACACGTTCGTTTAAAAGGACTCTGGTCCATCCTCAACGTTCCATTGGTAAGCCTCCTTTCAAAAAGAAATGCCCAACCCTTGGTGAAAGTAGTCAATCTTCGACTTTGATTACCGAAGGGAGTGATAGGGGGTAGACAAGAACACGGATGGCTTGAGGGCCGATATAATTTCTGGAACGACCGTAGAACGTTCTTCTCACCCTATCACTTAGTTGGAAGGTTTCTCAGGGACTTTTGGAGGCCTGGGGGATTTAGACTCCGTCAAATACTTGAGCCAGGGTGACATTATGTTGTTTGATCCCGTGATACCTGATATAAGAAGAACTCGAGAATCTATTCAACGTCCCGGGAAAGCTTCTGACTTCATAACTTCCCTTGAAAATGGTTTGATATTATCTCATTCATAGCTTAATTTTCCATAAATCTCATAATTTTGAACATTTACTGAATTCATGTTTTGCCACTACAACAAAACTGAGGTTAGATAGCAAAATGGAATAGCGTTTCCGTTTCTTCCAACGTTAAACGCTCTTTAAAAGTGGGTCTCCAACGTTATTCAACGGTACAAATTCTCTTCTACTCTCGTTCAACGCTATTCAAAGAGGAAGGAAAACAAAGGCGGAAAGAAAATTATTTTCACGGGAACTAATTGCCCTTTGATATAGTAAGCCACGAATCCCCAAACTAAAATCCCTTTTCACTCCATCGCCTCCAGAAGCTATCGATCCCTAATCTCAACGTAAATCACAAAATCCCTAAAACCGCAAAATCATAAATCATTGAATCACCCCAAACTAATTGCCTGTTGATACCGCATCTCTCTATTTTGAACAGGAATGAGAGGTACCTAAATCTCTTTTATACGTTTTTTTTTATTGTTTTGCTTATGATTTTTAATTTGTTTTGTTTTTCTTATGATTTTTAATTTGTTTATTATTTGATCGAAGTTGGCATGGATTTAACGTTTTTCAGAAATTTTTAGTTAACTAATACGAATTAACTTATTAGTTTAACTAATACGTGAATTTCCTCCAATCTGAAATAATGCAATTTAACTTACTTTTAAATGTATAGTTAGCTCAGCTTATAGTTTCAGCGTAATACAGTAATTATCTTGTGATACAACTTTGATTTTGATTTTGTAATTTTACAGGGAAGTAAGACATTTGTCGGGCTGACACAGAAGATATCAGATCTACAATTCCCTTCTTGAAATTTAAGCTTCCATCACTCAGCGACAATCTCTCACTCAGGTAAGGATTACAAAATAATCTGTGTTTTGCCAGAAAACTGATGGATGAGTCTTGTTGGGTTCACTTTGCCTATTAATAAAACCTCTTTCGTCAAAGCCACTAACACTGGCGTCGTACGGTGAGCTCTTTTTACTTGTCTTCCTTTTGTTTTATTTTTTTGTATGTCATCGTTTATGGTTAATGCACGTTATGTTCCTTACCGGCAGTGATGCAAATCAACAACCATTTTATTTGCATGGTTAATTACAAAGGTTTCTGCATGGCTCAAAACAAATACAACTAAAAAAGTTTCCATATAGCTCAAAACTGACTACTATTGCAGAATTTAGGTTATGCTGGCATTCATTGAAGGTAATTAATAGGTTCTTCATGTTCCTTTTATAACTCTTGTTTTCCTAAACAGATTTTCATAGGCTACCAAATTTTCACTATAAATATGAAGAAATTGCATCTCCATACTTTTTTGAAATCTTCGGATCCACATTAAAAAAATGTCTTCATTGTTACCACTAGACCTATTCATTTTATAATCATGGTAACTTCAAGCTCAGCCAATGTGTTCATATGCTTCTTATGTTTATAACAAAATTATAAAAATGTTGCATTATGAACTCAGAAAAGCAACCCTTTATCAGTTGAAAGATAGCGGTTTAATGTCTGTAACTATTAATTTAATTTTATGTTGATAAAAGAATTTCAGAACTTATTCTCCACTTGAAATTTTCAAGGCCTGTGCACATGATTATAAGTGCCAAAATTACCTGGGACCGAGTGTTGGTAATGTTGTTAATCAATCATTTGCTGCTTAGGTTGTTGGTAATGTTTGTTTCCAATACTGTGTGGTGTACTAATATATTACATGTTGTAGTCTTACCAAATCTATTAATTCAGACAAGAATGTTTTTCCAAAGTTGGATAGTGTAAACTTTACATTTAAGTTGTCTTGTCTCTTATTGAATGCTTAGAGCATTTTCAAAACTTCAATGCGATTGTTCTCTTATTTTGCATAAGTCATAGGTGAGACTGACATTCTCTAAAATAATATGATTTGTTGAAAACATCATCTCCAGTGCATTTTTTTAAAATAATAGGCAATGCTAATAGTTCAAAAACAGTGCAATTTTATTTTATAGTAATTACTACAAATATGTCAAAGGTAATGTTAGTTCTTGCATACCCTGACATTTTTTTATATAGAAAAGATATTTGTCATAAAAGCACATTTTGACAACGTATAATAAAACTATATTGTTTTTTGTGTTACATCATCCATGTCATATAATATTTTGGAGACTTAACAAAACAACTGTTGACAATCTTTGTACCTAAATAGTTTTGCTTTAAAGAAGGGAATTAAGGTTAATAAGAATTATGCCTGAAGTACATCAACTGGATAGAATGTGCTTTATTTTATTGTTAGAAGTGGCAATAAACCTTTTTTTGGAAGAATTCTGAATAAATCAGCAAATATTGACAATTAAAAATTGTTATACAAAAAGAAGTTGGATTATGTATATCAACGACATGGTATATTAATATATGTTGTGCATTATCTACCATGCATTTTATTGAATTCCAAGTCATGTCAAATTTGTGGAGTACTCTCTTAAGCAATAGAATAAGCTGATGGTAAATCTTCTCGGAATGCATATTAGAAGGCTAATTTTCTGTAAATATTCTAGAAAATGGGGTTAACATCGGATATTTTTCTCGTACTTTATAAATTAAATTACTCTTCACCTAAGAAAGTCTATTAGAGTGTTGCGAAAATTACCTGGGACCGAGTCCAATATCATCCCAGTCCAATGTCAGTAAGGAATGGCAAGAGTAATCGCCTCACATAATTCTTCAATGTTTCTTTCACTATAAAATCATTTTATCAAATTTATAATGGGAAATTTATAATGAAAATACTGTTAAGGGTAGTAGTTGAGTTATTTAGATGCGACAATAGCTATGCAGTTCCAAATCCCCACAACATTAATTAATACGTCGTTCGTGTTCGTTTTGCAAAGCTTTTACGTCCACAAATGCAAATCGACAAATGAACACATCAAAATGCAGTAGGTTTCTTTTCCGTGTTAGATGTGTGTGAAAAATCTGAAATGAAATCCTTGAATTATGTGAGTCATTATCATGAGTTACCTGTGATATCTTTTTTGCCTAAGCCTGTCTACTATATCATGATCTTGGTTTCATAATCTGGGGTAGCTCAATTTGCAAATCGTTATTCGCCCAACACACCCCTTATATTTTAGAAAAATTCCACATGTCCAGTCTATTAGAGTGTCGCGAAACAGTAATAACAAAGCGCAGATAAAATCATTTTATCAAATTTATAATGGGAAATTCAAATTCAAAATAATATAAACATTGGTTAATTTCGGTTAAATATGTGAAGTTGCCGACTTTTATTCATCTATTCACTACATGAAATGTTTCATTAAAATTGAATGCTAAACTTTTTGAATTTTTTCTATATAATTTTTGGTAGGTTTTATTTTCATCCACGCCTTTTGTTAGTTAATCCACCATTTTACTTCAATAAGTTGATCCACAACTTTTTTGTATGTTAATCCACATGTGGATTAACTTAAAGATTTCATATTAATCCACAAATCTACCTCACGCACTAGGAATTCCTGAGCTTCAGACATTGGTCCTTATTTTAGCATACATGAAATTCATCATAAAATACCTTACATATGGTGATATTTTATACTCATCGAAAATCGATTTCCTTTGCTTCTACTAAAGAGACTGATTTCTTTTCAACATGTGCCCTGGAAAGTTCAATGCAAATATAAGGAGATGCATTGGATTAATGAAGTTATCCTGTAACTCTGAGTGCTGTTAAAAATAGGTCATTAGAAAGAACAAGTACTTTGTTGATTTGAAGAACTTTTATTTTTTTTCCTGTTCTTCTTAGTTTATGGTATAAATTCTTTGTTAAAAATAGTAATTTAATTTGCTCCATCCAAAAGTTTAGAATTCTCCTATGTCGGCCCCATTTCTTTATAAACTTCTTCCATGCTATATGACTTGTTTTTGTCATTCCGAACATATTATTGCACTAAAACTTCAAGAATATTAGCTTTGTGAAGCTCAGCCAAATTTTTTTATGATGATAGGTACTGTATGGTGATATTATTATCTTACCAATATGAATATAAGAGTATGTAGGCTCTGGCTTTTATAGGTATTTCAGTTTTTTTGTCTCTGAGCGTAGTTCATAACCATGAATGGATTAATTCATTTTGGGTCATGCCAAAAACTGAAATTGCCTTTTCACTTGATATCAAATGCATTTGATGCAGCAAGACAACCCCCCTCATCCTCAATATGGTCTTCTATGTCCACCCATACTCATGTATTTCTTCCATAGTCCAAAACGCGATATTACTTACATGGTGCTTCAGAGTCCATGCAGACCATAAATTATTCTTCTGTTGTGGACGTTGTCTATGTTCTTAAAGAAAGCAGCATTCCACAGCCTGATACTTTTAGTACCCAATGGCTTTTTCACCTTTTTAAATGCTACAGGGACCAACTTCTTAGAGCATAGCATACGTTCCATGCCCATAAAAATTGGTTCGTTGCTTGCCTAATCTTATTATGAGCTTCTACAGTAAGATAATGATTCTAGACCACTGTATAGTCAAAGGCATCATAATAGATTTGATTCAGGTTAGCTTGCCAACTAGTGTAAAAAAATTGTTTGCCTAATAGGCAACGGTAGCTGAAGTTTTTTCATACAGTAACAAGTGCTCTTGAAAACAAAGTGCTGGTCATATTCATGGATATAGAAAAACAACATATGCTTTAAGGCAGTTTACTTCTTAACTATAGCCGGCACTGGAGAGTTTCAAGGTAGTTCGCTGGAGTGTTTACAATCTGATTTTTTTTGGGTACTGTATCATGGTAAAAAGATAAATTAAGCATTGTAGGTTACTCCTTTTTTTAGGTGCAGAGGTGACTGTATCATGGTAAAAAGATAACTATTAACATTCACATAGGTCCCATTATATTGTTCTTCCCGAGCATGTTATCATCGTACATGGGTATATTTTCTTGCAAGTACAAGCAACAAATTTTAATCTCCTGTTTTGTTACCATGGAGAATTTTGTCTAATTAACTAGGAACGTCTTAGCAATTCACGTAATTGACACCAATAAAGAAAAATAATAATGGATATGAATCCATAAGGTATGTCACTACCGGCAAAAACAAAATAGACTGATGTGTCCTACAGAAGACTCCACCTAGCTATGTCTGTAGCTCGTTTAGTCGACAACCGAATCCCATGACCATGAATGCCAAATATATGAATTCTCTGTTGTTGTTCATGCAAAATCTAATACCAGAAGACTGCATTTGTTTCGGCATTATTGTTCTTAGCAGCTGCCTACCAATCCACTTTTCTTTGTCCATGTTAATATTTATTTCCCATTGTTAGCAAATCACATCAACAGTAGGTGCAATGCAGAGACCTGGCAAACCCAAACTAACTCCTTGAAATAATACCCTAAAAACTCAGCTAGTCTCCAAGTGTCAACCTCGTTAATCACAAACTCATAGAGTATATTTCTGTAGTCATTCCTGATTTTTATAGTGCTTTTTATTTTCTGTAGTCATTCCTGATTTTGATGATGCAAACAAGCCAAACTAAGGACTTCTCTCCATGCTTACACACACACACTCATGTATGATATAAGCATTCAAGTGAATGAATGATACGAGAGAGATCTATGCACTTCCACCGTTTTAACATGTGAATTTCCCTTTTTATGCGTTTTTCACGTTACATTTAGTGTCTCAAATTTATTTTCTTTGTATTTTCTGCTGTTTTACTCCCTTTGCGGTGCTTCTACCAAAAATTATGGGTGAATATGATTACATAAAACTCATTTCATGCAATCACATACTCACAGTTTAAAACATGAAAGAATGATATTTCATATATATTTATGGTTGATAAACATTTTTCTTCACTTGAATAAATTGCCTTCTAAGTACAAATTCTGAAAACCAACTCTAGCTCTTAAGTTTGTGGTAGTTTACTGATTTACCTGGAAATTCAGAAGGGATTTACAAGAAACAACATAAAATACAAGACAACTACATAATGAAGTGAACAGGATACTATCTTGATCTGCCTAATGCACATGAAAGGAGATATTGACGCGGCTCAATCAAATCACATAGTTGTACATATTTTCAACCATGTCGTTAGATTGAGACACGCCAGTGCCTCCTCTCCCCCTCTGCTAACGCTTTGCTGTAACTGAGTGTTCTAAAAAAATCATAACAATATACAATCAAGCATAAATCCCTCCAATGTGGATATGGAAATAGAAGTGTAAAGAAACATGCCTAGTCTTCCTCATATTGAGTCTTTACTTGATTTTTCCTGCATACTTATTAGTAATTCACATGGATCAATTTCTGTACCAGTTCCAGATCCTGGATTCATCTAAAATAGCTTTGATCTGTCTTTTAACACGATAGTTAAATGACAAGTAGATTTCCTAATTGGGTAACTCTGCCCTCGAGCGCTAGGTCTACACCTCTTAATTGTAGCACCTCCATTCACCTCAAACTTACTGACGAACAAATCAGCTTCATTCAGGCCCATATTATGACGAGCATTTGCCGCTGCAGAGTACACCAGTTTTATAAAATAGGACTATTCAGACCCGTAAAATTCTGTTAATTAACAGAGAGGGACATATTTAACGTGGTTCATGTTGAGTTGAACGACAACTTTCGAATTTACATTATTGTGCTGAGTTAAGTGGAATATTAAGCTAATATTGCTTATTTGTGTTGGAGTTGTATATGTGATGTATATATGCAAGTTTAAATATTTTAGGCTAATATTGCTTATTTTTGTTGTAACAGGACCAAATTGCTTATGTTTTGGACAAAATATCAAAAGCAAAGCAAGAGTAAATCAAGCATTCGACTACTTCGTAAGTAATTTGTTAATGCAAGTATGTATGACGTATCATGGACATGGTAGAGTTTATCAAACAATATGTATGAGTTCTTAAGTTTGGATATATGAGAAGCAATTTGAATGATATGTATGAAATATTAAGTTTTAATATATGAATGTTGTTTGAGTGATATGTATGAAATATTATGTTGATTTACATGTTGTTTGTGAAGATGTGTTATGTTTGTTTACATTTGAGAAATAGATAATGATATATATGAACGTTGTTTGGATGATATGTACATACTTAAAAGTAATGGAAGAGCAGGAATGGTGGTATACAAAGGGGAAATGCTATAAAAACTGTATCAGATATTATAGGGTTTAAAAATCGCTATCAAAACATGGGAAAAATGCTATTACAAAATGTAACAAAGGTTATTATAAAACATAACAAACGCTATGTATTTGTACATATGAACACTATACAATCAAAGCAATAAACGCTATAGGAGCAAAAAGAAACGCTACGGTAGAATTTTAATAAACGCTATCACAGGTGGTAGTTGGCCAAGAATCATATAGCATTTCTGTTTAATAGCAAAGGAGAAACGCTATCGACTGTACTTTTTAATAGCGTTTTTCTATGTGCTATTTTAAGTTGGTGGTCTAAGATAGCATGTCGTTACATGGCGTTCTCTGAAACGCTATATTAGCCTGTAATAGCGTTTTTCAAACGCTATAAAATCCCTTTTTTGTTGTAGTGTGCTTTTCAGGTGTAAATACGAAACATTCGTTATTGGATAGCTTCTCTCAGCTAGCTGACCTTACTGATCCACAAAATCTCTTATAATCTCGCATTTCCTGTCATTTGAAGCGTTCCCAGTCATCTTCAAGTTTTCAGGTTCAACATACCTCTGAACTTCCAGTGATTGATTCTTAACAGCGTGGGGGACTTGATTGTGCTAAGGCACTGGCCAACGATAATAAAGGTGAACATCTTGTAGAAGGAGGAGAAAGGAAAAACAGCAGGATCGACCAAAGCAAGAATGAGCCTCAGAAATGCTCCGCGTCAATTGAATCTTTTGAAAGATCCATCGTTAAGACCTCTGCTCAAATTCAGATGATACTGATCATCCACCTTATAAGGTTCCACTTGGAAATTTGATGCATAAGGACCACTTCAGTGGTTGGAACCTAAGGAGGATGTATTTTGACTTGGATTTACATCCAAATGATAGGCGAGACTCCATTAAGAGTTTGGACGCCGTAAAAAGTTGTATGATTAATCAGTTTAACACCGTTAAGAACCAACTTGAAACACAACTAAATCTGGCCATGAATAATGTTGATAGGCGACTAGAACATTGGGCCAAATTTGGTTATGAATTCCAGAGATTGAATGCTCGGCACCTTGACCATATTGAAATCTTAGAAAACGATAAAGCTGGACTGATTCACTTGATTAGATCCCAAGAATCTGAAATTGCCTCTTTAAAGAATGGGAACATCAAAGTGAATAACTTAGAGGCCAGAAATGTCAAGCTTGAGAAAGAGCTGGAGGTTGTGCAAGCGCGACTTCAAGAAGCTCAATTGCTCAAGAAATTGCTGAGTACCACTTGGCCTTAGAAAGACGGGCTTTGATTTCTTTTAATCAGGAAAAATGGCTCTCGAGAGCAAAATTACTTCCCAAAATGAGACCCTTAGAATCCTTGAAGAAGATAAAACCAGGTTGTGTAAAGATCTTGATGAAACCAAAATCAGGACTGACAATACTTTGTTTCAATTCTATATTTGCAGAGTCATGAGTCGTGGAAGTCTAAGTTATTTGAACAAGGATTTTCTGCGAACTCTGGCCCTGGTTTGGGAACAGGTACTTTTATATTCTAATAATGTTGATGATGAATACCTTCAAGAGCGGCTTCTAGAAAGAGAAGACCGTAAGGCTCTGGATAAAGGTAGGAGGATATTGGCGAATGAGCGAGCTCAATCTTTTAGGGGGAAACATCCAGATGCTACCATTACTTGTGACCCACCCAGTTCTGTTGGGATTAACATTTCTAGTTCTCATATTCCCCCCGTAGACCACTCTGCCCTAGATGTTGCTGAATTCGACCCATTATCGAGCACCCAGTTCAAGAAAATGTTGTTAAATAGTGCGCGAGTCATGGCAACACTTCTTTAAATGCGAACGATTAAGAGGTTGACTTTGTGTACCCAGTAACTCCAGGTAAAATTGATATCTATCAGTCTGCTCCAGATTTGGATTTCCTTATTTCTTCACCTGGGATTGCTGAGTTTCATGCTTACTATTCACTTGCATCAAGTGTGGTTTCGCCACCTCCTTTTCCTGCTTGTGGTACTACTGTTCAACCTGTCGCCGTTGATTCCGTCTTAATATCCATTTGCACTAATCCTCTCATCACACCTTCATCAGGCGACCCATCTTTACCTGATGTGTCGGATTCGGAAGATGAGGACGGGATTTGGAACACCAAGGCTGTGTCCACTTTGGTACGCAAAAGGAAACCAGTTTGCAAGTAATCTAGAATCATTAGCCTGTCTCTTCCTGATAGTTCTTTTGTGTAAGCAGAGCAATAAGAGATGAATGTTGAGAAGTTGGTTCATCTTTTTCTTTCCCTGTATAAGAAGCAGCATTTATGATTTTTATGCTCTGATTTCAACCTATTTCTTTTATCTGTTATGCGTTTAGACCGGTTGTATATGCGAATGCTGGCCCTCGCTTAATATTTTAATGTTTGCGTACTTACGTTTGTATTGTTTGCGTACTTACGTTTGTATTGTTTGGTATTATAATAGTTTTATCACTCCGCTCTTATGAGTGACAGTATTCCATGGAGAATTTATTTTGTTAGTTGCGCGAATCTTATCGTTCGTTTACTTTTCGCAGTAAAGTTATAATGAGTCTGTGGTATGTTTTGAGTGGGCATTGTTGATTTTTTACACAATGGTGATGTCCCCATACCACATCTCTTTACAATTTCATAAATTTTCTTAATTTTAATCACGATTTCAATTGATCAGTTCATGATTTTTGAGTTGATGTTCAACCACATCCCCTGCTAACTTGGTTGTACAAGCTTATTTTTAGGGATTAGGTTTTTTTTAGAGATGCGCGTGGTCATTATGTGTTTTTTTGGGGTGCCCCCCAGGGAGGTTTTGGGTTTCAATTTTCGATCCAAGTTTGGTCTTTTTAGTCTTGTTTTTTCTAGGACTGAAAAGACCTCGTTGGACACCCCCTTTTGGCTAGGATTTCTATTACCCCCTTTCGGCTAGAATTTCTGTTACCCCTTTTCAGCTAGGATTTCTGATTTGCGCTGGTCCTTCCAGCATGTTTTTCCGGTCTTTTTGGCACTAGAAATGGTGTTTCCAGCTGAGGAATTTATTCGTGGGATATTTTTACCATTACCCCAGTACCTTTCTTGAAGCTTGATGTCAATTTCTTCAGTGAACACTTACTAAGAGAAGTACCACCTTTTGACTTGTTGTTTGTCTTAGAACAGCTTGTCCTGTTGAGGCGATGTGCTTATTCATCCAATTTGGTTTTCATGATGTTTGTGGCTTTCAAGCCGCTTTGCTTAAAATGTGCTTTAAGAATCTTCCCGTCATAATTAGGCTGTATACGATTAATTGCTTCTATTAGCCTACATTTCGAAAAACCAGCTTTTAGAATGAAGTGACAAGTATGTTACTCAGATAAGCACATAATAATTTCCTTTGTACAAGGCATTTGTAAGTAGACCATTGCTAAATATTAGCATGAATATAGTGAGTGATAAAGCAGGATAAAATGGCTACTATTTCTTAAGTAAACAGGGTAAAAATAGAGTAATAAAGCAAAGTAATGGGGATTCTAATTCAAAGCTCCATAATTAGGACACTGGTTACTAATCATCAAACATGCATTGGTTCTGGATTAGTTTAGGCCTTTTCCTCAATGCTCACTGCCCATTGTTCGTAGAGAAGTGGGACAATGTTCTTAGTCTTGCACATATTGTTGCAAATGGTTCTCCCTAACCAGCACCTCAATTAATGATTTTAAGTGTCTACACTCATCAGTATCGTGTCCTGGTTGGTTAGGGAATTGACAGAACCTTCCTGATTTTGTGGTAGCATCTCTGACTTGCATCCATTCTGGAACTGGATACTTTTCAGTGCTCTTAGTTGCCATGAAGATATCCCCTATGGTGTCATTGAGGTGGGAGGGGGGGTAAAATCAGAATTCTTGAAAAAGCACGGCTTCTTTTTAGGCTGGTTAATTCTTCCTTTTTTGCTTCTCTTCGAAACTTCACCTGCTATTCCTAAGATACATTTTCGTTTTTCATTCCGATCCATGGAATGAGTGCCCTTTCCCCTGCTAGCTCTTTGCCCGGGCACATAATCATAATTTGGAAATGAGATATTTAGGTCGTCTTTTAAGGGAGATGCCCCCTTGATGGGATCATTTACCCATTGTGGGGTTGTGTTACTAGAATAGTTACGCACATCATTATGATACACAGTTTTATGAGTAGAATTTTCTCGTTTAGCTAAAAATTCTATTTCGCTTGCATGACTCGTTTGAGCGAATGGAAGGTTAGTGGCACTTGGTGCGGCTTTTACGGTAGTGGCTTGAATAACGAGTATCGACTCAATCTTCTTTTTCACTGCGTCGTTTGCAATAGTTATTTGACTCGTTATCCCTGTCATTGCTTCTTCCAATTCTCTCTTGGTTACGGCCGCCTCAACTTTTAATGGTTCCTTTACTTCGGGATGGACGGCAGGCGATGTGGCAATGTTGAAGACGCCGCCGATTTCGTCAATCACTTCCTTTGGTGTGCTCATAATTTCAAGCACAGTTTTTCTCAGAGAATCTTCGTCGGACTTCAATTTGGAAAAGAAGCAAATACAGCCCCACGGTGGGCGCCAAAATGTTTACACCAAAAAATGGCTTAAACACCGAAGGTACTAAAATTGTACTTCACCAAAATGGTAGGGAAATAGATGTAGCTGTACTTAACAATAATTGAAAATGAAAATGCAAGGAAGATAAAATAGAGACAAGGTTTACAGTGGTTCATCCTTATATTAGGCCTGCATCCACTATGAAGATAGCTTGCATTCTTATAATGGGGATTACAAAATACATAAACTCTCTTTTCTCATACATCTTTATACCCACTCAATATACTCTCATTCATACATTTCAATCCTGGGATTTTATGAGAGAATGGTAGAGTTTGAGGAGGAGAAGGATGGGTGAATGATTGAGAAGGAAGATGTCTTTGTTTCCCCCAATTACAAGGTTGTACATGACGCCATGGCCAAATGGATGATGGAACTTTCAGTGGAGAAGATGATCATTACTTCCAAGTGTTTGAGCAGTCACTGAGGATAGAATTTAGCAGCACTTTGTGGCTAGAAAAATTGGATCCTTTTACGCTGGCAGCCATGGCATATTTATAGGTGAGCTCCCTTGAGCAAGTGATCTGAAATCTGTATATGTAGGCTACGGGTCATTCATCCCATTAATTACAAACATGCCATCGCCTAGCTGTAGCCAGCTGTCCGTAGCTGTTTCCAGTTGTCATATGTGAGCGACTCTATAGAAGCGAGCGATTTGGGTAGACGGGCAGACGATCATGATTTTCTGATGCGGCTATGTCTGATCCTGAGTGAGCAGATGGTGACCTTTTTAGTCTGGAGGTGACTGGACATAGCTTGCGACTTAAGATGTAACTGCACTCTTTCTAAGAATTGGTGTATGACCAACCGGTAGGTGGTGTCTGACCAAAGTATTGGCGTTCGACTAGCAGGAACATACGAGCGATAGGAGTTGCAACCTATGAGCGGTTGTTAATTGCACGCGCGACCTTGACTCCTGCTCTGATACGTGTGACCAAACTTTGAAATTAGGTCAAGCATCTTCCATTGTTGTGTGCAACTTGCTTTGTTTTGATTCTCGAGTGGCTTTGTTCCGATATGAACGACCGACCTTTGCTTCTACGCCCGAATCATGACTCGCTTCTAATTTGGTTGAAGATATGGACACATAAGACATTATAGTTGCTTGTTTTGCAGCTCTAATCCAGGTTCGGTCTTTTGACGGATAAACACTGTCTCAACTAGAGTCTTAAAGGTTGCCCCAAACGTTACTTGGGCTAGTAGGGTTTCCTTCAACGGGGTGTTCAGTCCTTTAACAAACCCAAGGGCTTTATTCTTCGGGTGTCTACCAACCCTCTCCCAAACTTACATAACTCAGTGAATTTGGATATATATTCTTGCAGGCTCAAGCTTCCTTGCTTGAGGTGGATGAATTTCTCTAGCTGAATAGTCATTTCTTCCTTTGGTAAAAACTTCGCTTCAAAACGGGTTTTGAATTCGGCTCATGTGAAGATCCGACCCTCGTTCTCCATCTATATTAAGTTCCACCACTAAAGGGCTTCATCCTTTAGATGCCAGACTGCTATTCTCCTCTTTACTTCATCGGGCTAGGCAGTAGCCTCAAAGATTTTCTCATAGTTCATAACCCAAGATTGGGCACTAGCGAAACCTTCCTTCCAGAAAACGATTTCCCTCCAAGATTCATAAAGGTATTACAAAAGTAAGAAAAATCAAAGGCCACTCCAGCGGCAAGAGCTGCAGAAGCCGCTGGGGCAGGATTAGGAACAGGGACCTGTTCAACAGTACGGAGATACTGTTGAAACCATTATGGCAAGTAGCGTGGTCTTGCCTAGTTACTGATTAGCTAGAAATGTGTTTATTTTATGCTCTTATATCTTATCTTTTGTAAATAAATAAATAGTACTTTTGGTATATTATTCATATGTTTTCACAGGTTCAATAAATGTCTCCTTCACACAATTAAAGACCAATTGCTAAGAAAAAAAGCTATTTTCCGATATAAACAAGTTTTGAAATCACAAAGGAAGTTGTAGCACACTGGTAAAGGCTTGGAAATTTGGACAGAGTGACCTGAGTTCAATCCCCGTCAAGCCCTCTTTTTGCTGAATAAAGGAACATTCACACTGCCTCCTTTGCTCTGAAGAATATATGGACTAGTGTTATATTATATTATATATATATTCATATGTATGTGTGTATGATATACACTAATAACATTTCGGGAATAGGCATGTTCTTCTTAAGGAAATCAATTCAAATCATTCATTTTTTACTGTCATTTAGAAGAATATTTGATTGAATTATTGCCAAGGAAAAGCCAATCAATCTGCCATATGTCACTAATCAGGAGAGGAAATCTGCATGGAATATCTCAACCATTATGTCATATCTTTTTTTTGTAAACAAAGATATTCAAGAGATACTTTCTAGGCCCAATATTCACGTTAAGAGGAGCCTACATCTTCTATAAATACACATGATATCCATTGTAAACCTAGTTCCATTATTCTGTATTCTGTTCTTCTCCATTAATAAAGCTTTTCTTTTATTTCTCTGCAATTTTAATTTTCAAGCAACTTGTGCCGTCTATACAATTAGATTTGGTAGAGCACAAGTTGTCTTTGCAATCTATTTTTCTTATTATCGATTGACCGTTTGATTAGATTCAACGACAATCCTAATTTTAATTTTCTACTGTTTTTGTTGTTTCTTTTCTAGTAATTTGTCCTGTTGTTTTAGTTGTTGAATTTTGTATTGACCTGATTAGATTCAGATCCATAGTAATTTCAATAGCATTAATTCAAAACCATCTCCAAATATTGTCTAACTCGCCCAAGAAATATATAAATAATAAAATTTAAAATTCCTCCTTGTGTTTGACCTGCATATTACACGATTTATGCGCTTGCAGTTATTATAACAAATTCGCGCTTTTCTAGTTCCAAGAAAGCATCGATCGGTTGCCCTACACATTAGGATTTTCAGCCATTCTACTATCTGAGAAGAAAAGGAAGAATCCTTTAGTGAATACTCCTGCGATAGTATTTAAGCTGAAAAAGGATGGAAACGATAAAGGTGCCTAGTATAAATGTGTATGCTTATTGAGGTAAATATATTATATATATACTTCCTTTTTCAATATACAAGTACGCCTCTCATTAGAATATTTCCCTTATAATCGGGCAACCTATGCTCCGATACCAAACGTAATAACCCGCCCAGAATGGGCCTAAATTTCGACCTAGAAAAGGCCCATCGAAACTTAGAGCCATTCTAAACGGGTCGTCGGTTCTTGTAAGGATTACATTTGCATAGATAATAATAGCATATACTTCGAATGGAAATCTCACATAGCGGAAAGAGAAAACATAATATTCAAATAAGATGTACCATTATTTCAAAATCTCAGAAATACAACAGTCACAGTTACATCTGTTCAATAGGTACATCAAATAGTTCATTCTCATAAATTTCCAAAAGAAGTAAAGCAATAACTGCTAATAATAACATAACAACTTTGTCTTCTTCATCGGCTTCAATCATGACTTCATCCATGGCTTTTACTCCATCTACCGACCTGTTGGATGTTAAGGAGAGGGGTCAGAACATAAAGTTCTGTGTGTCTGAAATAAAGTGTTACTTAATGTCCATACCCTATATTTTTAGCGGGTTACATATGTCAAGGTATGTCTACGTAGCACACAAGATTCACACAACATAAGCATCTAACCAACGAGGGTGGATATCCAAGTTAATCGCCCATTAGTGTTATTAGGGTAAAGACCAAACGAGATGGCATTCTTGGTCACTTATGGCCCTATTAAAGGTGGATTCTTACGACCTCTTATAACCTTGAGGCGAAACCCTAGCCCTTTCAGACCCTGTCCTAGCACGTTAACGTTCTTAAGTCTATCCTCTCATTTATAATATGAGAAGTAGTATTACGAACGTTACTACTTAACTGATATTACCCAGTAGGACACCTATGTCGCTTAAGACTTTCCTTAGACAGTTGGTGAGCATGCAATGGCCATATATCCTTCAATTACCAATCTGTCCCTAGTTGCGCCCTTACAAGATTATAGTGGAAGCGAACATCTCCGTGAACTACCCTACTTTGTTACCGCTTTATGCCTAACAACTTCAAGAGAAGGAGGACCCCAAGTCCCACTTCAAATATAGTAAGGGTGGGTCCTATGACTTTGGTTCCTTTCCAAGGAATAAACCTTCGGAGGAATCCTAGTCCTAACCACTTAAGACCCAAACTAGATAAAAAGATAGTCAGCCACTTAAGACCTTCTCAAGGCGAGTAAACCTACTTATTTTCACACGCAATGGACTTATGTATAGTTATATATATACACATTAAACCGTACACCTGTAAATGCTTGGTTCCGAGCATACTTCTATTACAAGGTGGTTTAACCTCGTGTCTAGTGTACTAAGTTTATGAATGGCCCATGGCACCTAGACATCTCACATTAGTTGGGCCTACTTGTGGTTGCTAGATTTGCTGGTCAGTTCCGGGCAGGCTTCTACCACAAATGGCAACTAACCTCATGTCCATGTGTCACTTATTTATATATATTTAAATCCATTCTATATATGCACACACAAGTAAATATATATATATATACATATATGTATATATATATATATGTTAAGGGGACATTTCAAATTTGAATTCTAACCTAATCGCATTTATTACGCTAATTTAATGTTGATTGCGTTGATATAAGTAAAATAATAGTAGCGCTTAATTAATGCAAACATTTGTATAAACATGGAAACTATCTAACGAGGTGACAATTTTCAATTTGTCCAATTCAAGATATACAAGTTAGATTTTTCCATAATTCTACTACTACAACATAGGCATGATGGCATACTGACAATATATCAAGTGACTGTGAATGGAAAATATACATTCATAACAATTTCAACTTGCATCCTAGGATTGTTGGAATGATTTCAATATTAGATTAAATAGAGTATTACGTACACTTATACTTGTATGTTTAAAATACCTATTTCACCTATTCACCACTTTTGGCTTATGCACATAAAAATGCTTACATTTGATCTATTTCACATTTGAATGCGTTTGATTCAAATTAGGATCCAAACCCAAACCAAGTCATGAAATAATCAAATCTAAACCTTTTTAGGTTACATTCAATGGTAAATAAAAGTGAATTACATGAAATAGGTATAATAGTGACAACACTCATATTCATTTTCATCCAATACAAAAACCAGAAATCGACAAAACCCAATTATTCATGACAATTCATACGCAACTACAAGATAGAGGATTCATGGTTTTCATGTTTACATTATCGAATATCCAAATCCCCCCAGGCATACATAGTCATATGACAAACTATTAAAAACATGAATATGCCTTAAGTAAACCACATTCCACTCACAGATCTATGCGAAATAGAGAGAAATCATGGTAGAATTACAAGATCTGCAACAATCTTTACGTTCAAGCGAGCTCCAATAATCCTCTTATTAATATACATATAAGAGACATACATTAGATTCTTATACATATATGTTTATGCTAAATTCCAAAATTATAAACTTATGTAAATTAGAATAGTTAGAGAATTAAAGTAAAGTTATAGAATTAGAAGAAACCTTAACCTATTCTTTTATTTTTCTCTGGAATTTAACAATGGTGGAGAAGCAGCATGGAGGAAGAGATAAAGAATGATTAGGGTTTTTATAGAGTGATAAGAGAGGTATATATTGCTGCACGTGTGAGCATAGACCATTGGATTAATTAGAATTAATCCAAGCCTTTGATTTATCTATATCCTCTAAGAAAAACCCTAACCAGCTAGCTTTATTGGGTTGTCCAGCCATCGACCGGCGGTCGACACCCCTTAACGGGGGATGTCGACCCCCCTTAAGGGGGGATGTCGACCCCTTCGGGGCTGGAATGCTCGATAAGGCTACGTTGCTGAGCTGTTTATTTTATTTAATATGTTCCTTAATTTTTTAATCTTATTCCATATATATAATATACTTTGTCTCTCCAAATCTTTTCTCTAATTTAAAATTTGAATCTCCCTCTTTATTTTTCATTTATATTTTGGACAATATACATAATATTCATATATATATTCTGTGTTCACTGTCCAAATTCATTTGTTCATAACTTCTTCATACATTGACCGTTTTCAGCATATTATGTATGAAAAGGATGTAGAATTTCTCCATGAATCCAAATAAAAGAATTTCATAGCCAAATTCCTAAAGCTGCAAAATCTCTTTTTCTAGCCATACTATTAATTGCTTATTTTTAATTATTTAATTATTATTAATACTTATGAATTTTACGGGGTGTTACAGAGTGACTCAGTGTGAAATCTCTTAAGACAATGGTTTAGTGACTTTTCTGGTTTCTGTCTAATTCTAGCTAAATCATAAATGTTGATTGCTGAGTTTTTCTTCATATGGAATTGTGTGCTAATGGCGGTGGATAATTGTTTCCAAGTAGTGATGACTGGGCTACAATAATGCCTGCGTCATTTTCTGGCTTCTTTATGAAGGGTTGTCAGGAAGATCTTGCATTGAAGTGCTTTAGAAACGTTATACTCATCCATGTAACTCTCAAAGATAGCGAGATGCTCTTCGGGGTTTGTGTTCCCATCGTTTATTAATTATTTGGATGCATTAAAATATTATTATAGCTATTATATATATTAGTTCTATTTAGGCTTGGTGGTTGTCGCTATTATATATATATATATATATATATATATATATTTATAGTGGATATTTCCCGCAGTACCATTAGCGGGTGATTTCCTTATACGCCCCATAATATATATAGTGGATGACCTTCATACTGCGATATCCTGCCTTGAAGCAGGATTGGTATTATTTATGTTGACTAACATCTGTGGATACAGGGAAAACAGGTTTGAGGAATCCAACTGGATTCCTCATAAAATTATTTATTGTTGTTTACATATTTATATATGTGTGGTGTGTTGAATTGAATTGATGGTTTGTGCATTTGAATATTTGAATATCACTGGCCCTAAATATTAATATATAAAAATATTGTAAAAAGGGATTTTGAGATTTAAAACGAAAATCTATTTTTCCAAAATCGAATTTGAATTTCGAATGGGGTAGGAAATATTAACTTGTTTCGAATAATAAAAACAAGTAGTAAATTTATAAACGATGTTTATAAATGAAATGGAATAATTATCACTGGATAATTTGGGAAATGTGAATTCATTCAAAAAGGGAACAGGGTATCATTTCAGGAGGAAACAATGAAATTATTTCCGATGTTCGAAATGTAAATTGAATTGAAATAAATCTATCGGATTTACTATTAGAATTCGACTATATCGAATTTATAAATGAAAATTATTTCTAGAAAGGAAATTATAATTATATTTAGTAGAAATTATATTTCAGAATTATAAGTCCTAAAAGCTAACACTTCAATATTTAAAATAATTTTGATGTGTATATATATAAGTTATAATAATAAAAAAAAGGGAATCAAGCTTCAAATGGAGTTTAAATTGGAAGTTTGTTTAAGGTATAAAATAAGGACGTAATTTATAAACAACGTTTATAAATGTGATAAAGTAATTTTCATCAAATAATTTTGAAATAGATTTTTTCCAAAGTAAATTTGGCTTATAAAACCATATTTTTAATGGACTAGAAGGTGAGATTTTAATTGAGTTTTTGTATTACAAGCTTTTCTCTATCTCAAGAAAAGAATGTTGTCGATCAAGGTTTGAGAGGTAATTAAAATACCCCAACTCGAATGACTTCACTATTATTAAGGGATGATATTAGTTTGCAATGATAAATGATGTTTTATTTCCAAACGAATTGGAATTTAATATAGAAATTGAGTTATGAATAATTTTGTTTTATAAACGAAGTTAACATTTATATTTAAAGTATAATTAAAACGAACTCGCCGCGATGCGATAGTTCGTAATTTGATGATTCAAACTTTAATTGAGTTTATTGAACATAATATAAGTCGAAATTCTATGAAACAAGAAATGCCCGGACTTATTGAATAATAGTTTTCTAATGGAAGAGAGAATTATGGATTTCGTCTTATAGATTTTGAGTTATATCAAAATAAAATTTTAGAAAAATAATTGTAAAATTATTTATAAACCATAACGATTTATTTAATAAATTAAAAGGGTTTGGAGTGAATAAAATCTGAATTATTATTAGAAAAGTCCAGACTTGAGCTATGAATTAAACTAGTGAATATCCCATGCTTCGCACACGGGCAGAGTTTAGATTTTATGTTGTATGTGAAGGAGTGGGAAAACGATGGCCATAATTTGGTAAATGGTGTCATTCACCATCATTGGAAATGCGATGGGTGTAAATATTGAGAGGAGCATGTTAACAGTACTACCAATCAACAAGTCCGTTTAAAGTTGATTTTTCGTTAGTATAAAAAAGTATGGAGATAGATAGGGAGTAGTGATATTTTTGTTGAAAACTAACAGAAATAAATAAGACTATAAAACAATAATTGAACATTTAGGTTGTAAGCATGGTGAACTATAAAATAAATCAATGATGTAGTATGCAGGTGTGATACATAGGAGTTAAACAAATAGCGTAGCATGGTTGAATATTATTAGCATGCAATCAAGTAGTACGTGGTGGGTATATAATAATGGAAGGTTGTGTGGAAATAATGGTCCGGTGGAATAAAATACGCTGAAGGAAAAAAGCAAACAAACAGCTGTCATTGCAGCGAGGAGTGAATATCTGTGGTTATAAGGCACAACAAGTAAACATACGTCTACGCAGCAAAATTCGTAGACATAAAAAATTACTATTTGATGAACAGTAACAAATACACGTAAGTCAAGGGGTACAACAAACTAACTAACAAAATAAAAATCTATGCAAATAAAAATAGAAGTAAAAAATATAATACAGGCTACATAGATAACGGTAAAGGGGAACATCGAATAAAGTCATTTTTTATGTCTTTTATCCCTAGTCTTCTTTGAAGGCGAAACATATCAGTACTTTTGTCATTCAATTCCTAAAAATAAAGATTAATGTGTAAGCAGTAAAAATATATAGTAGTGTTTACTATTTATATTTTATTTGTTTTGGCAGACAAAATTTTAACTACGGTTTCCGGTTTTGTTACGACAAACGCAAAAAATACGTCATCCAGTATTGGGTCGATGTTAGTGTGAAACATTGCAGCAGAAAGCCTAGCAAAGTATTAATTACTGAGGTACAAACAAATCAGCGAGGTGAACGTTTAAACAGTTATAAACCATTTAAGGATTATAAGGTAATTAGAAATAATGGATGGCTTAGTTTAAATTACCTTCAACGACATCTTCAACAAACATGAAATTTAACTTATATATCTACCTCAAAAAGCAAAGGGATACTTTCAGCAAAAGTAGGCGGGGGGGGGGGTGATTATAGGTTAATTGAAAGTGGAATTTGAACTAAACTAATATGACTGGATGAATTAAACATGAAACTTCTGTTATGATTTTTGTGCGCAGCGGAAGCTTGACAAAATGCCAAGAAAAATTGGATCTTTATCACCCAATCACTTGAAGATGAATTTGATTGAAAAAAACAACAACACAAATAATATCGGAAATATGAGCATACAATATTCCACCCAACCACCCTCTTTATTGATTCACTAATAAAAATTGTTTACAAACGATCTCAACTATCGTTACAAACAATTACAACTTGAACCAATAACCTTATTGAGAAATAGGTAGAGAATATCTAATGGCTAAAAAATTTGAGGAGAAAGACAATGAAGAATAATGGCAAATTTTCCACACCTAATGAAGAGATTAGCTAACCCTTTTTATAGTGAGAATTGCTTCATGCCCAAGAAAAAACTTGGCTTCATGCCCAAGAAAACTTGGCTCCCAAAATATCTTCATATATGTTATAAAATTATTTGGTTAAGCACCAAATATCCTTGCAATAAATGTCCACAAATATAGCAACCAATATCTCTCCATAAAATCTAGCACCAAATCTCTTCATCAAATTTAACAACAAATCTCTCCACAAAATATGTAAGATTATTTGTTGCCCAAAATTTTGATTTGCGTATCACCAATTTCAACAACTTCAACCGTACGGAAATAAATGGGAAAGCTTAACATGGTAGTAGGAAACCGGTAAGTGTATTGAAGCCAATGAATATAATATATAAATGGTCCGGTAATAAGAAAGGGTAGAGTGACACCAACTAAAAAATAGGGTAGAAACACTGCATGTAGGTTAAGAAAAAAATCAATATATACGTAATTAAGATCGGACAATTATGTCCATAATGTGTATTCTCACCTTAATTATAATCCCTCGATTAAGCACTTGTTTTGTCGGAAGCAATGTTGATGCCAAATCTTTTGTTGGAACAGTGTCCTGAAACCAAATTTCAATTCACAACTTGTTTCCATTGAACGCCCAGTGTGTGTGTATAATTGAAAAAGTGCACAGTCATCTTTCCTTTCCCTTTATCGACCGTCGAATTTTCTATAACGAATCTGTCTTTAGGTGATCGAAAATTTGGAGTAGAGCTGTGTTCGCTTGGTGGAGTTAGCTACGACATAAAAATTAGTCAAAACGATGATAAAAGGTAATATATTGACATTAACTCCATAGTCAGCCTTAGTGAACATAAAAAAGTACCCGTGAGTGCATATCCAACACATCAGTAATAGTTGTTCTTTTTGAAAAATTTCTAGTGGTAAAGTAAGTATCGATATTGTTCATATCTTGGTTGTTTGATTTAAACTCCACCACAGCTTCAGAACCGATGAGAAGGTTGAAGATTTTTTCAGTTTTCACTACCCCATTCACTTGAAAGTAGCATGTAATATATTTATATTTGTATATTAGTTAAAACATAAAACGAAACGGCAAACGAATAAAAAAGACAGAATGAGGAAATGTAGGCATGTTCACGCATGCGATGTCAAAAGGTAAGATGAATCATAAACATGTGATTGCAACAATAAAGAACGTATACAGGGAAGTATATTGAAGTGGAGGGAAGTTAAAAGAAAAAAAAAATTGATCAGGTGTTCACTGTAGAAGTGTTAAGATATGTGCAGGGTGAGTGTGGGAATAATAAGATACGTGTAGATTAGTCAATTATTAAATATAGACCCATAAGATACAAAAAAAAACATCATGCCAATTTGTAGGCAACCAGAAGATCATCAACATTGCGTTGCCAAAAGCAAGATAGTAGTGAACATGGTGGAGTCCATAATATCCAAATTCATCCGATACCTATGTAGCAGTTGTAAAATATAGTGAAGCAGAAAGTGTGTAATCATGCAAAAGGAATACAAATGAAACTTGTTTAATGGATTCAACGCCATTTTATGAGAGCTAATCCTCTATACCCAAAATTCTTTGTCTTCCTGTACCCAGTCAATCAGGATTCCTGATTTTCACCTTTTTTCAATTAAGTCAAAGAAAAAAGGGTTTAACTGCAAAAAGATGAAATTCAGGAACTACTGAATTGTTGGATATAGAGGGACAGAGAATTTTAAATACAGGTAATTTTATTTGCCATTATATGGCAGCTAGTACAAAAAAATGAGTCTCATCCCATCGAATCAAGGATTTGCATAGCGGACAGGAAAGATAACTCCAGTGGGTTTTGGTTTTCAAGTTAAGAATAGTGACGGGAGTAACATATATTTTTCTCTATCATAAAGCAACGATTAATTCAACAGTGTAACTAATCATCTATAAGATCAAGATCAAAATTACCTTTAATTTATTCTTTTACTGTCCAACTTGTTATTCGTACTGCAGCGCTAGGCCAAACAAAGTTTCTGGAAGGATAAGGAAATCCATATATTACAAAAATACAAAGTAAATAGAAGAAGAAAAAATGGAATGGAGCAAATGATTATTCTAATAGTTAACATGCAGTACGTAGACAACTATATATGATAAAATAAATTAATTAGTAGAATTGCAAGTGACTTTTTTGAATTTGTTTTTTTTTGGAGGGGGACCGACCGGAAACGTAAATCCCCCTAGTGCACCTAGCCCGGTCCACGGGTACCTACCACATAAGTGGCAGTCGTAATGTATGCACATGGTAAACCCTTTTAGCATTGTAAATGCCCCAAATATATATATATACACACACACACATGTGCGTGTGCGTGTGTAATTTTTCTTTTCTTTATTGATTGATATGTACAAATGCATAGTAAGTTAGGTACGAAGGATAAAAAATGAAATATGGCAGACTAACGGATTATTTTGAATCTTTCAGTCCAGGAACGTGGTATACATCTAAAAAGTTGTAATACTCTATGTATAGTTGTCATATGCATAACCAATTACAGAAGCAAGAAAAAAGCAACTGGTAGAAAAAATTACAATAATTTTGGAAATTTGATGGGAAAAAATCCTGTAAAATTAATGCAAGCCAGGTTGTGCAAGTTATTGAAGTAAAAAAAATTATAAGAGCAAAATAAGGTGTTTAGTAGAAGAAAACATCCACGTTAGTATACTAATTACAAAACAGTTTGTCGATGTATATGAAACAATATGAAAGTCGGACATAGTCAGGACAACTAATGGGAAAATGTAGAGAAAAAAATTACCTTTGTTTTCTACTTTTATTGTCATCCATCTGGTTAGTCGTAGTGAAGTGCTAGGCCAAATATAGTGTCTGGAAGGATAAAGAAATCATTGGATTAGAGTACAAATTACACTTAATAAAAATATATAACATAGAGCATATGATTATTCTATTAGTTCATATACAACACATAGACAGCCATATATGTTAAAGTAAATTATTTAGAGCTGCTAATGAACATATTTGTATGTATGTATGTATATATATATATGTATGTATATGTATATATGTGTGTGTAAACGGAGCGGTTGTTGGGACACAAAATTTGACATAGATTGAAATGCACAAAATTTGAGCCGTTGGATCAGTTTATCTTTATGTGAGGGGTGGAAATCAGGGGTAATCTAATGGTGGAGATTCATTGTGTCACCATTTGTGTCTATTTTTTGTTTTCATATAGACTTTCTCATATATAACATACCGAACAGAGTCATGAGTGAAAAAACTATTATTATTTTCTTTTCGTTACTGGATGGTAAGCACAAATGCGTATAGCAAGCCAACCAATAGGATAAAAAATTATATAGGGCACCCTAACTGATTGTATTGAATATTTCAGTCTAGGGAATAAATGGATTACAAATATCAAGGTGCAAAAATCATATATCTATATTTGTCATATGCACAACTAAGTACAGAAGCAAGTAAAGTTGCAATAATACTCTTTCTATAGCTGTCATATGCATAACTAAAAGTACTTATTGAATTTAGCCACTGAATTCACCATACTCAAGTGATTCTTTGGAACAGCTCATCCGTTAATTCACCATTTAATTCACAGTATCAAATATATATAACATCAAATGCTAACAAACTTAAACATTTAAAAATATACTATTTTGTATGTTGTAAAGGAATAATAAGGAGTCACAAAGGCTGTTATGAACGTGTTATTAGAATAACAACTCTGCAATTGAGCAATCTGTACTGACTGTATTGAATATTTCAGTCCGAGGAATAAATGGATTACAAATATCAAGGTGCAAAAATCATATATCTATATTTGTCATATGCATAACTAAGTACAGAAGCAAGTAAAGTTGCAATAATACTCTTTCTATAGCTGTCATATGCATAACTAAAAGTACTTATTGAATTTAACCACTGAATTCACCATACTCAAGTGATTCTTTGGAACAAGTCATCCCTTAATTTACCATTTAATTCACAGTACCAAATATATATAACATCAAATGCTAACAAACTTAAACATTTAAAAATATACTATTTTGTATGTTGTACAGGAATAATAAGGAGTCACAAAGGCTGTTATGAACGTGTTATTAGAATAACAAATCTGCAATTGAGTAATCTGTAGTATTAAAAGGAGGAAGCAAACTTAGAAAAGAAGCTGTAAATTTGTTTGATATTATCTGGATTGTATAACCAAATTCAATCAGGCGGAACACATGAGTTATAAGTAGAGGGAACCGTAGGAATTTAAACATTACTTATTGACAGTTGAAACAACGATGAGTAACAGAAGTCATCCGCAGCAATAGCTGATACTCAATTGGAGTATATGTAGTGCAACAAATACTCAACTGTATTAAAAGTAATGCATGTGTCAAAGGAATTTTAACAATGAACTAAAAAATCAAAGATGCGGAAATCCCAATCCCTGGTATAGACAATATTAGCTTACGTTAAAACACTGGTAGATTAGTACAGTGGGACAATAGCATCCGATCGGGGAAAAAAATCAAAGTAGCATCACCGCGGGATATTAATAAAATTGTAGTAAAAAGATGGATGTAGCATACTGCAATGAATAGATGACATCAACAAATTAGTATGCCAACATGTGAATAAATCCGGAAAAAATTAAACAGCAAGTCGATTAGGTTTTAAAACGGAGATAAAATCGCAGTGGAATCGATGTGAATACTACAATATAAAGATAGGAATTTAGTACACAGAAAGAGAATACGGAGGTTGCAAAAGACGAGAACAGAGATTATACAGAAAAGAAGATTACATATTTGGTGATAACCTGATAAACATTAAGCAAGAAATAAGAGAATGTTAGTAACTTACCTCGCAGTCCGATCAGGAAACTGATTTGTAGGAGGATAAACCGCGACGGAGCAGGGTGTTAATGGTGCGTACTGTGGCAGACAGCGGATAGGGTTGGGCGTAACGAAGATTAAGACGGCGAATGAAAGAGTGGTGGTTCAAATCGAGGGGTTACAACTGTTTTGCAATTGAGGAAATGAAAAAAAAACTGACGGAGGGCAGGTATTCAGAGATGGTGGTGTAATATTGGGAATTGGTTTTAAAAAAATAAATAGGGAAGTACACACTTGTTTAGTATTTTGAAATACTGATTGCGGGCATGTCCACGTCAGCAATGTCATTTTCTTGTTTTACTATTTAAGTAATAAATATGATCTCAAGTGGAACAAAAATCAAATTTTGGTTACTAAATAAAGTTAACTAATTAGAACTAATTAGTTAAAGAGTTTTTGGGATTGAAATTAAGTGAATTGAAAGTGTGGATTTTAAAATTGAAATCAAATATGGAACTTGAGTTAGAAATGTAACTCGACTTATGTATAATCGAATTAAAATATCTGAACATGATACTTTCAAATCAAAAACGCATTACAAAAATTAGCTAATTAAAGAAGTAATTAGCGAATTTCGTTAAAAATGATTGGATTGATTTATATAAATTAGAAATGTGTGTATATATGTTAAACAGGTATGGAATGAAGAGAATGAAGATTATAATTTGAGTGTCCGACAAAAAGGTACATGTTTAAATTCCATATGAGATTTTATGAGCCTTTTTGGCAAGCTGCTTGGCTTTTTTATTTTCTTTTTGAATGGAAAGGGCCTAGAGAGGCGATTTTTAGTTTTACCGATTGAGCCTACAAAGGAGACGCTGGCAAAAAAATTCTGGAAATTTAAGGAGTTAGAATATTTTTAAGGAAATTTGATAACTAGAAATCAATATATCGATATATAGAATTCAATAAGGAAACGAACTTATAACAGAATATTATAGACAAAAAGGAAATTTATAAATTTAAACCGGGTAAGAATAGAAGAGAAACATATACACATCTAAAAATGGATAATTGTTTTTATATGATGTTGATTATTATAGATGAGTAGTCTTGGCTGTTTTGAAGTTAAGAATGTTATTCAGTCAAGGTCGGAGAGGTTATTATACCCTAACTTGATTGATTTCATTACTAATTGATAAATAAAAAGTGTAATGACCCGGGGAATTCGCGATCCTGGTAATCGACATATAACCCAATGTCGACTATCAAGCATCAGAAATACTGGATAGTTAATGAAAGAAATTAAAGGGTGAGAATAGATAAGATAGAAACTTTAAATAGAAGAAGAAGAACATGCAACATCAGAGTAAATATGAATCTCACAGCGGAACGAACAACATATAATAGATACATAACTTTGAAATAAAATCAATATATGTATACAATAACATTATCAAAGTACAACACTTACAATACAGTGGAAATAACAATAGCTACATAATCCTGAAGCCTCCTGCTCCAAGCTCTCAGCATATCTGTAAAATCCTGACTACTTGACTGCTCATACAAATTTGGGCACCTAAGAGTTTAGGGAAAACAAAAAAAATAAACTCTGGGTCAGTTATGAGACTGGTGTGAGTAAAACAATTTAAAAAAGTTGAGAAAAATAGACGATATCTCATAAGACCACGCCATATAACACAGAACAAGTTTTTCCCTTATGAGAATCCAAAACACTTGATTCAATATTCAAAAATCCTTTTGAAAGAAACGACAATCTTTATATCAAAACTCTTTGGATATTATAATAGTGTCTATCAACCATAATATAATAATCATCTAACAGAACGCTTTCATCTCACGTTCCACATACATAATATATAATCAAAAACCGCGGGAGCTTATTAGGTAATGAATTCCAACTGGCAAGGTATGGGACCACCTTCCGATAGTGTATCTCTAGAGAGGAATACACCGGGTTCAACAAGAACATCTTGCAACCCAGGCTAAACATGACCGGTCACTCATTTTTCTTGAGTGTACCGAATGTATTATCACCAACGGTTGGGATCAGCAACTGTTTCCCGAAAGGGACAGCATCGAAAGAGATTATAGAAGTAAATGGAATTTCTCTAGATCATGTGACAATACACCCTAATTGGAAGCTAACCACTTAGCCATGCGACCTACCTGATTTTATATCATTTCCCGGTTGTGAGGCTAGAGGCCATAACGTATCCTTTACAAACCACATCTTCATTCACTTTGAATGTCACATCATCATACCCGCTAAATCACAAATTGATTTCTCTACACATATCACGACTAAACAGCTAAGAGAAACAAATTCCTCCGCCACCAAAAGTAAATACGTTTGAAGAGATCAACTTACGCGACCTATTAAATGTACTCCGTCAGACATTCTTCCATACAGGTCGTCCTGGGACTGGACAGGCCGAAGGTACTATTCGGTAAATCCATCTTAGGCAATTTCTACCTAGTATTTACTGAACAGCCCTTGCATAATCCATCTTTAATTATCTTCATCATATTTGATTCGCAATGCTAATGCCATATGGAGTGGTTTTTAAATAATATATCTGATTCCGGTTTCTCCGTATTGACAACGGAAATGGTCAAAATCTTCTATAGTGATGATTTAACTATCAAAGGAAAACATGTGTACAAACAACGGTCGTATTTCCAAATGGAAATCTTACCGATCAATCATCATTTCATTTATTCATTTCCCCATTTCTCATTTCCACATATTCATCAAATCCTTATTTTATAATTTTAGAAAATATACGTTATTAACTTTGGAAAACGTTTCCATTTCTAATTCACGCAGCACTATCTTCTCACATATATCAGTCACTAACTGTAAACTAGTAAGAGAATAACTTCACAAGTATAAACCCCGAAGGCCGAAACCAACATCAGATCGATACCCAGAAAGCCATTCAACTCAACTAATTTCTAGTCAGTTTCTAATTTCAGAAATTCCATTTAAATTCCTAATTCAAAAACCTAAATTCCTTTATAATATTTTATTTGCAAAATATTTACGTAAATCCTTTATTTACATTAAATGTGAACAATATTTCTTCTTTGCAATCAAAACAGATTGATTTCGTATTTAAAACAATATCCCAAATCCAATTTCTATTTATACTTCTAATTATAGAATTATTTATATAAAATCTCATTTTATTCTTCTAACACTTATAATCCCATTTATAATCACCTTTATAAATGCTGCTCAAATTCCATTAAAAATACCGGTGTTAAAAACCGATTCCTACTTCTCTATATAAATTCAGTCTTATATATTCTGTTTATCAAATGATAAATATTTTATTTAATTTATAAAACATTATTTATAAATTAACCTTCTCAATCTATTTTTTAAAACAGATTTCTATCTAATATCCACTTTAAACAATATTCTCATAATTCTTTTATATCTCGTCTATAATTCTATTTACTTTCTAAATGAATATTCCTTTTATACTTCTATTTATTTTCTATATAAATATTCCTTTTATATAATTCTATTCATTTTATATAAATCCTTTTATATAATTCTATTTATTTCCCAAATATTTCCTTAATTATATTTTCCAATATTTATTTTCCAAATATTACCTTTTGTAATATTCTATTTATTTCATATATAAATATTTCATTTTCAATATTCACTTTGAAAATTTCCTTTTTACATTCCAGTATTTCATACGGTATTTAAAATAACAAATAACATGACCAGTGTCATCATAATCAATCACATATTATATATCACATCATATATCACAATATATGAAAACAAATAGTATTATAAATATTGAGGAATCCAGTTGGATCCCTCCAACCTGCCTCCCTGCATTCACAGATGTTAAACGGTATAATTAACAGCAATTTCATTTCTATATGAAATATTCTGATAAACAGAATCAATATATAATTGATGATTATATATATAACTCTATCTATAATTTTAGCCAATTAATTAACAGTTCAAACAACAATCAACACACAACAATCAATCATCATTTATCAATACTAGGTTATATTTATAAAATATAAATTGTACAGAGTTATTGAGATTTACTCACATTGGACAGTTATCGTTAAATAACGATTAACTATCTTTGATTCAGACGGATGTTTTATTTTGCAATAAATCGTAACGAGCTCTAATTCACTTCCAGTTAGTTCCATTTTGTAGCCGCTGTCCATACGATCCCAATGAATCCAACCGTTTGAAATTCTGATATCGTTTGCAATAGTTATGATATTACGAAGTTAATATAAATTAAATTGCATAAAAACTTGGAAATTTAATTCAATTGGGCCTCACCCTTAACTTTCCTTGGCCCACCTTCAATTCAAAAGCCCGCTGACAGTCTTCTTCCTCTTTACTCCCACAAAGCCATGCTCCAGAATTTTGTTCTCCACTATAACCAACATTTCACAACTCCACCGCTCTTTCTCTCTTCAGCAAAAATTTAAACAAAATTAACTAAAATTCTCCTCTTCAAAAACCCTTCTACTCCATACTAATTTTATGAAACTCGATATAGGATTTCACCACTCGACATGGAGGACCCAACCTAGTTCGCACCAAAATTCGCGCGACATACTCTCTCACGAAATTCCATAAGAACATGCCATAAGTTGTTAAACTCCCCCACAAACTTGAATCCATCCACCAAATCAAACATCAATGCTCCCATTTCCAAATAATCTCAACCCTAGCTATAAAAAGACCAATGCAGTATATTTTCTATCGAACAAAAATGTCATGGAGTCTCATGAAATGCATACTGAATCGAAGAGGAGGACCGCAGCACACCGAATATGTATATAAAATGATTTATAGAAATTTGTGTGATTTCCTTTTATTTTTCAAAGCTACAATTTTACTGGAGAGATTAGAAGAAGTAGAGGCACTAAAGAATTTGACCGAAGAAAAATAAACTTAGGGTTACAAGTGTTAAAGGGTTATTTATAGGAAGACTTTACAAATTTTATATTCATTATTTAATTTAATTTTATTCCAACGCTCTTTATATTTATCATTAAAAATTCCTGTGATCACATACAATACCCAAATTTGATAAAAATGGACATGCAGCTACAGTTCGACATTACGGACCCAACAAAACTGGTTTTGCCGAATTCAGACTCCGTTTGCTCACACAGCATATTTTTAACCGTCAAAATATCGACTATTTTTCACATTAAAATCTGGTATGGCCACACACTGACTCCAAAAATCACGAAAATTGAAATCTAACAATAATTCAATATTCTGGATCCAACAAAATTAGTTTCATCGAAAACGGAGGTCGTTTGCAAAACTGGCTATTTTTAATGCTCTAAATAAATTCATTTAAATATTTAATATATTTAAAAATAATTTAAATTAAAATTATCGTATATATTCACACTAGAATATTGTCCAGCTCCAAAATATTCCTATCTGAATTTATAACTCAACATTTCAAATTCAGATTAAATCAGTATTCAATTTATATTGAAAAATCCATTTATAATATAAATAAATCGCTATAAATTATAAAGGAATTCCGTAGCGACTTTTCGAAAATTTGATTTGGACATAACTTACAATTTACTCGCCGAAATCTCAATTTTTCTCTTCCATTAGAAAAATATACTTCACCAGCTCCGAGCGTTTCATGTTTCACAGAAATCCGATTTAAAACGGATTCTGTATATTCAATTGAAGTTCGAATCGCCAAACTACGAACTGCAGCACCATTTCGAGCTCGATTTTAATTATAATATAATTATACGTTCAACTGTCGTTTATATAATATATTCGTTAATATAATTCAACTTTAAACTGAATTATATATTATATATGATCCAATTCACACAATATTGTGAATTCCACTATTTCCGACTATTTCGGAATTTAAATATATTGTTCTATTATTTATATTAATTAAATATTCAATATTATTTAATTCTGATCATTTTAAATTACCAGACCATTGTTTAAATAATTAAATAAATTATTTATAATCCATTAAAAATACGGGTCGTTACAAAAAGATTTAGTCTTGACGATCAATGTTAAATTTATTTAATTGAATGTAGTATTTTGGGTTGTTGTAACGATATTTTATGCAACTTCTGTTTTAACCTAAGTAAATGTATTTTGGAAACGTTTTCCAAATAAAATGAAAAATATTTTCTTAAGTATAAAAATAAATTATTTCGTGGAAGGGACAAGTAATCAGAAATGTTTTTCCGATTATAAATAAAAGATATTTTCTAAGTATAGAAAATAAAGAAGGTGGAATATGGAAATATTTCCATATAGTGTAATAGGCCAAAGCATTAGAAAATATTCAGATAAGAATAGCAAATGGAATTTGGGAAGTGATTTAATTAATGAAATATTAGTTAAAAAGGGCCAGTGATTGTTTGATGTTTAATCAATAATATTTCCAGTTGAGAATTTGGATGAATGTTTATTTATCTTTGACGGTTAAATAAGCGACTATCAAAGTTTTTGACCATTGTTGTTAATACAGAGAGACAAGTTGGATTTATTATCCGAAAACAACTCCGTATAGGCATAGGCGTTACGAATTAGATTATGCTGAAGAAAATTGAAGACGGAGTAAAATGCAAGGGTTGTTTTGTTTACAAGACCGTGCCTTCGGTTTGTCAAGTCCCAAGTTAACTTGTATGGACGAATGTCTGACAGAGTATGCCTAACAGATCACACAAGACGATCTTTTCAAGGTATTACATTTGTAGTGGAGGAATTCGTTTCTCTTAGCTTTTTATACCCGTAATATTTTTGGTAAGAGCAACTAGTGATTTGACGGGTTTGATGATGTGGCATTCAAAGCGAATGGTGGCTAGATGTTTAAAAAAGTAAACGTAGCCTCAAGCCGCACAACCGGGAAATAACAAAAATTGGGCAGGCAACATGGCTAGTTGGGTCGTACCCAAGCAGAGTGTATTTTCACCATCTAGAGAAAATTCATTTATTCTTCTTGCATTTCTGTATCTTACGGATTATGGTTGGACGGCTGACAACCGTGGGTGATAATACATTCGGTCCACTCAAGCTGAATGAGTGATCACCGATCATGTATGGTTGGATTGCAAGATGTTCTTGTTTAACCCCAGTGTATCCCCTCTAGATTATGCTGATCAGAAGGTGGCCCCATACCTTGTCATAGTTGGAATCCAATCTCCAATAAACGCCCTACGGTTTTTGATTTTATGCTATGTATGTAGAGCATGAGATGCAAGTGTTCTGCTAGATGGTTATTTATTTGAATAGACATTATTATAATATCACCTAATTTTGATATCAAAAAATGTTTTGGTTATCGTAAGGTAAAAACCATCGGTATTTATGTGTGGATCGGTCTTACGGTTACGCTTTCTTTCAAAGGTTTTTCAAAGTTAAACAAATGGTTCGAGTTTACTCACACACGTCCCATGACTGACCTAGAGTTTATTTTGTTTCTTTTACCCTAAACTCTTGGTACCCAAATTTGTATAGGAAGTCCAGTGTTTCAGGAATTTACAGATACACTTGGAGGAGCTTGAAGCAGGAGGCTTCACCGTTAGTTATTTAGAGTTATTTCCGATATGATGTAAATGTGTTGTACTCTGATATGGTATGTATATACAATACAGATTTGTATTTCAAAGTTATAATATATGATATTATATTTTTTTCGGTTCCGCTGTGAGATTATGATGTTTTCTTTTGTTCTATCTTCTATTTCTTTAACCCAAACGACTCGTATTTCTGTGCACTTTGGGTTGGACTTGTGTTGTTTTAGTCAACTCAGATAGTACGGATTTCCGGGCCACCGCATTTGGTATTATAGCTTAGGTTGAGCGAACACCTAGGCCTTGGTAAGGTTTACTCATTAGAGATAGGGTCAGTAGTTCCCTTAAATGAGTATGAGAGAGTATATATGAGAGAGTGTATTTGTTAGTTGATATAAAAACTGTTTTATATTGTGTTGATTGGTTTGTCAAGTGGTTTATGAACCTTAGTCGGTACAGTATGATCAACTATATTGATAGGTGTTTTTAAACACTCAAACGGAGTAATTCGATACAGTATTGTTTTAAAAGCTGGGTAAATGAAATAATTTTGCCCAAAATATATATTTTGATATAAAGGAATGATTTTCCAAATTAATTACAATATATGGATGTGTTGGTTGGGATTATAATCAAATAAGATTATAAATTGAAATGGTTATATATAACCAAATGGAATTAGTATAAGAACATAATATACTAATGGAATGAATTAAAATTGAATTGAAACCAAAATTTGAATTTAAATCCTGGATGTTTAGAAAATATTTTATGAAATGTTATAAAATAATATGGCCTTGTTTTGGAAGGAGTTTTGAATAAAATCGTTTTGAATGGATTTTGAAAGAGATAAAGCATTGTACTCACTTCAGTCACTGAAAAATAATTCCGCTAATGAACCGCAGCATTATCGGTGTTCATTTTCGAGTTTCTAAGCGATGGATCGCTACCATAGTAAGATTCCCAATGGAAATTTATTTTAGAAAACAAGTTGTTTGGAAAATTCAAATGTTTTGCATTTGTGTTGGTTATAAATACATCTATGTATATACATATATGATTTTAAAGGGACTTGAAATAAAAACCCGGTAATTTGAATTCTAGAATTTAACTTAAGTAAGTTAAATAGATTGAAATAGACAAATTGATTTGAATGGATTTGAATACAAATAAATTGAATAGAGTAAATAAGGAATTTGATAAATTAATTTGTATAAATGTAGAAATATGCAGGAGAGCATATGAATTGAAGAAAAAAATGTCATGATGGATTGTCCAAAATGGTGGATAGATCAATTGAGATAAATGATGAGGAATTGGGTATAGACATGAGATCAAAAGGTTCTGTGTGAAAACCAAGCTGTGGAGATATGAAGTGTAAGATCTCAACCAAGTGGGTTGAGAGAAGTTGGAAGAATTATATCATCTTTCGGGCTTAGTAATTTCGGGGACGAAATTCTTTTAAGGGGTAAGGAATGCAACGTCCTAGAGTTTTGGTCGTTTAACATTGACATTTAAATTTATTTTAAATGTTGAATTGGAATAATAAATGGATTTTTAATATGAAGTTATCGATTTAATATCGAATTATCGTAATATGAAAACTAACAATAATTGGATTCTAAGTTAAAACTGAATCTAAATAATTCAGTCGATTAATATAAATTCTATATTAAATTAAAATGATAATAATAAATTATTATCGATGAATTTAATTGTTTAGAAATTGATTTATATCGATTGAATTTAAAACTTAAAAGTAGCTAATTTTCAAACGACTTCAGAATTTGATGAAACCAGTTCAATCGGATCCGTAATAGTGTATTATTATCGAATTTCATAGCATTTGGATTTATCGTTTGAGCGTACGATTAGAAAACGCCTAGGAATAATTAAATTGAATATAATTTTATTCGTCAATATAAATTGATATCTTCTCCATACGATCAAATTAGACTTCAGAACTTATTCTAATGTGTTCAAAATAGTGGTATAACCCTAGGAATGCCGGTTGCTACGTTTAAAATACGGTTCGAAAATATAAGATATTTTAAATCACATCGGTTCATCTCTTAATAAAAAATATATAAAATAATAAAGAAGGCCGACCTATTCAATTTTACATCGCAGACCTATATTCTTTTTAACACAGCTACACTACCTTCTTTCCATCCACGTACTATTTTGCCCCCAGCTCCATTGCAAAGCTAAACATCGAATTAATGGAGAGTATGTTTGGTCCCCTCATTCACGTGTATAAATTGAGCATTGCTTCGTTCCTCCTTCATTCTGAAACCTACACAATTAAACTCATTCCCTCTTCGGTTCTTCCTCATGGTCTAAACCAAATCGATTCATTTGATAATTAAAATAAAGCATTGAAATAAAAATCCTGATCCAATCGCATCGCGAGTTCCAGGATGAAAGGCATAATCTAATGGGGGTTCTTCGATTGTATACGATGTTGGGCATCGATTCCTTCTCTGGTTCAATGAGGTACGAATCGTGGTGAGTGTAGTGCTCACGATTTAGGCACACGAGGTTGGAATTGAACTCGCGATAGGGCAGAAGTGACGATGGGTTTCTGCCTTATTTTGAATGAAGTAGCAGAGCTATGGCTGGATCCTGGGAGCATCGTAGGCGAAAAGGGAAGGGTTTGAAGCGGTTAAGACATTCTGGCAAGGACGCGTATGCTTCAACAGTGGTGAGGGAAGCTCAGTGGCTTTGATGAATCGTGACAAACAGTATGAGTATCTATGGCTTTAGGTCGCAAATTATTAGATATGGCTGAGGTGGATTTTGTGATGTCCAGTGGAAAGAGGGAACAATGAGCGTCAGTGTGATTGGGTTCGGCAGTTGAATGTTGGGGGAGTCGGTCTGTGATTTTGGAATGCTGAGGGCTGGCAGTAATGGGTTGTCGATGGGAAGAGAGTTGTCTAGATTTGCAATGGCGATGGATTGAAATAGGGAGTCGGTGTTTGGTTTGTGTGTAATGGGTTTTATCTACATATGAAGGCTTTCAGGTTGAGGCATTTCAGTAAGGGATGATTGTTGAGAAACTGGTCATAACAGTGAGGTATACATTTTTTTAATATAAATATACATGGAATAATTTATTTAATTATTTTAGTAGTTAGTTAAATTAATAATAGCTTAATCAATTAATGAAAATAAAAAATCGTATGTGCTAGGTAAATTTTATTCGAGATGATTATAGCCGACAATATGGAAATTAACAGGATATTCGAAAAATTAAAAATCAAGGTGAGTAAACTCACTCTTTGGTTCGATTACAATTTATTATAATCGAATTTTTATTTTATATAAATATGTTGTTTGTTAATTGTTTGAATGCACTGAAATATTATTGTGGCTATTATATATATATTAGTTATATTTAGGCTTGGTGGTTGTCGTTATTATATATATATATATATATATATATATATATATATATATATATTGGATATTTTCCGCAGTACCATTAGCGCATGATTTCCCTATGCGCCCCACAATATATATAGTGGATGACCTTCATACCGCGATATCCTGCCTTGAAGCAGGATTGGTATTATATATGTTGACTAACATCTGTGGATGCAGGGATGACAGGTTGAAGGGATCCAACTGGATCCCACAAAATTTATTTATTGTTGTTTAAATATTTATATATGTGTGGTGTGTTGAATTTAATTGATGATTTGTGTATTTGGATATTTAAATATCACTGGCCTTAAATATTAATATATAAAAATATTGTAAAAAGGAATTTTGAGATTTAAAAGGGAAATTTATTTTTCCAAAATAGAATTTGAATTTTGAATGGCCTAGGAAATATTAACTTGTTTTGAATAATAAAAACCAGTAGTAAATTTATAAACAATGTTTATAAATGAAATGGAATAATTATCATCAGATAATTTGGAAAATGTGAATTCAAGTATGAACTCAAAAAGGGAATTGGGAATCGTTTCAGAAGGAAACGACGAAATTATTTTCGATGTTCGGAATGTAAATTGAATTAAAAATAAATCCATCAGATTTATTATTAGAATTTGACTATGTCGAATTTATAAATACAAAATATTTCCAAAAAGGAAATTATTATTATATTTAGTAGAAATTATATTTTAAAACTATAAATCCTAAGAAGCTAATACTTCAATATTTAAATATGAAAATAGATTCGATATACATATATAAGTTATAATAATAAAAGTAAAAGGGGAACCAAGTTTCAAATGGACTAGAAAGTGAGATTTCAATCGAGTTTTTGTACTACAAGCTTTTGTCTATCTCAAGATAAGAACGTTATCGATCAAGGTATGAGAGATAATTAAAATACCCTAACTTGAACGACTTCACTATTATCAAGGGATTTTGGATAATCGAAAAATTTAAGTTAGATTTGGGAAACTAATTTAGTTTAGAATATCGAGAAATGAGATTGGAATTTATTTTATAAACGAAGTTAACGTTTATATTTAAATTATAACTAAAAAGAACTCGCCGTGATGCGGTAGTTCATAATTTGACGATTCAAACTTCATTTGAGTTTGTAGAACACAATATAAGCCGAAATTCGATGAAAAAGGAAACGTCTGGACTTATTGAATAATAGTTTTCTAATGAAAGAGAAAATTATGGATTTCATCTTACAGATTTTAAGCTATATCAAAATCAAATTTCAGAAAAGTCGTTGTAAAATCGTTTATACACCATAATGATTTATTTAATAAATTAAAAGGGTTTGGAGTGAATAAAATCCGAATTTCCATTAGAAAAATCCAGACTTGAGCTATGAATTAAATATGAACTCAAGTGGAACAGATAAATTGATTTTGGAACAAAAAACAGATTTTGGTTACTGAATAAAGTTAACTAATTAGAACTAATTAGTTAAAGAGTTTTTGGGATTGAAATTAAGTGAATTGAAAGTTTGATTTTAAGATTGAAATCAAATATGGAACTTGAGTAAGAAATGTAACTCGACTTGTGTATAAGCGAATTAAAATATATCTGAACATGATACGTTCAAATCAAAAATGCATTAGGCAAAGAAGCTAATTGAAGAAGTAATTAGCGAATTAAAAATGATTGGATTGAATGAAATGAATTAGAAATGGGCATATATATGTTAAACAGGTATGGAATGAAGAGAATGAAGATTATAATTTGAGTGCCTGACAAGAAGGTACATGTTTAAATTCCATATGAGATTTTATGAGCGTATTTGGCAAGTCACTAGGATTTTTTATTTCTTTTTGAATGGATAGGTCCCAGAGAAGCGATTTGTAGTTGTACCGATTGAGCCGTACAAAGGAGACGCTGATGAAATTTTCCAAAAATTTAAGGAGTTAGAATATTTTTAAGAAAATTTGATAACTAGAAATCTATATATCGATATATATAGAATTCGATAAGGAAACAAACTTATAATAGAATATTATAGACAAAAAGGAAATCTATAAATTTAAACCCAATAAGAATAGAAAGAGAAATGTAAACACATCTAAAAATGGATAATTGGTTTTATATGATGTTGATTATTAGATATGAGTAGTCTTAGCTATTTTGAAGTTAAGAATTTTATTCAGTCAAGGTCTGAGAGGTAATTCTGCCCCAACTTGATTGATTTCATTATTAACCGATATATAAATGATTCAACCTCGAAGATCAATGTTAAATATATTTAATTAAATGTAGTATTTTGGGTTGTTTTAACGATGTTCTACGCAACATTCGTTTTAACCCAAGTAAATATAATTTGGAAACGTTTTCCAAATAAAATGAAAACATTTTCCTTAGTATAAAAATAAATGGTTTTGTGGAAAGGACAAGTAATCAGAAATGTTTTTCCAATTATAAATATAAGATATTTTTTAAGTATAGAAAATAAAGAAGGCGGAACATGGAAATCTTTCCATATAATGTAAGAGGCCAAAGCGTTAGAAAATATTCGGACAAGAATATCGAAAGTAATTTGGGAAGTGATTTAATTAATGAAATATTAATTAAAAAGGGCCAGTGATTGTTTGATGTTTAATTAATAATATTTCCAGTTGAGAATTTGGATGAATGTTTATTTTTCTTCGACAGTTAAATAACCGACTATCCAAGTTTTTGACCACCGTTGTCAACACAAAGAGACTAGTTGGATTTATTATCCGAAAACCACTTCGTACAGGCACATGCATTGCGAATTAGATTATGCTGAAGGAAATTGAAGACGAAGTAGAATGCAAGAGTTGTTATGTTTACAAGATAGTGCCTTCGGTTTGTCCAGTCCCAGGACAACTTGTATAGACGAATGTCTGACAAGGCATGCCTAACAGATTACATAAGACGATCTTTTCAAGGTATTACGTTGGTGGCAGAGGAATTATTTTCTCTTAGCTTTTTATACCCGTAATATTTTTGGGAAGAACAACTGGTGATTTGACGGGTTTGACGATGTGGCATTCAAAGTGAATGGTGGCCAGATGTTCTAAAAATTAAACGTACCCTCAAGCCTCACAATTAGGAAATGACAAAAATTGGGCAGGCAACATGGCTAGTTGGGTCGCACACAAGTAGGGTGTATTATCACCATCTAGAGAAAATTAATTTGTTCTTCTTGCATTTCTATATCTTACGGTTACGGTTGGGAGGCCGACTACCATGGGTGATAATACATTCTGTCCACTCAAGTTGAATGAGTGACCGATCATGTGTGGCCAGGTTGTAAGATATTCTTATGGAACCCCAGTGTATCCGCTCTAGTGTACACTGATTGGAAGGCGGTCCCGTACCTTGTCGTAGTTGGAATACAATCTCTAATAGCACCTTGCAGTTTTTGATTTTATACTATGTATATAGAGCGTGAGATGCAAGCGTTCTACTAGATGGTTATTTATTTGATTAGATATTATTATAATACCACCGGATTTTGATATCAAAAAATATTCTGGTTATCGTAAGGTAAAAACAATCTATATTTATGTATGGATCGGTCTTATGATTACACTTTCTTTCAAAGGTTTTTCAAAGTTAAACAAATGGTTCGAGTTTACTCACACACGTCCCATGACTGACCTAGAGTTTATTTTGTTTCTTTTACCATAAACTCTTGGTACCCAAATTTGTATACGAAGTCCAGTGTTTCAGGATTTTAAAGATACACTTGGAGGAGCTTGAAGCAAGAGGCTTCAATATAATACCCCGAAATTTTAACGGCGGTAAAGATGATGAATTAAAGGATAATTAGTGTGAAATACACTATTAACAATGAATTAAGGAAAAATTAATTAAATATTCAGAACTAAGTAAAACGGAACCGCCATTGCGCCCGTCTCGAAATTTTGGTCAAGATAGACGCCTGGTTTGCATAAATCGGACATCGTTCGAAGAAGTTATTATGGTTTGAAGTTTGTATACGCATAGGAAGAATATATATAATAGGTTCAGAAATTCAAAAATGGGTCCAGAAATTCGAAATTCGGTTGAAAATTCAAAATCTTGGAAGGCGGCAGATTTCCCTCCCAGGTGGGTCTACCCACTCAAGGGGGGGTCGACCCACTCAAAGGGGGGTCGACCCACCCGTGAACAAATTTGGGTGTAATACTTCATTTTGTATCTGGACACATTTCTGAGCAATATTCATTGATCCTAAGGCTATATAAAGGACCCTAGACCTAGGTTTTATTCATCTAAAAACAATGGCAACGGCGAAGTTCTGCTGCAACGAAGATTGAATGGCCTAGTCTACTCCAAATCTAATTCAACAAACATTATACAAATTCAACGATGGCTACAACAAATTCAATGTGTTATCCGCAGTAGTTTGGATTCGTTTCCTCAGATCTATTCACTGTGAGTTCATGTTATTTTTACATCTGAATATTTAAATAGTAATCGTGATATGTATATAAAAATTGGATCTTGAATCGGTGCCTAATCAGTTCAATTATGACATATTTCTCTGATCTGTTCTTATATGTTTATATCGTCACCAAGTCTAATCTAGTCATAATATGTCCATTCAGTTTTTATGCCTAATTCTACCGTTATGCTATTTTACATGTCTGTCTTGTTCTATTATGTTCTTATTTACCTATAACGCTTCACGAAACTTAATGCATTCCCTTAGTGAGTGACATTAACGGACGTGGGGTGCTACATTTGGTATCAGAGCATATGGTTTTAAGATCGGAGAAAGTATTTTGAAAATGGTTTTCATACAGGTCTCAAAAACAAAGTATTTTAAAATAAAAAGTCTGTTTTTGGAAAGCATATTTCCCAAAGCCATTAACATCTCTCGATTCTCCGCTTGATTGCTTTTCCTTTTTGTTCGGGGAACCGTTTCTTCCCGAAAGGGTATCCCTATTTTGGCATGGTTCCGTATTCATGTTATAACTATGGTACATGTCGAAGGGCAAAGAAGTGCCCAACCTCTATCTTTAGCCGCAGTTGTTTCACCTGCGGCCTATTTTCTCTCAAGCCTCGTAAAGATTTCCATACGATGGAGGCAGCTTTCAAGAGACTTGTTAGCATGTTGCACAAAGATGGTAAAAAGGAGAATAAGAGAGTTGGGGCTAAGGAGCAAAGCACAAAGAAGAAAAGAGGAAATACCATAACTTCGGAGTGGTGGGCCATCTGGAAAAGGATTGCAGAAAGAGAAAAGGCGTTTGTTACCACTTTGGTAAGGAGGCAGGACACCTCATTACGGAGTGCCCGAAGAGACAAAGACAAGACCAGAGGGCAGGAACTTCTAGGGGTAACCTAATGTTCTCATAGCTGGTGGACATGATAGGGGTAGGAAAGTTTCCATCAAAGGATTGATTTCTATTTCTGATCATCCTGTTAGAATTCTTTTCCTGGCGCTCTGCATTCTTTTATATATGATCCTTTAGTTGAGTTTCTTCACCTAGATACTAGTATGGTTTTGGATCATGTTATTGCTTCAAACCCCAGGAGAAAGACGGCTCATTTATCGATGATTTGTCAGGGTTTGAGGATCTCTGTGTTAGGCGTCAAATTTGATTGTGACGCATATGTTCTTGATTTCATAGGATACGGTTTGATTCTAGGGTGGATGGGTTAACCATATATGGAGCCATTCTAGATTGTGAGAGGAGGGTCATTAGACTTCTGACTTTCCATGGAAAGACTCTCGACATTTCTTATGACCCCAAAAGGGTATGTCATGCTTAGTCTCCTAGAACCTATTGATATAGTTATCGATGATTTACGACATGTGACTCCTAAAGAAAAGAGGGAACTTGATAAGAAAGTAGGGGATTTACTTGAGAAGAGGTTTGATAGGTGAATTATATCGGGATGGAAAACCTATTGAAGACAATCCTTGAGGAAGCCCATCATTCTAAGATGACTATTCATCTAAGAGGCGATAAAAAGTATAGAGCTCGAGGTAGTGGAGCCAAACTTGCGAGAGGAAGTGAAAGTAGAGAAGGAAGCAATGATTGGACGAGTTCCGACTTGCATACTTGGATCGGAGGTTAAGACATTGTGCAAAGAAGTGAAGCTAGTAAAAGTGCAATGGGGAGAGGACCGCAAGAACGCTACTTGGGAGGCTGAAGACAAGATTCGCACTTCATATCCTTTCCTTTTCGAGAATATGTTCTTACCTTCCTTTTCCAAGCTTCGAATTAATACTTGTATCTATCATTTGAAAATCTCCTATCGATCGAGTCTTTAGGTAGAAAACTAATGAATGAAAACATGTGTTTGAGACATGTTATGTTTGATGGATGCAAGTGTTTGCTAGTGATTGCTCGTGGATGCATATACACACACAATAGGCAATTGATCAGCTCAATAACTTACATATTGCATATTGATGTGTGTACATTTTAAATTTTTATGGATGAAGATAGGATTATTGTTACAATGATGCTGCATTTGGATGAATGATTGTGCACACATATAGAACTTATGTGTATTAGGATGATTTGCATACATTTTGGTTACATGGCACAAACATACATTGCATTAAGGAGGTCAACTGAATCAGTAGACTGCCTGATCTTTCGCATTAGTTTACGGACATATACACACACTATTGCGTATGTTCATAAAAGCATTAGAAATCCCTTAAGGACAACAGATGCTTTTGATTGTTAGATGGATGTATGATTATTGGATGTTAGGAAATACGTTCTTCTTAACTAAGAGATATCGGGAACGAAATCCTTTGAGTAGGGGAGAATGTAACACCCAAAAATTTTAACGACGCTAAAGATGATGAATTAGAGGATAATTAGTGTGAAATACACTATTAATAATGAATTAAGGAAAACTTAATTAAATATTCAGAATTAAGTAAAATGGACTGCGCCATTGCATTCGTCTCGGAATTCTGGTCAAGATAGACACCTGGTTTGCGTAAATCGGACATCGTATGAAGAAGTTATTAAGGTTTGAAGTTTGTATACGTACAGGAGGAATATATATATCTATTAGGTTCAGAAATTCAAAAATGGGTCCAAAAATTCGAAATTCGGTTCAAAATTCAAAATCTGGGAAGGCGGCAGATTTCCCGTCCAGCTGGGTCTACCCACTCAAAGGGGGGTCGACCCACCCGTGAACAAATTTGGGTGTAATACTTCGTTTCGTATCGGGACAACTTTCTTAGCAATATTCATTGATCCTAAGGCTATATAAAGGACCCTAGACCTAGGTTTTATTCATCTAAAAACAATGGCGACGGCGAAGTTCTGCTGCAACGAAGATTGAATGGCGTAATCTACTCCAAATCTAATTCAGCAAACATTATACAAATTCAACGATTGCTACAACGATGGCTACAACAAATTCAACGTGTTCTTCATAGTAGTTTGGATCCATTTCCTCATATCTATTCACTGTGAGTTCATGTCATTTTTAGATCTGAATATTTAAATAGTAATCGTGATATGTATATAAAAATTGGATCTTGAATCGGTGTGTAACACCCCGTATTTTCTGTGAACGTCAAACTAACAAATCAAAGTATACTTAATTTTTAAGAGAAGAATTAAGGGAAACGGGTTACTCCATTGCGTTCATCTCGGAATTCTGCTTGAGATAGAGTCTGAGTTTGCGCAAATCGGACTCCGTATAAAGAAGTTATGACCTTCGGAAGTTTCAGGAATTAATTAAAATCAAAACAGCTCAGATTAAAAGTTCAAAATTCGAAATTCAAACACCAAAGCGGGCTGGGCGGGAATTTTCCCGCCCAAGGCCAGGTCGACCTAGGGGTCGACTTCCCCCTCCCCCCCCCCCCCCCCTTTTCCAGATCCGAGGACATATTCACTTTTCTGTATGTAGACGCCCGTTCTGACCAGATTCGTTGCTCCTAAGCTATTTAAACACCCCAAACCTCACTTTCTCTCCACACAACTTCATTACATCTATACTCTACCCTAATTCATATAAAAATAAATCTAAGACGGGGTTATGCTGCTCAAGTCCTTCGTAGAAATCAAGTTTAAAATTCTAGTAGAGATTCAAAGGCTAATTCAACGACTTCAACAACTATTTCTAAGAATCAAATCAAATCTAAATTAGAAGAACAAATAGTCTACTTCAAGGGAGAGCTATTCAGTTTCCGAATACAGATCCCAGAATTCAAGACCCTTCTGTAATATGTAAGTTCACATTGCTTTCAGAAATAAAGTTAATTGTGATTCTGACATTGTAATAAATCTGGATATGTGATTATGCATGTCTTTCTATATCCTTTGGAACTATCTCATTAATAATATTATGTCCGTTCTTTGTCTCTTCTTTCCTTCTTCCCTTTTTGTTTTATAACCAGGCTACTGCGAGCCTGAGCCAGATCTCATAAGAGATGAACGTATGTTGGAAATAAAATTGGGCATAAATTATGATTTGGACATGACCAACACTAAAATTTGGGGAAAATATTAAATTGTGTATAATTGGGCATAATTGAGTTGTATTCAAAACATAAAATATTTGACCTATGACTTGAGATTTGAAACATGAAATATTGGACATATGACTTGAGATTTGAGGCATAAAATATATTGGACATATAACTTGGGATTTGGGCCGTAAATTGAACCGTTAACATGTAAGTTCAAGTTAGTTTAGATTTAAACACCTAATAGTGATTTTGGCATGTAATGAAATGGATCTAAGTCCATGCTTGATGATAAGACAAATCTTTTAGGTTAATTCCTATCTTTTTATTGAATCAGTGATTTACATGCCTAAGAAGTTATTATTCAATCATGCCTGTCTTTGTTGGACATCTGATATATAATCCTTTTAGGTTCATGATGTTATTTATATTAGGTCTATCTTTGTTATACCCCGACTCTAATAGATCTGCAATTCTCTTAGGTCCAAAATATTATATTTGACAAATCTACCATTTTAATGCCTGTTTTATGCCTACTCTCGTTTATATTCCTCTTTCGTCCCCTCTATTTTATGAATCCAGATTAACCTCGAATCTAGACCGAAACTTATTATACGTGCGATTGGAATGCGGGGGTAATGGGGAATAGTCGATTTGGTAATGGTGGAACATAATTTTGTAACTTATGATTTGAGGGCCATAACTTGAAATTAGCTTTGTTGGGCATAACTTGAGAATTGGAACATGACTAGTTTTGGTGAATTTGGGAATATAGCACGAATGACTAGGGTTAAGTAATAAGAACACTTAACCAATATGACAAGATGGATGACTAGGTTTAAGTTAATAGGAAACACTTAACCGGTATAGCATGATAAATGGAAAGGGTTAAGTTAACACTTAACCAATATAACTTGATTTGTGGTAGGGTTAAGTTAACACAAGAAGGCAACACTTAACTAAAGTAATATGACAAGTAGGTGGGTTAAGTTAACTTGAATTGATTGAAGACACTTAACCAATACAACATGATGAATACGTGGGGTTAAGTTAACAAGAAACACTTAACCAATATAACTTGATGAACGGACGGGGTTAAGTAAATGAGGAACACTTAACCAACATGACACAATGAATGGGTAGGTTAAGTTAACATGAATGGACAACACTTAACCAATATGACATAATGTGCGGGAGAGTTAAGTACATATCGGGTTGGTGGGTAATATTAGAAAATATAGGCCCACAAACTTAACCGTTAAATAAACATGCTTGAATCGATGGGAGGGTTAAGTACATCTTGTGTAGGTGGGTAATATTAGTACATATAGGCCCACAAACTTAACCGTTAAATAAACATGCTTGAATCAATGGGAGGGTTAAGTACATATCGGGTTGGTAGGTAATATTAGTAAATATAGGCCCACAAACTTAACCAATAGGAAACCCTAGTAACGGGGATCCATTTCAGCAGTAACCCACATAGATGTATCACGGTACCCTGAACTAGGCAGGGTGGGGCACGATTACTGGGCTAATTGTAAGCGGTCAAAGCAGCGGCAGGGGGTACGTCAGTGTAGGTTCCGACGGTTTACGGGCGTGCACGTACTCCGAAGTGGGAAAAAAGCAGGCACTGGGTACCAGTAGTTATACACTGTGCATCTTGAATCGTGTCGGGTCGCTATCCGGCCAGCACAGGATATCTACACGCAAGAGAGGGCCGATTGACACAGACACAAGAGAAATAAATACAAGTAGGGAGCCGATCGATAGGGTAGTAAGGGTACATCTAACATGTTCATGGAAATTAGGCTGATTGAGGTGGAATCCTCATGATAGATGTACACCTAAAGACTACCAAATTACGGGGATTGAGATCACATTATCATTTTATACAGATTACTAGTTGGGACACTAGTTAGGTGGTGCAGAGATAGATATAAAAATCAGAATAACAAGGTAGTAGCGAAGAAGAGAAAGAGTAGGAGCTCATTCAGTTTATTTTGCCTTATCAAACCTTATACTTATCCTATGTTATCATGTTATCCTTGTTTCTCATGGTATTGTCTTATATTCAGTTTATTCATGTCATGATGCTTTTACATGTTTATATGCTGAAAGTCACTGGACTTACAAGGCTTATGTCTGACCTAGTTTTCTTTCGCCTCTTTTCTTCCGTTCCCCCCCCCCCCCGGTTCACAGGGAGGAAATGTTATCACTTAGCTCAGTTTTCTTCCAAGCTCGAAGATAGTCGATGTATTGTTTTGGACTCTCTCTTCCACTGCTATGGCTGGTTCGCTCTTTATTTGGGGAATATCATTGTTATTTTTATTCTTCTTTTATTCTTGGAAGTTTTAAATCAAGACAAAAATTCTATGTATTACTTTTAAGCAAGATTGAGATAACTGTTGTAAAAGCTTGACTGAATTAAGTTGTTAATAAAATGACTTTATTTTCCGCTGTTTTATTTGTCGGTCTTGTAATTTATCTGCATCTTTTACCTAAAATGCTTCACCAAAGTAAAGGCGTTCCCTTTGTGAGTGAACTTAACAAAGGTGGGGTGTTTCACGGTGCCTAATCAGTTCTATTATGACATATTCCTCTGATCTGTTCTTATATGTTTATATCGTCACCAAATATAATCTAGTCATAATATATCCATTCAGTTTTTATGCCTAATTCTACCATTATGTTATTTTACATGTCTGTCTTGTGCTATTATGTTCTTATTTACCTATAACACTTCACGAAACTTAATGCATTCTCTTAGTGAGTGACATTAATGGACGTGGGGTGTTACATTCACCGTTAGTTATTTAGAGTTATTTCCGTTGTGATGTATATGTGTTGTACTCTGATACGGTAAGTACATACAATACATATTTGTATTTCAGAGTTATGATATATGATATTATATTTTGTCCAGTTCCACTGTGAGAATCTGATGTTTTCTTTTGTTCTATCTTCTATTTCTATTTCTTTAACCCTAATGACTCGTATTTTTGTGCAATTTGGGTTGTACATGTGTTGTTTTAGTCAACTCAGATAGTAAGGATTTCCAGGCCATCAAAGGTAGCCCTAATTTGCCAACAGCCTCCCAATTACAGTCTTTCTTATTGTTGCCCCACTGGATTTTCACTAGCTTGACTATCTTATTACTCATCTATTTTTCATCTTGCCAAAACTCGAACTAGATGTCACATAAAAGTCAAGTTTAGTTCTACCACCAACTATTCTAGTACCCGGATCAGTGGTAGTTTCTGGATCATGCACATACTTTCATAGATGTGAAACATGAAACACATTGTGGACACCTGCCAAACTATTGGGTAACTTTACTGAGTATGCGAGCTTCCCAATTCTTTCCAAAGTAGGAAAGGGTCCAACAAATCTCAGTGCCAATTTCCTAAACTTCCCGAAGAAAACTGCACCCATCACCATGATACCTGAACAAAAAATCGATCTCCAACTAAGAATTCAAGATCCTTACGCCACTTATCAGTGTAACTCTTCTACCTCGATTAAGCTTCCTACATCTGGCCTTAGATCAACTCAATCTTGCTACATCGTTCAAAAAAGGGTACTATATCGAAGCCGTTTCTCCGTCCTGTTACCCCAGTGTGTAGCCCATAACAACGTCAAATGTGTGTTATGTTAAGTACATGAGGGCAGGTGCGGTAACCACACCACAAATCAAACTCTAAAATTCCTAGAGCATCTACTTTTTGCCAACTATTGATCGAGATGCAACGACTACACCCAAAAGTGTGAAAAGTACTAGAGATTCTCTAAAATTCCTAGAGCTCGGTCTACCAAACTCACGAAAATGTCTAGTCCATGGCCATTTGCCATCTGAGGAATTGATATCATTGGAACTCTACCAGTGGCCAAATGTAGTGCTCAGTATGCCATTATTGCAGGTGATTACTTCACCAAGTGAGCCAAAGCTGAGCCTCTCGCTATAATTGCGATGAATAAAGTAATCAATTTTGTTCTTTGCGACATCATATGATGCTTTGTAGTTTCCAAAACAATCATTTCTAATAATAGGACCCAATTCGATAGCTCTGATTTTAAGGATTTCTGCCACCGTCGTCGCATTAACAAGCAATTCCTAGTTGTCTCCATCCACAGGTCAATGGATAAGTCGAAGCAGTTAACAAAGTCATTAAATCCATATTGAAAAAGCATTTGGAAAAGTCTAGAGGAAAGTGGGTAAATGAACTTCCATTAGGCCTCTAGGCATAAAGGATAACCAATAAGTCAACGAATGGCTATAATCCATACGCTTTGTCTTATGACACTGAATCTATAATTCCTGTTGAGCTTGAAGTACAATTTATCATGTGACATATTATGATCCTTAGATTTGTTAGATATGAAAAGGGAAGAGGTTGAACTCAGAGCAACTGCACATCTTCAACGGGTTGCCCAATATTTTAATATCAAAGTCCATCTGAAGCACTTTGACATTGGCAACCTCGTCCTGAAAAGAACCTTCAAGCTAATGACCGTTGATGGCATCGAGCTACCGTAAGCATGGAATAGCGAACATCTCCATCGCTACTTTACTTAAGCCTTTGTTTAAAAAATAATAATTTCATTTAGTACTTTGTTTTCAATTTTGTTTAGTACTTTGTTTTCAATCCAACATTGTAACAAGTCAAATGTTGCCCACAATTTTCTTAGTTTTCAAAAAAATGCTCTTAGTACCTCATATTCTTGGTGCTTTTTCATATATGCATTGTATGTTAGTTTTGATACAACCAGATTTCATGCCCAAGTGCAACATGGTGAGGACGACACCATATAGCTTGGCGTTGGTCCTTTTCTTAAAGCCATCATTGTCCTACAAACCAACTTGAACCATGAACAAACGACAAGGCCGAGTATAAAAAACTCACAGAGCTCGCAGTTCTAGTTTCCTACCACCAACCCTAAGTTGCTCGAATTTGGGGCAACCACCCTTAGCTAAGAGAGTGTGATACCAACCATTCATGTGGCCCACTTTGATCCCTATTGTTTGAATTTGAGTATAACAGGCGAACAAATGAAGCTCTCGATGCTAAGCCGAACAAAAAGAAGGAGAGTATAAAGAACGAAAAAAACAACATACGTAACTCGAGCCTAAATAAACGTTAGGTGAGTATAAAGGGTTGACATTACATCCAACTCCAAACTCCTCACAACTTAGGATCAACTTCTAACAGAAATCCCAAGCAAGGAGCGCCCAACTCGGGATTCTAGACGACTTGAGATCAATGACTGACAAGAATACCTCAAGAATGGAATCACCAACCTTGAACTTCACACAACTCGAGTTCACGAACGATATGATATCTCGAGAGTGAAGTTATGAATGAACAACCTAAGTATGAGCATGAAGAGGAGTTACAAAACACAAGTACAATGATTGGAAAGTATACAAATACTCAAACACGTTGACAATTTCATAAGAAGTAAAAGTATGATTAAACTTTTATTTACACCACTTTACAACATCAACATATATCAACAAATTTTATTGTGTAAATTCAAAAGCGATTGTCGTATTCATATCATTCTCGACCAAGAAATGAAAATTACAACATTTACAATCAACTAATCACTTCGAAGATTCACTTTTCTTCCTTCTATCAGATTTTGGGGGCAGTGACTTACTGTTTCTCCTACCTTCCTTGTCCTTTGTCCACTACCACTGTTTCCTTTCTTCCCTTTTGATAGAGTTGTTTCAGAACAGTGCTTAAGTTGAAAACCTTTTGTCGGGTCTTTTTCATTAGATATCTCTATATTTTCCACCTGTACCCGAGGAACAATCATCTTTAGAGGCTTAAGAGGAGGATTAACTAGTGCATTTTATGCCTTCTCGGCATCCTCCTTAGCTTTATCCTTAGCCTATCCCATCTCCTGTTAGCCATGAGCTTGGCACGCAACTTCTTAGACATTTCTTTTAAGCTTAATCCACTCAATTCACACCCTGTACTAGTAATTGTTATGTCCTCTTCTTCCTTATTTCCCTTTCCAACCAACAACTCATCCATCCTATCAAACATCATCTCTAGATCAATTTCACATAGTTCTAAATGTTTAAAGGGCCCGAAGTCCCTGAAGTCCAGGTTCAATTGCTTATATTCCTCTTCATCGAACCCAATCACAGTTGTTGGCGATAAGGGAATCATTCCCCAGAGTACCTATATGTTGAATAAGAAGTATTGTCAGTCTTCTTATATTTTTTTCATAACTCAGTAGGAAGCCAAGCGGCTTTCTCAAAGCCCTTGATCATTTTCCCAAATAGTGGAGATAAGGTATGAATACCTTTAATATTAAGCTCAACAGTTCCCATAGCAGTGTTGCCCTTATCTATGGGCGACATGAATCCACTGATTCTCATGGAACGATCAGGGTCATATCCCTCAACATTAGTAGTTGTGGATGTGCCACAAGTGTTTCTTCGTCCACCTGCACAACATCCAAGGTCACGGCTTCATCGCCAAGATTTCTCTCCCAAGTCAAAGAAAGTACCCTTGGATAATCATTTGCCCAGGAGATCCTGCGATGACGGAAAACTTGGGCATTTAACCCTAGGACATCCAAATCTATTTTTTCCTCAACCTTAACATCTTTCTGTGAAATTATTGCACTAAGCTCCTTTAGATGAGTCTCAAACTGCTTCTTACCTCTTTAACATGCCCTACTACTTCCTTGTTCGATGCCTCTGTCGCTACCTTTGCCTTCCTTACCTCCTCCACTTCAACATTGTGATCTTCCATTAGCCTTTATAAATCTTCGTTTTCTTTCCTTAATTGCTCGACCTCTTCACTGTCTTTTCTTAAGCATTTATTTTCCTTAATAAGTTTCTTATTTTCCTTCTCAATAGCCGTGATCCGAGTGGAAAGGAGGCCACAACCTCTTTATAGCCCTCTCTCTTGAACAGTTGTCACGGCTGCATCTTATGGCTTTGTATTACCCTCTCTTAACCGATCTTTCAACTCCTCGATTTCCTTTTCCATTGCCTTGATTCTGTTCTGATTTGCGTCTCCTTCAAGCTTTAACCCCTCAATTTCGAAGTTATTTTTCACAATTAGTTTCTACGGCTTCTTGTTATAATCTATAACAAACTTATACTACTTATAAATGTAAAAAATTCTATCAACTATTTCCTTAAATATAGACTAAGGAACATGATGCATTTTTTGTAGTTGTATAAGTTCATCAAAATAGTTTTTGGGAAAAAAATTCTTTTTTACGTAAGCTTTCTGCTCCTGCGGGGTCCTGACATCACCTTCAAAATCTGATTCAATTTCTCTTCCTTTTCTCTCTTCCTTCTCCAACCTTTTCATGGTCGATGATCCCCCTCTTGGCTTGTCCCAGCTTGTATCATTAGGAGGTAATGGAGGCAAGGTTTTAGTAGGAGGAGAGGGAAGTGGAGGAGCAGCAGACAATTTTGTACTTCTCGAATCAGAGCCTCTCTCTCTTCAATTGGTTTTGTAGTGGAAAGTGGCGATTTAGGATGTCAAGGATAGTTGTAACAACCAGAATTTTAATACAAAATGATTAACAGATTAATAAATCAAATAAAAAGTAATAAAAATAATGGTAATTTGGCAATGGGGATTGTGCCTTTCGTTCGTTATGATTTTCTTGTTCAGATAGATATTTTGTTGCTAAAAATGGACTTAAAACGAAGAAGTTACGGGGAATCGAAGTTTGAAATTCAAATAAGAAATTGAACATGATAAAAATAAACGTTACTTGTGATGACCAAGTCCTTGGCTAGGTCTACCCATGTGTCAACCCAGGCTATGTGAGGGTCGACCCATGTGTCAACCCAGATGGGTACTAGGTTGACCCAGCTAGTTTCCTAGAACGAAATCAAAGAACGGTCGAGACTATTTCAGGCCAAATTAGGGATGACATGGCCACTCTAGAATTTTTGATGTGACCAGTCTCCAACTAAAAATAAACCTTTACCCATCCCCATTCCATTCAACTCATCTCTTCTGAGAGTAATGGAGTTTTAAAATAATTTTTTTTATACACATATTCTAGAGGATTGTATATACATATATTCTGAAGAATCTACTGGGCCACAAGGGAAGCAATTCTTGGTGAGATTTTGTGATTATTTCAGATTTTTGAATAAGTTAGGGTAAATTGGAACAATGGTAGTTGTAGCTATAATCTTTTTTTCAGATTTGATTCTTACAGATCAATTTACAATTTCAGTTTATTCCTACTTTCTGTAGTTCTTTTCTACAAGAAATTTTCTATAATCTTTCTGTCTATTTTTACAATTTCTACTTGATTAATAATTAGAATACTGTAAATCGTTATTCTCAGATTCCTTTTCCCTTTTCTCATTCTAATTTTTTTAGTTTATTTTTGTTATTCCCAAATATGCCTAAAAGGCATATGAACACGATTGATTTAGGCATAGATCTATGTGCCTAACTGCCTATGACAAATTATTTTTATTTTATACTTTGCACGATGACTAATTATTATTCTTTTATTTTGCACGCGTTTGCGAAAAATATAATTAAATTGGAATAATTTAATTTGGGGCTAATTTGATGTATCATAAACCGAAATAAAAAAAGGAATAATTGGATTAAATAAAAAGACAAACTCTATATGGATTGTAAAAAGGCTATGGGATAGAATCTGACAGAAAATACGACTGTAAGCTATATTTGCATAAATAAGATGGATTTACAACCATAATAAACTTGAATAGTTTATTTGCAAATATGAGCATGACTTGAACGTGAAAAGAGAACAATTAGGCTTAACATTAAAATAAATTTAAAATGCATAATAAGTTATAAGCCTAAAATTATTATTCTATGAGGCCATGTTATTTGGCGTTATTATTATTCTATGGGGCCAGGTGACTTGGTGTGTTATTATTATTCTATGGGGCCTTGTGATTTGGCGTAATTCTATAGTAAATAAATTAACTATTAGGCTTAATTATATTTGAACTTAAAAATGGCATTAAGTTGAAAACCTAATTTTATAGTTAATCTATTGTAATGTTCTGTGGGGGCCAAATCAATGGGGATTTGGACCGAGTATAAATTGTTTGTTAGAGTTTCATACCATACAACATACCATTTTTATCACATACAGTCTCATATAGGAGGGGAGGGCACGCACCATGCCGTGGGAGGTAGTAAGATGGTCCGAATTTGAGGTGCATACCGATGCGTTCCAATGGGTCAATGTGCATGCATTGGTCATAGGAGGGAAATTAAGACACTATAATATATGTGGTTAATGTTATATCCTTTTGCTGATGGGATGGGCCTGATAAACCCAAACACGTAGTAGGCATAGATTATCACTCCATGGTATAATCAGTTGATTGATGCGTAGTATTAGGATAATTCTTCCTAATTATATTATGTTCTACAATTGTAAAAGTGTAAAACAGCGACCAACCAAATTCTGTTGAATGAGGAAAGTCAATCCTATATACAATCTTTTATATTCACTTTTAGGTGTACACCGGAACTTACCCTGTGACGGCCGCCCATAAATCCTGCACTTAACCATAGGAATAATGCGCTGAAATACGTGCCAGGAAGCTACGGATGATCATCAGGGTAGAAAAACATACACAGAACCTGTCATATAACTCACAACGCGAGGATAAAATATAATGAACATATATAACATGCAATAATAGTGAAGCGGAATTGAGCAGATTCTTAAACTTTTCATATCATCATGAATTATGCATACAACATTGGAATACATCATAAGAGTCTGTACAAAATGCCTCACTACATGTCACTCAGAGAATACATCAAACAGTGAAAAACAACAAATAGTAGATAGTAGCAAATAATACGCAAGCCTCCAGCTCGTCATCGATAAACATCATCATCTCATCAAGACCTATCTTATGTCACCTGCTACCTAGTCTGCCCATCCACAACACAATGGATGAACATCCCAAGGTAATAAGAGGAAACATAGAACCTTGAGTCAGACAATAGTCTTATTGAGCGATAAAACAACTATCTAACATCATCAATAAAGTATATGAGAAATAGGTAGATCAATCAACTAATCTACCCATACATCAGAGAAGAACCCAACCCGTCTTCTCCACATCCGACAATGATAGCCTTTACAACAATCATAATAGGAAAATATAACAGACATAGCAACCATTTATCCAACGTAGATCATCCTAATTGATATCGACATCCCCCAAGCGTAATCCCCGAAGGCCTAAACCTACATCAGACAAGCACCCAAGAGATGTCTCCTTCGACAACGAATAATCTACACCAAACGATACAAGCAAAGCAATCATCATCCATGACTCTAGTTATCACCGCCAATCCTGCCTGGAAACTATCAATATTTGTATGACTGGCCAACCTTGCCATCCGTCATGGGCTAATGGTAACCTCGGTTCTAACAAAAACTCCATAAACCTTTCATCAATACGTATCTAGGCCTTTCATCGATACTCAGGGTACTCGACTAGTCTTTTAGGCATCCCTATTATACCCTTACTTTAAGTCTGTAGAACCTAAGACAACAATAATTCCTCAGCCTTCCATATCTTTAGTCATCGTCATCGACGACTATCCTTAAGCTCAAATCACCTTGAGCAGCCAAAATCCATGAGCTCAAATAATCTTGAGTCGTCTTCACATTCGTTGCATTTCGAAGATCAACGAACACTTCACAACACTTCGAATATTCCTACTTGAATTCAGTTCGAAGCTACAACCATCGTCAAACCAAAAACATACATCGTTTGGTCGATATTCGATTCACAGCATTTCATCCTTTGTTGTGAGTAACATTCCACAGCGTTCTTTTTCTCCATCCACAGCGTTTATAAAACGCTGTAATTGTCACTCGATCCATTATTCAAAACCTTGCCCGATCTATGGATCTACGCTCCAGATCCTTGCCCGATCCACTAATTTTTGGTTGACCGATCCATCTAATTTTTCGTGGTCGATCCATCTAATTTACAGTGTTTATAAAACACTACGTTCTTTTCACCGACCCATCTTAAAAACATGACCGATCCATCCAATGTAACGCTTCAAAAACGCTGCCGATTGAAATGAGGAAATTTGCCCGATCCATCACCTAGTCAACGCCCGGTCCATGCTTACATACAGTATTTTTCCCTGAACCTTCGAACAACACCTAGCCCAATCCTCTATGTGTCAATCCTCGATCCATCTAATTTGCCACATCCAGTCCATCAACCTAACTAATGCCGATCCATGCTATGGCTCTACGATCGATCTGTAGCTTCAGATCCCTCAATATGTGACTTAACGTGACCAAGGTCTTTTCTAAGCTGGTTCGATGTTGAAGTATCACCTAAGTCGACGAGTGCTATGACATGTTGACAACCCGGTTGTTGTGAAGCATTAGCCTGTTTTCTTCTCAACACAGTGTATATTTTTTTATGTAGGATCTAAGGGTAATCTTTGCATAAAGGCATCAGCCTCCTATAACCTAAGACACCTTTCTCCCAAAGTTATTATTGACCTTGTGGTCTCGTAAGCGTGATACTCACCCCTTGAGGGAAGAGTAACTAATCTTCGAACTTAAGGTCTTAATGCCTAGGAAATGGTGGAGCCCGTTTAGTATGCTGAAATCAAGTTGTTCTTTAACATCCCTTAGATCCATCAACCATTTTGTTTCAACACGCATGCATTGTCGAACCTAGTTCAGGTGTTAACGAGAAATATCGTTAACATTATAAATTGAGATGTGCTCTCTCATTTGTAGTATCAAGTAAGAAATAAATGTCAACAAAGAGAGGTTTTCAATAATATAAAGTTTCTTTCTCATATTCTCTTCCTATTCTCCTAAAAATATTCAACAAATTTATGAGTAGAAATGAAGAAGCAATTGAAATCTTCAATGATAGTCCAAGGAAGAGAACATTGTTTTAACTTCTAAGTGGGGAAAATAATAATGAAAAAGTTGCCTTTGAGAACATAATTGCAGCATGGATGAATATAAAGTACATAGAGTGGAAGGTGGAAGGTGAAAAGCATGTGAATAGGAATGGAAATGGGACGGGTTGGGGCGGGTTTCTCATGCCCCGGACTCGACCCGGACTTTTTAAACCCCGCCCAGACCCGCCCCGCAGACCCGGTGCGGGTCTGGAATTTCGCCCCGTGCCCGAAACCCATACGGGTCATGTAACAGCCCGTATTTTATGTGAACGTATAAGTAACAAATCAGAGGATAATTAATTTTTAAAATAAGAATCAAGGGAAACGGGTTGCGCCATTGCGTTCGTCTCGGAATTCTGCTTGGAAACGAGTCCGAGTTTGCAAGAATTGGAGTCCGTACGAGGGAGATATGACCCTCCGAAGTTTCAGAAATATTCAGAGTTCAAAACAGCTCGAATTCAAAATTCGAATTTCAAACGCAGAACAGACTGGGCGGGAAATTTCCCGCCCAGACCCAGGTCGACTGAGGAGTCGACTGGGCAGTCGACCCCCCAGACCAGGTCGACTGGGCAGTCGACCTGGTCCCCGAACCTGGTTTTGGGCCTGGGTGCATTATTATGTATCTGGCCTCGTTTTCTGCCTAGATTCGTCTGCCTAACCCTATTTAAACAGCCCCAAACCTAGCCTTCTCTACACACAATTCTATTCTGCTTCTACTCTGCCTTTGTTCTAAATAAAAATAAAAATGGCGTCGCTACTCTGCTGGAATCAAAACTAGAAGCTAATCAACATCAACCTAAGCAACTCAATTCAAACTAGAGATTAAAGCTTCTGCAACGATTCTACAACAATTAAAGTTCTTTAATCCAACCAAGGCAAGTGCAGTTATTTTCCGATATAAACTTTAATCATAATTGTGACATGATTGTAAATCTGAATTTGAGATTGTGTATGTTCTGTTTTGATCTATTTTATTCTGTATTTCTTCTTCTTTCTGTTCTATAGCCAGGCTACTACGAGCCTGCGCCAATCTCCTAAGAGATTAACGCACGAACGCTAAAATGTTTGGGACAAATAATGAATGTGGCATAATTGGACATGGCTAATCTGTGACTGATTTAAGAAAAAGGACATAGGTTGTAAACTAGATTTAGGTCTATGCATATTTTATGAATTGGAAGAAGAGGAACCATGGTATGTTAACATGTGACTTGAGACATTGGACATAACGCATATTTTGAATTAAGATATGTTATAACTAGATTGTTGGGCATATTGTTTATATAACAATTCATGATTTGAAAGAGAATATGACTTAGGTGTGAAGATCTATATTAAGATTTGATAACTATCAAAGGTGAATAACACTTAAGTAGGAGATTTTTGAATATATGACATGCATTGAAATCGATGGCTGTATTTGGTATAATTTATATGTGAATATTTTGTACTAGGCAAGTTGAACTAAATTGGGACATGTAAATTATAACCATAATCTGTGACATGTAAATTCAATGCAAACGTGGGGTATATGATCATAGTGTGAATCATGACAACTATTTAGGCATGCAAACTTAGGCCAAATTTATAATTAGGCAAGATATGTTTGTGAAACTTTAAGGAATGATTAAATCTGTTATATTTGCCTAATTTGCTAGTTCTGCTATATTTTCCTAATCTGCTAGTTCTGTTATATTGCCTAATCTGCTAGTTCTGTTATATTGCCTAATCTGCTAGTTCTGTTATATTGCTTAATCTGCTAGTTCTGCTCTACTTCCTAGTCTGCTAGATCTGTTCATCTGCCAAATCTGTCATCTGCTAAGCCTGCTGAAAATGTCAAATCTGCTAAACTAAATCTGTTAAGATGCCTAAACTGCTAAATCTGTTGAGATGCCTAAACTGCTAAATCTATTGAGATGCCTAATCTGTTATCTGCTAAATCTGCTTGTTTGCTTAATCTGCTAAATCCGTTAAGTCGCCTAATCTGCAAAATCTGTTATCTGCTATATCTGTTGAGTTGATATAATTAGTCTGTTATTGACATAATCTGAATTGGATATAGTTATGAATAATTGACATGTACATTAGGCGTGGGCATAAATGGTAAATTATTAATTAATTGGCCGCAAAGATGAACATGGCTAACTCGAGGTTAGAATGAGTTTGCGGCGTAATTCTGCCCGGAACTGCCCGGCACATCCAGTGGCCGCAAAAAATAGGTTCTAATGTGAGAAGTTAGTCATAACGTGCTTGAAACCCGAGGTTAGACTCAGTTTGCAGCAGAAATCTGCCGGGAACCAACCGGCCTAACCAGTAGCCGCAAACTGTCAGTCTAATGTGAGAGGTCTGGGCATTAATATTTAATTAATGAAAATCTGAGATAAATATGATGTCTAAAACGTGTTGGGCGGATAGGGTTAAACCCACTAGACTGATGAATTTAATAAATCTGTTCCGTGAATCTGTAGGCCCAATTACAAAGTTAGACAAATCTATAAGTCTGTTAATCTGTAACTGGTTAATCGGTAAGTCTGTTAAATCTGTATATCTAATTCGTTAGTTTGAAAACTTGTCTGATCTGTGAACTAGTTGATCTGAATTCTGTATGTCTGGACTTGTAAACAAGTTAATCTGAAATCTGTTAGTCTGGGGACACAAGGATAGGAAGGGAATTACTTGTGTCATCTGTTGTTTGGGACCCATATTAGTCAGTAACCCTTTCTGGTATCAAAACTTTGACCCAACAGTAGGTAGGGTCCGGGCACGCTTACCGAACTAATTATAAGCGGTTCATTCTGATAATGTGTGAAAACCCGCAACTTCCCCGTAAAGGAAAGCGTCGGATAGTTCGAGAACAAGCCACAACAGAACGCATACAGAAGAACATTTCATTGTATATTACAACAATGCATCAGATTATAAGAATATACAGAGTATAAATGAATATTACACAGAAATATCAGAGATTTAAATTACATTTAAATACATAGCAGCGGAAAATAATACAATACACAACTAGAAGAGATATACGGATACAAAGCTTTCCGGATATCGTTCCAGCTGTAAACCAGGATCCTGTGAATATAAATCTGCAAAACCAAAACTACTAGCTGCCCGTGTCGAAAATAAGGGCACCCAGAGTTTAGGTTAAAACAATAAACTCCAGGTCAGTCATGTGACTGGTGTGAGAACTAAAACAGTTAATCTTTATTTTTAAAGCTAGGTAAATCAAGGGACCACGCCGTATAACACGGAACGGGTTTCCTCCCAAGAATACCAGTGCATAAAACAAACAGCGCAATGCTAAATAAAGAAAAATGAAGCTGTTATAAGACCCAGGTCCTATCACACAATGCAACGCAAGCCGGGGGATAGGGTTTTCCCTTATAACAGCCAAAGAATGCTTGATACGTTTAAAACAAATCATTTGATACTATTATAAGTGCATAGTGTATGAAACAACTTCAAATCATAAGTATCAATCATAGGCGGCATGAATGCCCCATACCACTATGTCGCCATATATAGGTTATACAATCGAAATCGCAAAGTCACGTATGTGGAAATTGGATTTCCGTCTATGAACCGAGGCAAAAGATAGTCCTCCACCGATTCGAGACTGTCTAGCCCGAGCCTCAGGACCCAGACTCAGGTGGGCCCTTGGATCCTCAGGGCCGGTCCACCGATGTGGATTAAAATGCCTGAACACTACGTCTCCCCACCCTATGGGGTGTAAGTCTGGTCCGTCAGCCGACCAGAATGCATTCGGCCGAAACCGATATAACCGAGGCGCCTCGCAACCGCAACAACCACATAAGTCAAACTCGTCAGGGCGTGTAAAACCACTGACGCCACTTCTAGCTAGAAAGAAACGCAAGTCCTCCCTGATGTCCTCTCCCGTTTTTGGTTCATACCGGGTGTGAAACTCGCGAAGTAAACGTTACACAAAGCTACGCCACAAAGGCCGTGCTTTGATCACCAACCACAAGACTTTGCTTTTCAACAGAAGCCTTGATCATTTGCATCTTAGCATGCCACACAGGCAAACCATCCTATGCAACCGATATCAGTCACACAGAACGAAGTCCGATGTCAGACACACAGTCCATTTACAAGTCCGTTCTGGGTCTGAACGAAGCCGGGAGCACCTAGTACCCCGCATATCCATCGATCTCCAAGTACGTCTGGACGATCACCAACTGTTTCCATCTTCTTGGGTGTACAGCCCAATCAAGATCATCAGTTATCACCCAAACGACGTGAAGACTTCCGGTCTTCGACCATCGTCTTCATCTTCGACTTATCGTCGTATCAGTTATTCAGAATGGGATAAACCCGGTCTTTCCGAATAACTCGCGTATATTTTAAATAAGTGTTACACAAACACAACATACGCCTCATTCCAATTCATTAGTCACTAACCGTAAATTAATCAGGAGAATAATTTCCCAAATATTAACCCCGAAGGCCGAAACCAACATCAGATCAATATCAAAAAAACCATTCTGTTTGGCCAACCGACAGTTAGTTTCTAAATTTCACATTCATAGGGAAATGTTCCCATAAATTTTATCCAAGATAAATTCCTTGAATTTATTTTTTTTATTCTATTTTTGAATCTCAATTCAAACTAGTCGGGATTAGCGAACCTTACCGAAGTAATCATTTATTTTAATTTCCCAATCCCAACCTATTCATCCCATGAAGTAAAACTGGTAGTACTTCATATCTAACACCACGGTGTTATCGGTAAATTCAATTACCATTTCACGTTCAAATCTAATTAAAGATTTAACTATCGCCAGGAGCAAAACTGGTGATACTCCATTTTCGATCATTTCAATCTAATTAAAGATTCATTAAAACTCCACTTAGTTTTAATCGCTAACTGGGTTAAAGAATCAGTGTCATTTAAAAACACGGTTCACGATAAACCCAAAATCACATTCGATTAATTATCGGGTTAAAGAACGAGTGTTATTTAAAACACTGTTCACGATAAACCCAAGAATCAATATCAATTCAATTCCAATTAAATGTTATTTAATTGGTACTCTTCATTAAATCTAAATAAAAAGATTTAATCTTTTCTCAACTGGGTTCAAGAACAGTGTTAGTGAAGACACCATTCACGACAAACCCAAATCACATTTGATATTCAATACAAGGCTCTGAATAGAAAATATATCGGCTTATATTCAATATCAAATTCTACGACTAACAAATGTCGTATTGGAAATAACGATATAAATATATATCTTTCAAATTTCCATAACAACATCTGTATAATCACGAATTCCAACATCGAAATATTCCGAAGACAATTTCGATTCAAATCCATTCCAATGCAATCATTGGAAATTTTGGTTATTTTTAAAACCCTTTTCGAACTCAATTTATTTATTTAAAAATAAATAGAATTATAATTCTAGTTCAAAACTAGTTCAATTCGATAAAAATCTATTTTTATCTTTTCAAATATGGAGTTTTTCATCCCAATTCTTCTCAAATCATTTCTTATGATTTTACACAAATTATTACTATTTTTAATAATTTTATCAAGGCCCGTACAGTCGATTTCCATCAACGGCCATCGAACTGCACTTACAGCGACCTTTTTCGAATTTGATTTGGACGTATCTCCAAATCCAACCGTTAGATTTCAAATTTCTAACCTTCGTTAGAAAGCTCTTTTCGATACGAACCCAACGGTTCCGGTTTTAGGAGAATCCGACGGTCGGATCTCCCGCAATGTCCGTTTGAAATCAATGGTCGAAATTCACGAACTACCGCGGCGCGGCGCGTTCTATTCTGGCCATTATATTATATATATAATATATATAATATATGTTTCGTCGATTTCTATTTAAAACGAATTATATAAATAGTTTTAAAATTTGTTTCAAAATCTATTTCAACTTCCATTTCAATTCAAAGCAAAATTGAATTCTTCTTTATAAATTCGTTTTAAAATTCATTTCTATTCAATTCAAATTTCAATTCAATTTGAATTCATATTCAATTCAATTCATTTCGAAATCGTTTTCAATCCAATTCATTTCGAAATCGTTTTCAATTCAATTCATTTCGAAATCGTTTTCAATTCAAAATATTCGATTTCGAAATCACTCTTCAATATTCATTTTTAAGATGAATAAAATCGATATAAATATCGTTCACGTCAAAATGGCGTCAATCTAATCAACACGGCTTCATAAATTTCTATTTTCAAATATTCTATTTCAAATATTTCTTTTTCAAAATAGTTGTTATTATCAAAATATTTCGTTCAACACATGACCAATCTCAATGAATGAGTACTGTCAACACATGAACTTTTATTTTATATCGATAAAGATGTAAATTTTATTACTAAAATATTTCGTTCAACACATGACCAATCTCAATGAATGAGTACTGTCAACACATGAACTTTTATTTTATAATATTCTTTATTTTTCAAATTGGAATGAGGCCCAATCAATTACCATATAAAGTTAATTATATGGATTTTCATACAACACATGTATATAATTACATTGAAAAATAATCAACCATCAACCAAAGTGCACTACACTGTATAAGCATCAAATATAGATATTCAACGCTTATAACAGCCTGTCAATCAATCGATCGACATATTTAATCAATCAGGATGAGTGAACTTCAAATTTCATCCCAACACCCGTGTGGGGTTTCAAACAATCAAACACTGATTTTAGTTGTGCAGTTGGGCGATGTGTAAAATTTATCGTCCCAATCAATGTCATTCAAATAAGTGTACATAAACAAACCGTCTGGTTTGTAAATGAATATTTATTTACTCACATTCACGTTAAAAATTATATTTTTTAACGACAAAACATTTTATTTCAACCTATGAATTTCTATTCAATTCATTTACACAATAAAATGATATTTTTATTTTCCAACACATTTTAGAAAATTTCGGCGGCATAACGGCACAATACTAGAAACGGGACGAGGCCTAGCCTTATCCCCGGTCTAGTGAAGGCCCACGCCATTCACACATCAATCAAATCAATTCGTTATGCAAACCACAAAATTTGGAGTAAGAGTCTAACCTAGCCTTACTCCTTCGCCTTATAACGGCGCACGTCTAATCCTAACCAATTTATCGATTCGACTTTTCACACCACAAACCACATTCAAACCAATATCGCAATCAATCACCAAACAGCCAAACAAACAAGTCCATGGTATGTGGACGATTGTGTCGGGTGCTACTAAGCACCGTCTGCATCCTAGTATATATATATAACTAGAAAAATTAAATTGAAAGGTGAGAAGTTCTCACCTATAGCTATCCTAGCTTCACGGCACTTCATCTGCAGAAGTCTTCGTCGTTTCGCCTTTTTGTCACCTTCGTTGTCCGCTTTCACTACATATGTAAAAATCGAATTTTTACTTCACTATTTAATATATAAAAATCGGATTTTTACTTCGCTATTCAATATATAAAAATCGAATTTTTAGTTCAAAGTTCAATATATAAAAATCGAATTTTTATTTCAAAGTTCAATATATAAAAATTCTATTTTCTTACCGCTAATATATAGATAAAAATTCTATTTTTATAACGCTATTTTCAATATAAAGATTATATTTTTTTTCCTTTTCTATAGCATAAAAATTATATTTTTATTATCTATAACTATAAATAAAAATCGTTTCTTTATCTACCAAAAATCAAATCTTTTTATATTTAAAAATATAATCTTTTCTAAACTAAAGACCAAATCCTTTTCATATCAAATATCGAACCTTTTTCATAGTAAAGATCAAATATTTTCTTTTACTTTTTAAGTTTAAATCTTTTCTATTTTAAAGTTTCAATCTTTTCTATTTTAAAGTTTCAAATTTTCTTCCCTTTAAAATTTTAAAATAAAAATCAGTTTTCAAACTTTAAAATGAAAAATCAGTTTTAACTTTAAAATGAAAAATCAGTTTTAACTTTAAAATGAAAAATCAGTTTTAACTTTAAAATGAAAAATCAGTTTTAACTTTAAAATGAAAAATCAGTTTTCAAACTTTAAAATGAAAAATCAGTTTTAACTTTAAAATGAAAATCAATTTTAACTTTAAAATGAAAAATCAGTTTTAACTTTAAAATGAAAAATCAGTTTTAACTTTAAAATGAAAAATCAGTTTTAACTTTAAAATGAAAAATCAGTTTTAACTTTAAAATGAAAAATCATCCTTCTATATAATTAAAACCATATTTTTTTTATAACCGAAAATAAATACAAACCAAAGTAAAACACTCACGGATTTTTTTTTTTGTTTGCTGTGGCGTCGGACTGGTGGAAGAAGGGCCCCGCGCAGGGAGGGTGGCGGCCATGGCGGATGCGGTCGGAGGCTTAGGGTGTGTCATCGCCGGCGATTTGGCTGCAGGGGCCAGGGCACGCGATGACTGCCTCGGGGGAGCACGGTTTAGGGATTCGCGGTCAGGGGGGTCTAAGGTTTCGGGCTAGGGCTGGAAGGGGATGGTGGCTCGACGTTGGTGGAGGCGAAGGCGGAGCGCGATGTGAGGGAGGGTAGCAGACCGCGGCGGCTTTAATTTGGGGAAATGGTTTTTTTTATTTTTATTTTTTTTTCGATCTACTGAAATGCATCGGGGGGGGTATATGGAGGGAAGAGAAAGTGTTTTTCTTTTTTATTTATTTTAATTTAATTCAACTTTAAAATTCAAAAGGTTGACTTTTCTATCGAACCCCAATCGAAACCCAACGACTGTCGCCCTTAGCGTAACACCCCCATTCTGAACACAATGGGACATGTATCGCAAGCTGATTCGATCGTTTGAATCAGTTTCCGTTGAATTTACATTTAAATCACTATATTGAATTTCAAACGTACATTTCAAATTACCGGGGTCACATACTAACTTTAAAAATTCCTGAAAAATATTTTCTAGCTTTGTATTGACGATACAGTCTTAACAAAACTAGTTTCGTCGAATTCTGAGACCGTTAGAAAAATGGCCAATTTCCAGTCGATTAAAATCAACTGAAACTGGTCAAACGCGTTTTCCTTTGCCACGCTCACATATTGATTCGAAAAATTATGAAATTTGGAATCTAGCAATAACTTAACATCACGGACCCAACAAAACTGGTTTCGTCGAAATCCGAGGTCGTTTGCAAAACGGCTATTTTTAAGGGCTATATATATTATATAAAATATATATAAATTCCACAGCGACTATTTTGAATTTTCAACTGGACATATCTTATCATTTCTAAAGTGAAATCTCGGTTTGTTAACTTCGTTAGAAAGATATTCTTCATCAGATTCAAATATTTCTTGTTTCGTTCAATTCTGACTTATATTGAATTCTGTATATTCATTTGAAATTAGAAATCGAATTTTCGAACTACCGCGCCATTTTCAATTCCTTTTATAATTATATATAATTATTATATATTCTAACGACGACGCGTATAATATATACGTTCGAATTCTATTCAAAATAAATTTCACGTCGATATTATTTAAAATAATTCATTTTAAATAATCAAAATTCGTTAAAATGGCCAAAATAAAAATTTTAAACTGGCCCAGATTTTCGGGTTGTTACAATCTCCCCCACTTAAAACTTTTCGTCCCCGAAAAGGAACAAAGTCGAAAGTGGTTTGATTAATCAACTGTACGCTCGATCTGGCTTCCATTCTCCAACTCTTTAGTTTCTGTGAATTTTCAAAATTTCAAAAAATTTGGCTAACACCCTAAATTTTTGAAAAATTTCGCCATAACCTCCCCTGCACCGGGAGCATCGGGGAATTTCAAATAGCTTCCCCGGTCCTTCAGATCTCAAAAAGAAAAAGAAAAAGCCAAGCGGCTAGCCAATAGGCTCACAAAATCATCATCACCCAAACAAAACAGGAAATTATGTAGTAAACATGTACCTATTTGTCGGGCAAACAAATTTTATTCTTTGCTCTAGCCTCCTTGCTATGACCTGCTCAATGTGAGTATATGTATGCAAGCAAATGCGACCAATTTTCAATACAGTTCAAAATGTGATGCAGTTAGGCATAATGGTTCAAGATTATCAAACAATTAAACAAACAACACAATCATCAATCAATTAGTGAATTTAACGTTTCAAATTCATAATTTTGATATATATACTGAAAATCTTGTTTTTGATGCCAATTCACAACAAAGTGTTCTAGCTATATAAGATTTGGTTCTCACACCAGTCTAATGGAAATATATAGATATCACACTTTCGTCACTCGAAAATAAATGCTGGTGATGGTATACTTCATCATCAGGATCATGTCCGGGCAACTAGAGTGTGATTCTATACCTATCCAATATATTAAAATTTCGAATACACGCGGATCAGACGTATACGAAAAATCTATATATACTGGATTGTCCACATCAATATAAATAAATAACCAGATACGAATAATTGATTTAAATTTTCAAAACAAAAATTTGTTTTCATTTTATTTTAAAATTTTACTCTTCACACTCGTTCTAGGATACTACTGATCCCATCTCTAACGAGTCATTCCATTGGATATTACTAATCCAATATCTGATGAATTCTTTCGTACGGTTCTAATGTGTCTTGTTCTCTGCTTTGTAAACCAAAGCTCTGATACCAACTGTGAAAACCCGCAACTTCCCCGTAAAGGAAAGCGTCGGATAGTTCGAGAACAAGCCACAATAGAACGCATACAGAAGAACATTTCATTGTATATTACAACAATGCATCAGATTATAAGAATATACAGAGTATAAATGAATATTACACAGAAATATCAGAGATTTAAATTACATTTAAATACATAGCAGCGGAAAATAATACAATACACAACTAGAAGAGATATACGGATACAAAGCTTTCCGGATATCGTTCCAGCTGTAAACCAGGATCCTGTGAATATAAATATGCAAAACCAAAACTACTAGCTGCCCGTGTCGAAAATAAGGGCACCCAGAGTTTAGGTTAAAACAATAAACTCCAGGTCAGTCATGTGACTGGTGTGAGAACTAAAACAGTTAATCTTTATTTTTAAAGCTAGGTAAATCAAGGGACCACGCCGTATAACACGGAACGGGTTTCCTCCCAAGAATACCAGTGCATAAAACAAACAGCGCAATGCTAAATAAAGAAAAATGAAGCTGTTATAAGACCCAGGTCCTATCACACAATGCAACGCAAGCCGGGGGATAGGGTTTTCCCTTATAACAGCCAAAGAATGCTTGATACGTTTAAAACAAATCATTTGATACTATTATAAGTGCATAGTGTATGAAACAACTTCAAATCATAAGTATCAATCATAGGCGGCATGAATGCCCCATACCACTATGTCGCCATATATAGGTTATACAATCGAAATCGCAAAGTCACGTATTTGGAAATTGGATTTCCGTCTATGAACCGAGGCAAAAGATAGTCCTCCACCGATTCGAGACTGTCTAGCCCGAGCCTCAGGACCCAGACTCAGGTGGGCCCTTGGATCCTCAGGGCCGGTCCACCGATGTGGATTAAAATGCCTGAACACTACGTCTCCCCACCCTATGGGGTGTAAGTCTGGTCCGTCAGCCGACCAGAATGCATTCGGCCGAAACCGATATAACCGAGGCGCCTCGCAACCGCAACAACCACATAAGTCAAACTCGTCAGGGCGTGTAAAACCACTGACGCCACTTCTAGCTAGAAAGAAACGCAAGTCCTCCCTGATGTCCTCTCCCGTTTTTGGTTCATACCGGGTGTGAAACTCGCGAAGTAAACGTTACACAAAGCTACGCCACAAAGGCCGTGCTTTGATCACCAACCACAAGACTTTGCTTTTCAACAGAAGCCTTGATCATTTGCATCTTAGCATGCCACACAGGCAAACCATCCTATGCAACCGATATCAGTCACACAGAACGAAGTCCGATGTCAGACACACAGTCCATTTACAAGTCCGTTCTGGGTCTGAACGAAGCCGGGAGCACCTAGTACCCCGCATATCCATCGATCTCCAAGTACGTCTGGACGATCACCAACTGTTTCCATCTTCTTGGGTGTACAGCCCAATCAAGATCATCAGTTATCACCCAAACGACGTGAAGACTTCCGGTCTTCGACCATCGTCTTCATCTTCGACTTATCGTCGTATCAGTTATTCAGAATGGGATAAACCCGGTCTTTCCGAATAACTCGCGTATATTTTAAATAAGTGTTACACAAACACAACATACGCCTCATTCCAATTCATTAGTCACTAACCGTAAATTAATCAGGAGAATAATTTCCCAAATATTAACCCCGAAGGCCGAAACCAACATCAGATCAATATCAAAAAAACCATTCTGTTTGGCCAACCGACAGTTAGTTTCTAAATTTCACATTCATAGGGAAATGTTCCCATAAATTTTATCCAAGATAAATTCCTTGAATTTATTTTTTTTATTCTATTTTTGAATCTCAATTCAAACTAGTCGGGATTAGCGAACCTTACCGAAGTAATCATTTATTTTAATTTCCCAATCCCAACCTATTCATCCCATGAAGTAAAACTGGTAGTACTTCATATCTAACACCACGGTGTTATCGGTAAATTCAATTACCATTTCACGTTCAAATCTAATTAAAGATTTAACTATCGCCAGGAGCAAAACTGGTGATACTCCATTTTCGATCATTTCAATCTAATTAAAGATTCATTAAAACTCCACTTAGTTTTAATCGCTAACTGGGTTAAAGAATCAGTGTCATTTAAAAACACGGTTCACGATAAACCCAAAATCACATTCGATTAATTATCGGGTTAAAGAACGAGTGTTATTTAAAACACTGTTCACGATAAACCCAAGAATCAATATCAATTCAATTCCAATTAAATGTTATTTAATTGGTACTCTTCATTAAATCTAAATAAAAAGATTTAATCTTTTCTCAACTGGGTTCAAGAACAGTGTTAGTGAAGACACCATTCACGACAAACCCAAATCACATTTGATATTCAATACAAGGCTCTGAATAGAAAATATATCGGCTTATATTCAATATCAAATTCTACGACTAACAAATGTCGTATTGGAAATAACGATATAAATATATATCTTTCAAATTTCCATAACAACATCTGTATAATCACGAATTCCAACATCGAAATATTCCGAAGACAATTTCGATTCAAATCCATTCCAATGCAATCATTGGAAATTTTGGTTATTTTTAAAACCCTTTTCGAATTCAATTTATTTATTTAAAAATAAATAGAATTATAATTCTAGTTCAAAACTAGTTCAATTCGATAAAAATCTATTTTTATCTTTTCAAATATGGAGTTTTTCATCCCAATTCTTCTCAAATCATTTCTTATGATTTTACACAAATTATTACTATTTTTAATAATTTTATCAAGGCCCGTACAGTCGATTTCCATCAACGGCCATCGAACTGCACTTACAGCGACCTTTTTCGAATTTGATTTGGACGTATCTCCAAATCCAACCGTTAGATTTCAAATTTCTAACCTTCGTTAGAAAGCTCTTTTCGATACGAACCCAACGGTTCCGGTTTTAGGAGAATCCGACGGTCGGATCTCCCGCAATGTCCGTTTGAAATCAATGGTCGAAATTCACGAACTACCGCGGCGCGGCGCGTTCTATTCTGGCCATTATATTATATATATAATATATATAATATATATTTCGTCGATTTCTATTTAAAACGAATTATATAAATAGTTTTAAAATTTGTTTCAAAATCTATTTCAGCTTCCATTTCAATTCAAAGCAAAATTGAATTCTTCTTTATAAATTCGTTTTAAAATTCATTTCTATTCAATTCAAATTTCAATTCAATTTGAATTCATATTCAATTCAATTCATTTCGAAATCGTTTTCAATCCAATTCATTTCGAAATCGTTTTCAATTCAATTCATTTCGAAATCGTTTTCAATTCAATTCAAAATATTCGATTTCGAAATCACTCTTCAATATTCATTTTTAAGATGAATAAAATCGATATAAATATCGTTCACGTTAAAATGGCGTCAATCTAATCAACACGGCTTCATAAATTTCTATTTTCAAATATTCTATTTCAAATATTTCTTTTTCAAAATAGTTGTTATTATCAAAATATTTCGTTCAACACATGACCAATCTCAATGAATGAGTACTGTCAACACATGAACTTTTATTTTATATCGATAAAGATGTAAATTTTATTACTAAAATATTTCGTTCAACACATGACCAATCTCAATGAATGAGTACTGTCAACACATGAACTTTTATTTTATAATATTCTTTATTTTTCAAATTGGAATGAGGCCCAATCAATTACCATATAAAGTTAATTATATGGATTTTCATACAACACATGTATATAATTACATTGAAAAATAATCAACCATCAACCAAAGTGCACTACACTGTATAAGCATCAAATATAGATATTCAACGCTTATAACAGCCTGTCAATCAATCGATCGACATATTTAATCAATCAGGATGAGTGAACTTCAAATTTCATCCCAACACCCGTGTGGGGTTTCAAACAATCAAACACTGATTTTAGTTGTGCAGTTGGGCGATGTGTAAAATTTATCGTCCCAATCAATGTCATTCAAATAAGTGTACATAAACAAACCGTCTGGTTTGTAAATGAATATTTATTTACTCACATTCACGTTAAAAATTATATTTTTAACGACAAAACATTTTATTTCAACCTATGAATTTCTATTCAATTCATTTACACAATAAAATGATATTTTTATTTTCCAACACATTTTAGAAAATTTCGGCGGCATAACGGCACAATACTAGAAACGGGACGAGGCCTAGCCTTATCCCCGGTCTAGTGAAGGCCCACGCCATTCACACATCAATCAAATCAATTCGTTATGCAAACCACAGAATTTGGAGTAAGAGTCTAACCTAGCCTTACTCCTTCGCCTTATAACGGCGCACGTCTAATCCTAACCAATTTATCGATTCGACTTTTCACACCACAAACCACATTCAAACCAATATCGCAATCAATCACCAAACAGCCAAACAAACAAGTCCATGGTCTGTGGACGATTGTGTCGGGTGCTACTAAGCACCGTCTGCATCCTAGTATATATATATATAACTAGAAAAATTAAATTGAAAGGTGAGAAGTTCTCACCTATAGCTATCCTAGCTTCACGGCACTTCATCTGCAGAAGTCTTCGTCGTTTCGCCTTTTTGTCACCTTCGTTGTCCGCTTTCACTACATATGTAAAAATCGAATTTTTACTTCACTATTTAATATATAAAAATCGGATTTTTACTTCGCTATTCAATATATAAAAATCGAATTTTTAGTTCAAAGTTCAATATATAAAAATCGAATTTTTATTTCAAAGTTCAATATATAAAAATTCTATTTTCTTACCGCTAATATATAGATAAAAATTCTATTTTTATAACGCTATTTTCAATATAAAGATTATATTTTTTTTTTCCTTTTCTATAGCATAAAAATTATATTTTTATTATCTATAACTATAAATAAAAATCGTTTCTTTATCTACCAAAAATCAAATCTTTTTATATTTAAAAATATAATCTTTTCTAAACTAAAGACCAAATCCTTTTCATATCAAATATCGAACCTTTTTCATAGTAAAGATCAAATATTTTCTTTTACTTTTTAAGTTTAAATCTTTTCTATTTTAAAGTTTCAATCTTTTCTATTTTAAAGTTTCAAATTTTCTTCCCTTTAAAATTTTAAAATAAAAATCAGTTTTCAAACTTTAAAATGAAAAATCGGTTTTAACTTTAAAATGAAAAATCAGTTTTAACTTTAAAATGAAAAATCAGTTTTAACTTTAAAATGAAAAATCAGTTTTAACTTTAAAATGAAAAATCAGTTTTCAAACTTTAAAATGAAAAATCAGTTTTAACTTTAAAATGAAAATCAGTTTTAACTTTAAAATGAAAAATCAGTTTTAACTTTAAAATGAAAAATCAGTTTTAACTTTAAAATGAAAAATCAGTTTTAACTTTAAAATGAAAAATCATCCTTCTATATAATTAAAACCATATTTTTTTTATAACCGAAAATAAATACAAACCAAAGTAAAACACTCACGGATTTTTTTTTTTGTTTGCTGTGGCGTCGGACTGGTGGAAGAAGGGCCCCGCGCAGGGAGGGTGGCGGCCATGGCGGATGCGGTCGGAGGCTTAGGGTGTGTCATCGCCGGCGATTTGGCTGCAGGGGCCAGGGCACGCGATGACTGCCTCGGGGGAGCACGGTTTAGGGATTCGCGGTCAGGGGGGTCTAGGGTTTCGGGCTAGGGCTGGAAGGGGATGGTGGCTCGACGTTGGTGGAGGCGAAGGCGGAGCGCAATGTGAGGGAGGGTAGCAGACCGCGGCGGCTTTAATTTGGGGAAATGGTTTTTTTATTTTTACTTTTTTTTCGATCTACTGAAATGCATCGGGGGGGGGGGTATATGGAGGGAAGAGAAAGTGTTTTTCTTTTTTTATTTATTTTAATTTAATTCAACTTTAAAATTCAAAAGGTTGACTTTTCTATCGAACCCCAATCGAAACCCAACGACTGTCGCCCCTAGCGTAACACCCCCATTCTGAACACAATGGGACATGTATCGCAAGCTGATTCGATCGTTTGAATCAGTTTCCGTTGAATTTACATTTAAATCACTATATTGAATTTTAAACGTACATTTCAAATTACCGGGGTCACATACTAACTTTAAAAATTCCTGAAAAATATTTTCTAGCTTTGTATTGACGATACAGTCTTAACAAAACTAGTTTCGTCGAATTCTGAGACCGTTAGAAAAATGGCCAATTTCCAGTCGATTAAAATCAACTGAAACTGGTCAAACGCGTTTTCCTTTGCCACGCTCACATATTGATTCGAAAAATTATGAAATTTGGAATCTAGCAATAACTTAACATCACGGACCCAACAAAACTGGTTTCGTCGAAATCCGAGGTCGTTTGCAAAACGGCTATTTTTAAGGGCTATATATATTATATAAAATATATATAAATTCCACAGCGACTATTCTGAATTTTCAACTGGACATATCTTATCATTTCTAAAGTGAAATCTCGGTTTGTTAACTTCGTTAGAAAGATATTCTTCATCAGATTCAAATATTTCTTGTTTCGTTCAATTCTGACTTATATTGAATTCTGTATATTCATTTGAAATTAGAAATCGAATTTTCGAACTACCGTGCCATTTTCAATTCCTTTTATAATTATATATAATTATTATATATTCTAACGACGACGCGTATAATATATACGTTCGAATTCTATTCAAAATAAATTTCACGTCGATATTATTTAAAATAATTCATTTTAAATAATAAAAATTCGTTAAAATGGCCAAAATAAAAATTTTAAACTGGCCCAGATTTTCGGGTTGTTACATAATGGCGAGGGGTGTTGATGGTGCATTCCAACCGGGTCATGTGCGTGCATGGATCTCGGTCAGCCTCTGAGGATGTAAGACGCCGTGACATCTGTAAATAGGTCTGTGCCAATTGGTTGTCACTTTAGCGAGTGATACACCCTACTGTGGGGCCGACACAGGGTATTTATGTATTAGGGAGCCGATCGCTTGGGGTAGGATTTTAGGGTACACTTAGTTCTGTCTGTTTCTGTTGGTACCGTCTGTTTCTGTTGGTACTGTCTGTTTCTGTTGGGTGGTAACACCTGTCTGTTTCTGCGTGGTACCGTCTGTTCGGGTGTAAAGGCCCATTTACTAGTGTACACCTAATTCTATATTCTATTTCCGTAGGGATTAATCTGATTGTTTCTGTTCGGGTGGTAAAGGCCCATTATTAATATTATGTTTCTGTCTGTTTCTGTTCGGGTGGTAAAGGCCCATTATCAGCATTCTGCTTCTGTCTGTTTATGTTGGGGTGGTAAAGGCCCATTACTAGCATTCTCTTCTGTGGAAATTATTCTGTACCCATTTCTGTTTCAGTTTAGACATTAGGGTGACACCTAATCCTGTTATACTAGTATTAGTGCAGAGAAGTGTAAAGCAATAGCTTATATCATTCTGTTCTTCTGTTATATCTGTTACATCTGTTACGGTTATCTCTCATCCAGATTTATTTTCATGTCATGTTATTATTATCTGTTCATAACTGAAAATCACTGGACTTGCCAGACTTTTTGTCTGACCCTTGTTGTTTCGCCTCCTTTCTTCCGTCCCCCCCCCCAGGTTTTCTAAGGAGGGAATACTCTAGCTTGATCCAGATTCCTTCTGTTTGAAGTGCTTAAAGTATGGCTTGTCTTCTTCTGTGGGGATTATGATTTTAAACTATGCATTCTGAAGGCTTTTGTACAAGACTGATATTTTGTACTTGAATTCTAATATTGTGATTTGAAAGGATGTAACCAAGCTTATTTCGGTTTCTGTTGTAATAAAGTTATAAATTTTTCAAGTACTATTTTATCTGTCTTGTAAGTTTCTGTTCTGTTTACTAAAATGCTCCACCAAAGTTAAGGCATTCCCTTTGTGAGTGACCTTAACGGAGGTGGGGTGTTACAGGTCAGGGTAGACCCGACCCGCCCCACCACCCGGTGATATTGTATTCTAATGTACACAAATTTATATACTTATATTTTTATCACTAAATGATAAGTTATATACATATTATAATGTGTTCAGAATGATAAGAGAATACAATAAAATGAGTTCTAAGATAATAGTTTAAAATGTATGCATTTGTTATTGTATCATTATCATCGATGCAACATAATACTATGAAAAATTTATTGTTCGTTGATTGAAAAAATATAATATTCAAGTTATTACCATTTATACCTAAGAAGATTAAAATGTAATCATTATAGTTATAAAGTGTTTTAATGAAGTTTTAATCATGCGGGTCGGGTTGGGGCGGGTTAGCCGTGCCCCAGACCCGACCCTAGACCCGCACCTCCAAAAGCGGGTCGTGTGTCTACCCGTCCCGAAGACCCTATGGGGTGGGTCTAAATGGGTAAAAACAGGGGCGGGTTAAGCGGGTTTGAACCCTCGACCTGCCCCATTGCCATCCCCACATGTGAATGGATAAATTGTTTATGAGAAAGAATTAAAGTGAGATTGAAAATAAAAGAGACAAAAAGTTTTTTTCTCGATGGGTGGCCGTTAATGGCAACAAAGTCAATTTTCTTCTGTTCTCTCCTTTCACTCTTCACGCTACCTTATCTTACATCTCTTCCACAGCCTCTTCTCTCTATCTTCGTCCTTCCTTTTGTTATGCATGGAAGCCCACAGAGAATCGTTTTGTCACTGTTAAATCAAAGCCCTTGATCCAAAGCACTATATTTTCTTCAACGCAAAGCCATTCTCTTCACTTCAAACTTCCCTTCTTGTCACTATGTGGTGGCCACTTCAGGCAATTTCGTGTCTGTGGTCCTCTTCTCAAAAGTTATTGTCTGATTTGGTCTATTAGGTCTGATTTTCAACTAGTGGTATCGACTTGCTTTTGGTCCAGAAGATTTTGTGTTGAACGCGAAGTGTTTTAAGCATGTAGTAAATCCAACCACCGTGACTTGTCTCGGGACTTGTCCTTCCATGTCTGGTAAGCTAAGCTTCATTCACTGAGTATTTTGTTCAACGCCTAGCTCGGTGGGATATTGTTTGTGGTCTCGGCTTCATTAGCCATTGAGTTGACTGTGTTGGTACATATTGTGGTGCGGAGGTTTTCAATGTACACTAAGATGTCATCTTGTTCGATGGAAAATGAGGTATGTCGTGTGATTATGGAGTTTGTCATGTTTTATTGGGTCTTGGGTTATCTCTCTTGAAGTTTGGATTCATATGATTTGGCTATGGTAAGCTGGAAAATGTTTGTGGTCATGCTTAGTTGGAATGTGAGATTGGAGTGCTCTTTCAGCAACTGAAAAGAAAATTCTTGATGTTGCTTTTCTACTCTTCCTCCCATCTCCTCCTACTAGACTGCCTTGGTTTTCCAGGGCTACTGCTCCTTTCATATGTCTAGGCTGGGATGTGATGTGGCTTGGGCTTCTTTCCTTGCTTTTACAACTATGCTATGTTGTTTGCAACTTGGTCATGGTTCTGCTCGTGGAGCCATGTTGGGTTGCCGAACTTGTGATGCCTGACTCTACTAGGTCGCTTAATGTCAAACTCAATGATGTAAATTGCTGGAAGGCATGTCCTTGTCGTCCACTGTAGTAATTCTACAGCATCAAGGACCTGGTGTGGTGCTCAAGAAAGGTAAAAGGTTGTTGTCCTGTATGTGAAGTGTCTTGTACACTCTTGTTGTTGTCATGTACTGTCAGTACTTTATTTTATTTTTTTTTATGTACAGATAGTGTGTAATTTGTATTAGCAGTCTAGATGTATTTATCTAGCTCCTGTATTGTAATCTAGTTAGGATGACGGTGGACGGTCAACCTAAAAAACCAAAGTAGTAGATAATGACTTAATCCATCTCCTGTAATAATTTATTTTATTATTTGTTATAATTACTTTTAAAACCGGTCGTCTTTGCCAAACAAAATAATACAAGAGACGCATAATATCAGTATTCTATTATATAGAGCTTGAGTATGATTTGTAAGCAAAGGCCATAAGGGTCGATATTTATGGCTACTCTCGGAGAAATATCAACATTTAGTTTAATTATTTGATAGTGAAATAAGAGATAGATTATGTTCTTTAATCAAACATTTTATTTGATTTGAGATATTTTACATTTTTTGCGAAACCCCTTATATTCCATGCAGGTATGTCATTCATCATTGGCATACTTTATTGGGAGATTTGAGAGAGCATATGGTATTTGTTTGGAAAATTATATGGGTGATATTAGGACAAACACTGGTATCTGCACTAAATTCAGCATCAGAGTTGAAATAGGAACCGTTAGAGGAGAGGTTTGATCTTTTATTTGTTTTAGAAGGAAGAGATTTAGTGTTAGCTGCAAGTTTTACAGATATTATGATTCTATTTCTTGATTGTTTCTTATTACTTTAGTTTCTAATAGCCTAACTAAAAGAAGAGGATTTTAGATCGTTTCAAAAAGAAGGATTATTGGGAGGATTTATATTTTTTAAGGAAAAAATGTAATGAGCTCAGAAACTAGTGACATAACAATGGATTTATCACCAATAGATAGCAAAGGAGGGTTCGAGTTATGAATGATTTCATAATTCACATTGATGAGGGGGAAGGAAGTGTGCATGTGGTGCATTATGAGATGTCATCAATCAGATTGGCATAAATATTTCAGTTTATCTTAAACTAATTTTAAATTTTAAATTCAAGTTACCATAAAATTCTAAATTGAAATGTTTACTCATAAATTTCTATAAATTATTTTTTCCTTATATTTTAATATATTAGCATTCAAATATCTAATATTCTCATCCTAACCTAAATTTAAATATCTTTTCAATTAGTTTTTACCTTGTAATTTCTCTTATAAATATTTATTCTCGAAAACTATTTAATTTCATCATTAATCAACTCATTTCAATAGTCGAACTTTCTAAATAAAACAGAATTATTCATTTCAGTTTCAAATTACATTTTTTAATTAATATTATTGCTTTTTACCCCTAAAACAAAGTTGTTACGATAGTCATTTAGCAATTCAGCAATTGCTCATTTAATGTATGTGACAATCCCGCCCCACACCAGCCGACATTTCCCTGAAATGCATTTTGCCGATGTCCAACCAGCACAGGACGGTCGTAAAATGAAAGAAAAAGAAGAGGGATTTGAAACGATGAATCCTCGAAAAACCTATAGTATATCTCATAACATATGAAATAAAATATAATAATACCATACTTGACATAAAACAGGTGAGACAGTGCATAAGTTGAAACTGAACTATAACCATCAGAGTAGCGGAAATCAAAATACAGTTTATTACAACTTTAAAATGTTGTCTCCAAAGCAAAATAGAAAGGTACACTACTAATGCCCAAAGCAGTGACCAGCAACAACACAGGGAGAATATATGTAAATAGTACGTAGAAGCCTCCTGCACATCTCCGGAAAGCTACTCGTGCATAACCAGCTAATCTGTCTCTAGTCTGCTCGTTTAGGAGCACCCAGAGTAATAAGAAGAGACATAAAACTCTGGGTCAGACAAAAGTCTAGTATGACCAATAAGCAGCAAAAACATAACAATAACAGGTATACATAACCATACCTGAACCTGTACATGCAACCAAAGAGTTAGCACAACAGGGTGTACAATACTCTAAGGTGACACTAACACGTGGTGTGAAAATAATGGGGAGGGGGTTGTGCATGTCATGGTGATAGAAAACATCAAACATAGTAATCATCCTCACATCTCTCACTCAGTGCGTAAAGCATACGATATCTACCACTTTGTTCACTAAATGCTTTGCTACGATCATTTGCCCTTGGGAATCATAATGATCCCATTGCGCTGATCCATAGCCTCCAATCCTTTGCTATGTCCACTCTGCCCCATGGAGTCATAACAACTCCATTACACTGGCTCATAGCCTTGCTACGATCACTCTGCTCCATAGAGTCATGACAACTCCACTACACTGATCCATAGCCAATATCCGTCTCTCAGTGGTGAGTCAAAGCTATAGACATCAATAACCCCTTTGCACACGTCCCGCAGTAAAGTCCAACCCATGAAGTTAACTCGTTAGTTCCCATCTAGATCCTAAGCCCTAACTTACTATTTGGACTATCTTTGCATCTCGGGTTTTGGTCTTTTCCCAGTTCGGTCTCCTTTCGGTTCGGGTGTGCCTAGTGCTCCAGTCATCATCGGTTCGGATCGGTGCACTCTCGGTTCTGTTCATGACTACCAAGCCGGTTCGGCTCTTGATCTTTTCCAAGCACCGGGTTGGTTCGTGAGTTCCTTTCCAGATCGGGTCGGATCGCACTCCTCCATCAGGTCAGGGTCCCCCAATGGCTCGTGGGTCGAGTCTTCATTGGTTCGGGTTCGAGCTCCGGGTCGGTCATGGTCTTCGGTTCAGGCTCGTGGATGATGCACCGGCTCGTGGTGCAGCAGGTCGGAGAAGCGGTTCGTGGGAAAGGGGTGCTTCACGAGTGGGTTGGTTCGTGCCTCCTTCCTCTGATTCGATCCAGTTTGGGCCAATTTCCTGCAACTTTTCCAGCGAGCTGTTTACGCCATACAATAGCGTTTTTGACCAATCTAACTTTGCTAAGCAATCATAAAACATTCCAAACATTCATAGCAACATGTATAATCGACCATAAACACCAAAACAACAATTATAACATGTCAAAGTGGATCAAACATACCCAAAACCCATGTTTCCCCCTTAATCTCCTTAATCATGATTTAAGCATACGATTAGCAAAACATGTACAAATTAACCCAAATTTCTAACAGAGGCATAAAATAATATTTTTTAGAATTTTTCCAAAATTTTAACATGCATAATTTCGTTAATCAACACTAATCACCCCTAATTAGCCGTAATTAGTGAAAAACAATGTAAATCACTTACCTTAGCCACAAATAAAATCTTAGATTTGAAACTCTACTGTTATAGCACGAATTCCAATGTATAGAAGCAACCCCAACTCTGGTTTTATGCTAATTTGACCTGATTTGGCGTTGATTTGCTTAATTAGTGACAAAAAGGTGATTTGGGAGTGATTTAGAAGGTGAAGGCCATTGCTAGGGTTCAAAGGATGAAACTGGCGGCTGTAAAAACTGAAATGAAATGTTTTTCCTTATCCTACCAACCGTTCCATAACCCTAATCCCGAAATCGGTTATAGGCCTCGCTGCTAATTACTCAATTTGGCCCGGTTAAGCAGTTTTTCACCTTCCAAACCTTATTTTAGCCATATCTCCCAAACGGTAAGTCCGTTTGACACATGTGACCACTCTATGGAAAGGCAAATCATCATTCAAATCCAATGTAAGTGGTTTTAGGTCAAAACTCCTTACCAATAAAAAGTTACAGACGAAACAAGATTTGCTAGGGGCAAAATGGTCATTTAAAATTCGGCAAAAATCATGAACATGGGAAATGACCCCAATAGTCGCTCCCCAAAGTTACACGACCATACGACTTCGTATGTGAATGAAATAAATATTCTACGATCCTCCGATGCATAGAATGCGGGTCGTTACATTCTCCCCTCCCGCCTCCCCCCACCTTAAGGAATTTCGCCCCCGAAATTCCTTAACCAAAACATACAATGGGTCCCACATGCCTATCATCCATTTACAAACAATCAAACATACATTGCAGACACATCAAGTCTATCCTATCATGCAGAATAACTAAATCGCAATTTAAAATCTTACCAGGCAAAGTATTCTGGATACGACTTCCTTATGCTCTCCTCTGTCTCCCAAGTACATTCATTCTTGTTCTCTCCCCACTGGACCTTGACTAATTTCACCCCCTTCCTTCGAAGTTGCTTCGTATCGTACTCGACAATATGAGTCGGCCTGCGGTTCACAACCGCCTCGGGTTCTACTTCAATATCATCCAACTAATCAGGTGAAATAGTCATATCGGGGTCGTGCACGAACTTCCTTAGCTGGGAAACATGAAATGCGCTGTGAACTCCCACCATCTTGTCCGGTAACTCAACTTTATATGCCAAATTCCCAACTTGTTCGAGAACTGGGAACAGACCAACAAATCTTTGTGCCAACTTGCCTCTCCTACCAAATCGAATCATGCTCTTTAATGGAGAAATCTTGATAAACACCATGTCGCCAACGGAGAATCTCAAATCTCTTCGTCTCTTATCAGCATAACTCTTCTGCCTATCCTTTGCAGCCTTCATTCGTTGTTGAATAACTTTGATCTTATCCGAAGTTTCCCTTTTTACATCTGGTCCAAGCACAAATTTCTCATCGGTTTCTAACTAACATGACGGTGAGTTGCACGGTCTTCCGTACAAAGCTTCAAATGGAGCCATACCGATACTGGACTGATAACTATTATTATACGCAAACTCAACCAGATGCAAATGGTCATCCCATGATCCACCAAAATCCAATATACAAGATCTCAAGAGATCTTCTAATACTCGATTCGCCCTCTCTGTCTGACCGTCGGTTTGAGGATGATATGCGGTACTGAGATGTAATTCTGACCCTAAAGCCTCTTGTAAGCTCTTCCAAAACTCACTAGTAAACAATGGATCTCAGTCACTCACAATGCCTTTAGGTACTCCATGAAATATCACTACCCACTTCATATATAGTTCTGATAACTTAGTTGTCGTTATGTTCGACTTGACTGATATGAACCTTGCACTCTTGGTCAATCAATCCACAATTACACAAATGCTATCATGTCCCGATCTAGTCCATAGCAAACCGTCAATGAAATCCATTGAAACTTGTTCCCATTTCCATTCAGAAATTTTCAGCAGTTGGAACAACCCACTAGGCTTCTTTTGCTCGGTTTTAACTAGCTGGCAATTCATGCATCTGGATATAAACTTCCCAACGTCTCTTTTCATCCCTTCCCAGTAGTCGGTCTGCTTCATTTCTCGATACATTTTGTTACCACCGGGATGTATAGTCTATTTTGAGTGATGACATTCTCTAAGCACTTCATCTCTCAATCCATTGACATTGGGTACAACTATTCTCCCATTCTTTCGAAGCCATCCATCTCGATCAAGCCCATACTTGTTTATCTCCTCATCGATATCCATCTCTAACTTGGAGATGATTTCCAATTAGTTAGGATCGTTCCTCTGACTGGAACCAATCTGCTCAATCAAAGTGGGTTTGATCATCAAACTTGCTAACATTTCTGAATCTAATTCACACTTTGGTCTGAAATCAAATCCTGCGATACACTCCAGTTGCTTCCATTAAAGAAACAAAGCCCCTAAACTGACATGTCTCCTACTCAAGGCATCAGCTACCGCATTGCCCTTCCCAGGTGTATATGCGATATTAAAATCATAGGAAGCCAAGAACTCTAATCATCTCTGTTGAAAGAGATTCAAATGCTTCTGAGAGAAAGGATACTTTAACGATTTATGATCGGTAAACAACTCGAATATTTCTCCCAAGAGATAATATCTCCACATCTTCAACGCGAATACAATCGCTGCCAATTCCAAATCATGGGAAGGATATCTTTTTCTCATGCGGTTTCAGTTGCCAACTAGCATAAGCTACAACCCTACCTCCTTGCATCAATACAACACCTAGTCCGGCACCACAGGCATCTGTGTATACAGTCATCTCTTCATTCCCCTTAGGAATGACTAACACTGGTGTGCTCGTCAACTTCTCCTTTAAACTCTTAAATGCATTCTCGCACCTTTTATCCTAGACGAAATCTTGATTCTTCTTGATCAACTGAGTTAACGGTGCCGCTATCTTGGAGAAGTCCTGGATGAACTTACGATAATATCCAGCTAACCCCAAGAAACTTATTATGTCTGTTGCATTATTGGGCGTAGACCAATCTTGTACCGTAACCACCTTCGCAGGATCCATAGCAATACCATTCTCTGAAACAACATGGCCTAAGAATCTCACTTCCCTCCTCCAGAAGTGACACTTAGAAAACTTCGCTTTTAATTGGTGTTTTCTCAACACCTCCGTCACTATCCTCAAATGTTCCTTGTGTTTTCCTCTGTCCTTGAGTAAACAAGGATATCGTCCACGAACACAAGAACAAACTTATTCAATTGATCCCTGAATACCTTATTCATAAGATCCACAAAATATGTTGGTGCATTGGACAACCCGAATGGCATGACTAACCACTCATAGAATCCAGACGGCGTCCGAAATGTCGTTTTAGGAATACTCTCAGTTGCTACTCGGAGCTGATGAAATCTTTGTCGCAAGGTCCAACTGGAACAACACTCTTGCTCCTTACAGTTGATCAAACAAATCATCTATCCATGGAAGAGGATACTTATTCTTCCTCGTCATCTTATTCAACTCGCGATAATCCACACATAAATGAAGGGAACCATCTGCCTTAGTGGCAAACTCAACTGGTGCTCCCCACTCGGAAACACTTCTTCACATAAATCCCTTCTTCAAAAGATCGCTTACTTGCACCCCGAGCTCTCGCTGCTCCCTTGGCGCCATACGACGAAGTGGCATCACTATAGGTTTGGCATCTTTCACTACATCGATAAGGAACTCAATCTCTCGGTGTGATGGAAGTCTGGTCACTTCCTCAAAGATATCCGGATACTGGCCAGCAATGGGAACCCCTGATAACTCGTCCTACGGAATGTCGAGGGAATTTAGAAAACTAGCCATCACCTCATCACTAGATAGGCCACCAAACACTACCCTCCGCCCTAATAGTCACCGAAAATCCCTCACAGTCTACCACCACCCCATATCTTTGGAGCCAATCTACTCCCAAAATAATGCCAAACCCAGTAAAGCCCAAAACAAAGCAATCACAAACAAACATACATCCATGACTCGATTAGACGAAATTTCGACAAATCATGCTAAGGCTAGTCGAACCACCAATCGGGTTCGTCACAGCTAATGGCCTATCGACTATCTCGGGTTCCAAGCCCAACCTATCTACCAGGTCACTAGATATGAAGGAACGGGAAGCTCCGGTATCAAACAATACTCGAACAGGAACATCATAAATAGACAGCAAACCTTGAATAACGACATTCTTCCCTTTCTCCGTCGTAGTTGGGGCATTTGACGAAGAAGGAACAGCACTGATAGCATATGCTTTCACAATTTGCTTCTCTTTAGGAGGTTGTAGACATTTATCCTTGTGATGTCCCACTTGGCCGCAATTGAAGCACTTCTTGTCCGCTGGCTTTGCTCAACAATCTTTGGCATAGTGGCCCTTCTTGCCACAGCTAAAGCAATCAACATCTTTCTTGTTTTTTTCTAACCATCCTTAGCTTGGTTTTGTTTCCTCTTATTCTGGGAATTATTCTTGCCTCCACCGCTTACCTACGGTTTTGGCTCCTCTGCAGATGCAACAACAATCTCAGTCTTTGACTTAGGGTAAAGACTCTCTGATCTCAATGCTTTTCCCACAATAGATTCAAAAGTCTCATCGATGTGGTTTATAAGTCTTTCTCCTAAGTACCCATCCAAGTCAGTTATGAACTTCTCATTCTTCTTCTCGGCAGTATCAATAAGGGATAATCCATACTTTGATAAAGTATCGAATTCAGCAACATACTCTGAGACTGCCCTACCATTCTGCTTAAGCTCCAAGAATTTCCTAAACAATTTTGACTTCTGAGCAGCTGGAATAAACTTATCGCTAAAGCGAGTCTTAAACCGATCCCAAGTAATCTGATCCTCAGGAGTAGCTGCCTTAATGACATTCCACCAATTCATAGCCTGTCCTAGAAGCTGACGGGATGCTAGCTTTCTCTTCATTGCATCTTCGATCCCCAAATCCTTAAAGATGCGCTCACAACTATCTAGCTAATCTTGAACTTCCGTAGCCGATTTCGTCACGTGGAACGGCTTCCCACCAAGACTAGTGTAATCCTTGCAAAGCTTGGCGAAATCGGCCCTAGGCGCCTACACCGCTGCACCACCATCGTTAGCAGCATTAGGAGTTGCTCCTTGCACATCCCTAAGCATCTCTCTCATGAAGGTAGTAAACATTGTCCTCATATCAGGGACATCCCTATTATTGGCTCCTCTACCAGTACCCCTCATATTTCGGCTCATCGTCAAATCTGTAAAGAGAAAACGATTAACCATCTCCATAGTGGTGCCAATGCAGTGCGACTTCATCCTTATATATACTAATAGTATATATATAGCTTTTGAAAACCAAAATAATCACAAATTAGTGCTCTCATATACGTATACTATCTCTCCCTGATGTCTTCCCTAAGGTTAACTACGCAACCTAGAGCTTTGATACCAAGTGTGACGGCCCGCCCCGCACCGGCCGACATTTCCCTGAAATGCGCTGTGTCGATGTCCAACCAGCACGGGACGGTCGTCAAATGAAAGAAAAAGAAAAGGGATTTGAAATGATGAATCATCAAAAAACCTGTAGTATATCTCACACTGTATGGAATAAAATATAATAATAACATACTTGACATAAAACAGGTGGGACAGTGCATAAGCTGAAACTGAACTATAACCATCAGAGTAGCGGAAATCAAAATACAGCTTATTGCAACTTTAAAATGCTGTCTCCAAAGAAAAATAGAAAGGTACACTACTAATGCTCAAGGCAGTGACCAGCAACAACACAGGGAGAATATATGTAAATAGTACGTGGAAGCCTGCTCGTCTTCGGACAACTACTCATGCATAACCAACTAACATGTCTCTAGTCTGCTCGTTTAGGAGCAACCAGAGTAATAAGAAGAGACATAAAACTCTGGGTCAGACAAAAGTCTGGTATGAGCGATAAGCAGCAAAAACAGAACAATAACAGGTATACATAATTATACCTAAACCTGGACCTACAACCAAAGAGTTAGCACAAAAGGGTGTACAATAATCTAAGATGACACTAACACATGGTGTGAAAATAATGGGGAGGGGGTTATGCATGTCATGGTGATAGAAAACATCAAACATAGCAATCATTCTCACATCTCTCACTAAGCGCGTAAAGCATACGATATCTACCACTTTGTTCACTAAATCCTTTGCTACGATCACTTGCCCTTGGGAATCATAATGATCCCATTGCGCTGATCCATAGCCTTTAATCCTTTGCTAAGTCCACTCTGCCCCATGGAGTCATAACAATTCCACTGCACTGACTCATAGCCTTGCTATGATCACTCTGCCCTATGGAGTCATAACAACTCCATTGCACTGATCCATAGCCAATATCTGTCTCTCAGTGGTGAGTCAAAGCTATAGACATCGATAACCCCTTTGCACACGTCCCGCAGCAAATTCCAACCTATGAAGTTAACTCATTGGTTCCCATCTAGATCATGAGCCCTAACTTCCTATTTGGGCTACATTTGCATCTCGGGTTTTGGTCTTTTCCCAGTTCGGTCTCCCTTCGGTTCGGGTGTGCTTAGTGCTCCAGTCATCATCGGTTCGGATCAGTGCACTCTCGGTTCGGTTCGTGACTACCAAGCCGGTTCGAGTCGTGATCTCTTCCAAGCACCTGGTCGGTTCGTGAGTACCTTTCCAGATCGGGTCGGGTCGCACTCCTCCATCGGGTCGGGGTCCTCCATTGGCTCGTGGGTCGAACCTTCATCAGTTCGGGTTCGTGCTCCGGGTCGGTCGTGGTCTTCAGTTCGGGCTCGTGGATGATGCACCGGCTCGTGGTGCAACGGTTCAGAGAAGCGGTTCGTCGGAAGGGGGTGCTTCACGAGTGGGTCGGTTCGTGCCTCCCTCCTCCGATCCGATCTGGTTCGGGCCAATTTCCTGCAACTTTTCCAGCGAGCTGTTTACGCCATAGGACAGCGTTTTTGACCAATCTAACTTTGCTAAGCAATCACAAAACATTCCAAACAGTCATAGCAACATGTATAATCGACCATAAACACCAAAACAACAATTATAACATGTCAAAGTGGATCAAACATACCCAAAACTCATGTTTTCACCTTAATCTCCTTAATCATGATTTAAGCATACGATTGGCAAAACATGTCCAAATTAATCCAAATTTCTAACAGAGACATAAAATAATATTTTAGAATTTTACAAATTTTTCCAGAATTTTAACATGCATAATTTCGTTAATTAACACTAATCACCCCTAATTAGTGAAAAACAATGCAAATCACTCACCTTAGCCACAAATAAAATCTTAGATCTGAAACTCTACTGTTATGGCACGAATTCCAATGTATAGAAGCAGCCCCAACTCTGACTTGATGTTAATTTGACTTGATTTGGCGTTGATTTGCTTAATTAGTAACAAAAAAGTGATTTGATAGTGATTTAGAAGGTGGAGGCCATTGCTAGGGTTCAAAGGATGGAAGTGGCGGCTGTAAAAACTGAAATGAAATGTTTTTCCTAACCCTATCAGTCATCCCATAACCCTAATCCGGAAATGCGTAATGGGCCTAGCTGTTAATTACTCAATTTGGCCCGGTTAAGCAGTTTTTCACCTTTCAAACCTTATTTCCGCCATATCTCCCGAATGGTAAATTCGTTTGACACATGTGACCACTCTACGGTAAGATAAACCATCATTCGAATCCAATAGAAATGATTTCAGGTCAAAACTCCTTACCAATCAAAAGTTATAGGCGAACGCCAGGGGCAAAACGGTTATTTGAAATTCAGCAAAAATCATGAACATGAGAAATGACCCCAATAGTCGCTCCGCAAAGTTACACGACCATAGGACTTCGTATGTGAATGAAATAAATATTCTACGATACTCCGATGCATAGAATGCGGGTCGTTACAATGTAACTAGTTCAAATTGAAAGTTTGAACGACGGTCCATCTTTTAAGTCTAGATGTGATAATATCCAAACCAAAGTATAAAAGTGTTGGTGCTGCTCCTCATATGGTAAGGTCATCCCCGATCAAATATTTATACCGTTACGTAGAGAATGTTATAATTAAAGAGGTAAAAAGTTCGGTTCATCCTTTTTAATTTTCGGTTTTCGCCGATACAAAATTGCAACCGATGTATATAAACCACGAAAAAATGACTGTTTTAGAAAACGAAGTTAACAGATTAAACGAAAAACTATTTTTTCTTATTTTTCATATTTTGGTAAATAATGGATGAACGAGACGCAATTCATCCTTCCGCCGTCCCTACAACCTCTACGTCGTCCCCTCCATCTTCCTTCCATCCTCTTCGTCAACAGTTTACTCTCTCCATTTTTTGTAACTAATGTTGAAAAGTCAAAATACAGAACAAAAAATAAACCAAACACTACCTAACTCTTAAAAATCAAAGTGAAACCATCAACATGGTGAATATTTTCAACATATATTAAATAATTTATGGTTATTGCATGTATCAAAAAATATAAATAAATCAAAGCAATTGAACAAATATTTACTCAAGACCTCTCTAAATCTCATTTTCTGAAGAAAAGTAACAATACTACCTCGGTGTCAATTTCTCAAATTATTATATAAAAATGGGTTATGCAGGACTAAAGTCGCGAATGCGATGACAACGACCTTAATCTTCAACGGTTCGCATATAAAAAATATATTCTAAACGTTTATAGAACCGTATGACGAAGTTGAAGTAAATATCCTACTAAATTCTCGACAAAATGTTGTCATATATTACTTTGTTAGGTAGAACACATAAATTCATCGAATGCATATCAGCTCTAAAATTTTGAACAATATGAAAATCCAAAATTTAAGTAGCCGACCTTAGAATTTCTTACTCTTAGTTATATTTGTCATCCTTGGAATTTTTTTCCTTTTTATGCTGGTGAGGAGTAAGGAAAAAGTGAGACGATTCTGCGTAATACAATAGCCAACCTTTTTTTTGTGCTACTATTCACACCCCGGTTTACACTTCTGCTCAGCTTTCTAAATTTAATACAAATGAATTTTTGTTATATTCTTCTGGCCACCATATATTATTCTTTCACTCGCTTAGTTATTGACCACCTTACTTCTCCTAAGAAAAACATGTACTTCTCTACAATTTCAAACCCTAACAAAAGCAGATATTCGTTTATGGCTAATAGAGATGGAAGATGAAGATAAAAATGATTTTGGAATTGCTTGACTTTTATTGTTTCTATTATGTTATAGAACATGTTGTTATGTTTTTTTATTGGTTAGGATTTTCCATTGCGTTTTAGGATATTTTCTCCCTTTCGTTGGAAATTTCAAGCTTGGAGGAAATTAAATTTAACGATGTTATAATAGAGAATGACAATGCAAGTTTTGACTAGTAGGGTTTTAACCCGTATAACTTACGTATCTTCTTTTACAAATTGATACATTAATTTTTTTTTTTTTTTTTTTTTTTTGTCATTTGATAGTTGAAGTATTTGAACGATGATAATTGGACGATAAACATGATGATTGTAATAATATGATGCAAGATGTTCGATTAAATAACTCAAAATACATAAATGTATGATGTAAGTGAGGAAGGAAGCGTTCATGTATAGGAAGATGCCGGTGGTCTCTCCATTTTTAGGTTATTAATTTAGACGGTGACCAGCAAAGAAAATTTGAAATATTTGAGATGTTTTAAGTTTTGGTGGACAGAAGTGTGAATAATAACTTTTTTTTTTTCAAGTTGATTACTATATCATCAATACCAATAGGTCTAAATGGGGTTATTAGCGTTCGACCTCTTATTCGGTAGATACCAGGATGTCACGCTAGGTTGACATAATATCCAACCTTTAAATAGCTGTTTGTTGTCCGTTGATTTTTCCCGACTTTTATAAAGCTTGCTAAGCAAGCGTATTAGATGCCTCCCAACCAAGCGTGTACAGTGCGATTGAACCATGGGGACATACAATCCATGTATTTGGCATTGGGTTATAAAAGCATGTTTTTTTTTTTTTTTGGGGGGGGGGGGGGTGGGCGTGGGGGGGGGGGGGGGGGAGGGGGTGTGAAGACTCTGCGTTATAAGAGGATATAGGGATGAAATACGCAAAATCGATGTATCAAGATCAGTGAATGTCAAGTCTCGTGTTACCGTGTACCTATATAAGACAGTATAATTCAAATTCCTAACGTGTTTTTAAAACATAACGTAAATTCATTACATTATTTCATAACATTCAACCTAGCACCTTCACCATCATCATCCGGACTATGCGACCTCCAAAATTAATCTCAACTACAAACAAGATAATCAATCTTGGCCGCTCCGGCCAAATTTCTAACGCCCAAAACCTGTTCGACGAAATGCCGCACAAAGACATCATATGCTACAACGCATTGCTTACGGCATACTCAACTTCAGACCTTCCTCACAAAGCTCTATCTCTATTCTCCTCCATGCACAGTAACAATTCGATAAACCCGGACCATTTCTCCCTCACTTTAGCATTTAAGGCCGCTTCATGGATCACGGACATTCATATCGGGACCCAACTTCATTCTCTGACCCTTCGCCTTGGCTTCATTTCGCTGCCTACTCAGAACGCCATCATCAACATGTATGCAAAATGCATGTCTCCGTACGATGCCATATCGGTTTTTGACAAAATGGTAGAGCGCAATGTGGTGTCTTGGTGCTCCCTTCTTGATGCCTACATGAGCAGCGGTATGGTATTGGAAGCCATAGAATCGTTTGATAAAATGCCCGTTAAGAATACCATTGCATGGAACATCATGATTTTAGGGGTTGGTTCTACTAAAGCCATCGACTTGTTCGTACAAATGCGCTATTTGGGTTTTGAAGGCGACGATTTGACATATTCTGGGGTCATGAAGTCATGTGTAGATATCCACGATCCGCGTATTGGGTATATGATGCATTGCACGGCTTATCGTGATGGCTGGTCACGTGCTGTTGAAGTCGGGAACTCGATACTCACTTTCTACGCTGCTTTTGGTTTGAAAGATCAGACAATGTTAGCATTTGAAGAGATTGATGCAAAAAGTCAAGTATCTTGGAATGCCATCATTGATGCGTGCATGAAAATCGGCGATATCGACAGTGCGATGTCTTTTTTCGAGCGAGCACCCACAAGAAACATCATCTCGTGGACGTCAATGATATCGGGGTTTTCGAGGAATGGAGATACTGAAAACGCCCTGTCGATGTTCTCAACGATGCTGAGAAACTCATTTAAACCCGACGACTTTGCCCTCGGTGTCGTCCTCCAAGCTTGCGCTATCATGGCAACCCTGAAAATTGGGGAAATGATCCATTGTTGCACCGCGAAACTAGGGTTCGAACCCTCGGTGTACGTCGTTAACTCATTATTGAACATGTATGCGAAATGCGGAGACATCGGCGCATCTGAGAAGGTCTTTAACGCTGCAAAACAGAAGGATACAGTGTCGTGGAACTCGATGATATTGGGGTTCGCCTTGCACGGACGAGCTTCAGAGGCTTTCAACACATATACGAGGATGGTGGAGTTGAAAGTGCCAGACAAGGTGACCGTTTTAGGATTGTTAGTAGCGTGTAGGCACACGGGATTGGTGGAGGACATGAAGCGGGTGATCGATAGGGTAGATGGAGGGTGGATGGAGATGGAGCATTTGGGGTGTGTGGTTGATATGATAAGTAGAGGGGGTGATCGGGTAGAGGGTATGGGTGTTAGTTTTGAGGTGGGGGAGGAGATGGTGAAAAGGAACCCGGAGAGCGAGGAGGGATATGTGATGTTGTCGAACTTGTATTGTGTTAATGGGAGATGGACTGAAGCAGAGAGGATGAGGAAGGAGATGATGGAGAGAGGAGTGAAGAAAGTTGCAGGGTGTAGTTGGGTTGAGGTGGGGGGCGTAATGCAGGTGTTTGTGTGTGGGAGTAAATCAGTTGGTTTGATGATGGGTGTGAATGAGATGGTGTCTGATTTGCATGCTCAAATGAGAAAAGAATATTCATGTTTGATTTGCAGTTCTTTATGATGATTCTTTTTGTACATTATGGAAATTTTGGATTCTAAAGAAATGGAAGCAATTATCCAGCTCTGCTTGTAATATGAAACACTCAAAAACTACATAAATTTGATTGCAAGGACATTTTACGTTTACACAGAAATCAGAATTCTTATTGCAAATGTACAGTATCTTCATTTTAAAATAAAGAAAAAATTTTTTGTAAGACTTCCAGTTTTCAGACATCAAATTACAAGATATAATGCTTCATTTAAATGAAGATTATATCATGTATATTTTATAGGAAAGTCTATTTGAACACAACAAATAGACACAAGTAAGGAGACATAAAATCTAGAGGATCTCACCTTGAATTCCACCTCTCCACATAAAGACAAAAAGATCCAATGATCAATATTCTGTGTTTCTATGTTTGTGTCTAGTTTTGTGTCCCAATAGCTGCCCCATATTTTATTAACTGTTCAATCGTTATTTTATGTTATGATAAGAAAATTTTGTTTGCGACTGGTTCATATGATTCTAACTTATGATCAGGCATATTATTTCATATGATAACATATTTAAGAATACAACAAAAAGGGAATGTCAAAGCCTTTTGAAATATACAATCACCATATTACACAGACATGCTCTTTATGCTGTATCCATGAATAAACTTTTCATCACCCATTAACCATCAATCAATTTATCACTAGAGACAGGAAAAACTGTTATAAACAGAAGGCTTTCTATCAAAATAAATACTAAACAATTAACAGTTAGCCTGAACGCAAGATTACACATACTCGTATTCATACAAATTTGTGAACGGAAAAAAAGTAGAAAGAGGCAGAAGGCCTTTTGTTTCAACACAGTGTGAATTTGGCAGTTTTTAAGCTGGAACTTTCTCTGGTTTACATCGCCTGAAAGGAGAGTGTTTCTCAGGAATGCCCTCTTCGAGGCGCTTATCTTCGAACCATTTGACTATCCTTTTCCATGGTAGGTTAGTTACATGAACTATGCTACTGATCATTGAATTCTGCATATCAAAACAAGCAAAATTAGGAATTTATTCTAGAAAACTAACTGCCATTTTATTCATACAAAGGAGATTTTTACTCAAAAGGGCTTCCCGGTCCAAGATAATAAGTTTCAAGGAACACTTCCAGATAATAAGTTTCAAGAACAACTTAAAAAAAAAAGAGATTGAAGTTATCATTTTCAATTATACAGAAAAATGATATATGAATTTATCATTTCCCTCGATAACCTCTGCAAACTGTCCTTAAAACTAATTATTAGTGTGTCATTTAAACTTATTATCCTGAAATAAAAAGCCCTTTATCCTGATTTCTGCTCTATAGAAATTGACACTTTTGCCACCATATTTCAGAGTTTCTATTGAAATAAAAGACCACCATAAGATAGCTTAATAATTATTCTGCATGTTAAGTCTTTTAACAACCATCAATCAAAACTTTTTTATCATAGAAATGTAGAAAAATAGACCTCAACGTATCGGTGTAACGTCTAGAAAACTTAATATGTTGAATTTATATCAAGGTATTATTGATGGGATCATCGTCTTTGGAATACGAATTATTGTTGTCGCTTACATTTACTGTTATCTCAGTGTTTTGATCAGATGAATCATTTAACAATATCAGACAAAAGCATGTGTATAAAATGCTATTATTGTTTGCTAACTATGATAGTAACGTTGAAAGAAAAATATGCATACCGTAGGGCGCTTAGTCCTCAAATAAACTCTTTCAAGGGTCTGAACATGCACTTTCTTCAGTCTCTTTTGCATCGACCATCTTGTTTGCTTTACATGTACTGGTTCTTTTACTGACTTAGTCTCACTGTCGTTTTCTTCAAGGGCATCAGTCAAAACAGGAGTTGGCTCTGCCTCTTCAATTTCAGTTTTGGAACTAGTTTCTTTGACTATATCCGGCAAATTAGCGGACATTAACAATAGTTGAGGAGGTGGATCACGAAGAACGTTGAGGACAAAGGATCTGTCCAGACATAACTCCGCTGCAAGGCTTTTTATACTGGTCTTCCGCCTACCAACCTTCAGTGCATAAGCTAGTCTTTTGATTTGCCAATTTTTTAGCTTTGGTAATCTATCTTCTTCATCTTCTTCGTCATCTGATTCATTAGTACTGTTATCATCAATTTCTTGAATGTCTACATCACCAAGTGCATCAGCTAACTCTTGTTCGAGCTTGGCCATGTCTTCTTCTGTGATTTCTTCATCGTTGTCGTAGTCTGGCATGTCGTTCTTCAGATCTTCTTCAAGAAAATTGAAAAGTGCCTCAATTGCATCTTCGTCTATGTCTTCATCTCCTATGATTTCTGGTTCTGCTTTCTGCATTTAAGGTAGAAGCTTTCATATATGAGAATAGACTGGAAAGGTTGTAATGATGAAACTTTAGATGACATCGAACATAAACATCAAGGCCGTGCATCAATCTTACTAGCCTTGAATGTTCATAATAGGTACCATTTGTTTAAAATTCTGATTGTTGAATTCTGAACTTTGAATTTTGAATAATAATTTGCTTGCTTGTTTGTTTGCAGTCTAGAATTTCGGATTAGAATCAATAGTTATGCTTTTTTCCTAAACAATAATTTCCTTCATATCAATTGGTCTTTTAAATAAAGCTTATTAAAGGTGGGAAGTTTAAATTCCAAAATTTGAACGCTTTAAACTATCAAAAGTTTGAATTAAGAGAAGTTTAAACATTAGAAAAAGTTGTAAAAATGTCAACTACCGAAGATAAAAATTTCAGAATTAACTATGTTTGAAATTATAATTTCTACAAGCAATGGATTTTCAGACTTTTAATTTAGGAATTTTTTAGGATTTCTAAAAGTAAAGCTTTCAGAAAATTAAATTCTAAAAATTCAACCTTGAATATGTTGTATTTACAATTAGAATTTTCAAAAATGTAAAATTTAAAACTATAATGAATCTCGAAACTATGCGAGAATTAGTGGGAAGAGAGCGAAATAGGAATGTGGTGGAAATCAGAAGGCTAAAGGGACGCCGCACTATTTGGGATGCTCTTGATCTTATCTCTCTCTCTCACACACACACACATAGTAGCATTCTGGGGCACCCCTGTTTTGCAGCACCATTACCCTACCGTGAGCTACACGAATCCAAATCCAACAAGATTTTGTAGATGTTCAGTCCACGTTTGTATTATCATCTATTCAAAATTGAGTTCGTTCCGACATTCGTAGAATAATATATTTGATGCTTAAATTTAACGGTTCGAATAAATGAATGAACGATGAATAATTGAACTAAGATTTGAATATGTTATGAGTGTCGGAACGAGTTCAAATTTTGAATAGATGATAATAAATATGTGGATTGAACATCTACAAAATCTTGTTGAATTTCGATTAGTGTAGCTCACGAACCGTTAGAGGTGCAACAAAGATGCTGCAAAATAGGAGTTCCCTGGAACGCTCCTCATATATATAAGCCACAAATATGTTTGATGTTTATCAACAACTTTTATATGGATGATCGATTCTGTAACAACCCGTATTTTTGAATAACATGTTATAACATAAATGGAGGCAGAATTAAACTGTAAAATCTGAATCAAGGGAAACGGGCTATGCCATTGCGTTCGTCTCGGAAAAATACGCGAAATAGAGTCCGAGTTTTCGAAAATCGGAGTCCGTATGACCAAGATATGGCCTCGCGAAGTTTCACGAAAAATTCCCAAATTAAAGTATACTTAATTAAGTGAAATGGGTTGCGCAGAGAAATACATATTGATATATATATATATATATATATATATATATATATATATATATATAATTGAAAATTAAATAAATAAATATGCAAAAATGTTCAAAACAGCGAATTGGAAGAGGGGAATAACCGAACCGGCCGATTTTTGAGGTCGACCCGAACCCGCTGGGTCGACTAGGGGTTAATCCAGGGTGTTTGGCTGTCAACCCGTGGGCCGATTCGCTCAAATGCAGATTTTGCATTTGAATGGTTCTCATGGTTCATCTTTAATCTAAAGGCCCTAGATGGTTCCTACACTTGACTTCTTCCCCAAGACATGCTTTGATGGCTTGGATTGAATCTAGGTTTAATCATATGGCCTAAAACACTTGCCTAATCTATAAATAAGCCCCTAACCCTCTCCTAAATCCTCATTATTCATTCATGTAACTAAACTATGACCAAATTTCTACTCTCATGGCCTCCACTCAACTATCCTAGCCTCCACTTCATTTCTATGAGAGGTTTCATGATCATGAGAGTGTTAGAGAGTCCCTATGTTAGTATGAGAGCTTCTCAAGTTGATTTCAAGGCAAAAGCTTTGATCTTTGTTCATAAAGATGGTGTTTTGGTGGGTTTGGAGCATCCATCTTTGGGTTTTTGGGTGATGGCATGCATAGGCTTCATCACAAGCTTTAGTTTAATCGATTTAGGCCTTCATAGCAATGTAAGCCCTTCTCCTACTATTAGATATGAACTTTAAACTTAATATGACATGTTGTAAGTGGGTTTAAACATTAGTATGTAGCATGCTATCATCTTATGCAAGCTTATAAAGTCATTACCTTGGTCTTGTGGTCATAAAGCTTTGACCTTTATGTTGAAATGTTGCATTATGCAACATGAGAATCTTCATAATCATTATGTCACCTTGCATATGAAGTAATAATCCTTATATGATGATATATGCGAGTTTCTAGCCATCATTCCATGTCTTTTGTCACCATAATTCGCTTATGTACCAAGTTTGGGTTTATGCATGTTTTTGAGGCTTAAGAATGTAACATGCAAGCTAATGAACACATTTGTGCCTCATTTGCCACCATGATTAACTTGTGGCTTAATACCCATTTTTGTCATTCCTTTGCCAAGTCTCTTCTTTTAATCCATCACGTTGTTGCGAACGTATATGCAAGATTTTCTCTTGTGTTGCCTTTCACTAGTTGAGGGAGGGGTCTCGTGGGACCATAGCCACGTGTAGAAAAGCAGACCTTAGTATCTGCATCGGCAGATAAATCTAAAGCTCCCGACCGAGTCCTGTATTTCTTGTTTTGCCCTGTGACAGGACTCGGATGGCACGATGTGATACATGTGCATACAGTTATAGAAAAACGATTCACGATGAATGCGTGGGAAAAGGGCGCGGTTGAGGGTTAGCGTAATCCCTAGTGGCCTAGGTGGTTTAACCCAAACCAAAATACGAAAGCGTGCAATAGGCAAGCGTAATCCCTAGTGGTGTTAGGTGGCGTAAGTCCTAGTAGTTCAAACGATGATTCATATGGAAGAGCCTAGCTAGAACAAGGGTGACAGTCCAAACGATTTCAAGGATAATACGACATGAGGAAGCCCGTACGAGGTACGGCAAAGGACTGAACTTATATACATGGAAAGAAACATATGATTTGAGTAACCTATATATGCGATATGTTAGGTTGACATGGACCATTACACGATTTTGAGTAAGGGACATTCATGGTTAACACATAACAAGGCTGAGATACTAGTACGGAGGGTGCAGCGCAAATATACATGTTAGAACCAGGAAGAATATACGGAATAGATACCGTGGAATGTAAGACGGGGTAGATACCTTGGGATAGTATACTTGATAGAAGTCTGACGATATGATACCTTGATTTATCATGACACCGTAGTTTATCATGATACCTTAGTTCAGTAGTTATCCTGTTATTCTGATTTAGCTTATCTATCTTGTTATCATGCTTATGTTCATCTCAGTTCCTCATGCCAGTTAACTTTACTAGTTTATATGCTGATAGTAGATAGGGCTTACCAGTCTTTATGACTGACCCCGTTTTCTTTCGCTTCTTGTCTTCCGTTTCCCCCCAGGTTATAGGGAGGAAATACTGTTGTTTAGTTCAGACTTCTTCTGCTTGAAGGTCATCATGGATGGCTTGGACTTTTCTTGGCTATGGCTACTATACTGTTTTATTTGGGGAATAATTTATGGAAAAGTCTTAATGCTTCTTTATTATTACAAGACAGGTTTTGATGTACTCTGATGTAAAAGGGCTTTAGACCTTAATTACTAATGTTTATGAAAGTTCGATTTTACTTCCGCCATTTTATATGTTCTGTCTTGTGATATTTCTGTGCATGTTTACCAATAATGCCCCTCTAAAGCTAGTGCATTCCTTTGCGAGTGACCCTAGCGGAGGCGGGGTGTTACATTTGGTATCAGAGCAGAAGGTTACTAGACGGCAAAAGTTTTTAAAGACCTTCTGAAAATTATTTGAAAAACCGTTTACAAAGAAGCATTTTTCAAGAAAATTTTCTTTTAAAAAGAAAAAGGCTATTCCCCAAAGGCCATTAGCATTATCCTTGTTTCCTTGATTGAATATCTTTTCCTTTCTTTCCTCCATCTGTAGTCACAGTGGTTTTGACTGCGACTAGTCTTTCTAGCTGCGTAAGTGTTTCCCGTACGATGGAGGTGGTTCTCGAGAGACCGTTGCAGAGTTATGCATGAAAGGATAGTAAGAACAAGGATAAAGGATACGAGCTCAGGGATAAGCAACATGTTGGTATGGCTGAGTCCTAAAAGGAGGGAGAAAGATGAACAATGAAACACATGACGAGAGAGTACCTTTGGCATGGTGAAACGGGACGGATAGTTAAGTATCATGGAACAGGGACAAGATCATTCGGAGGGCAATAGTATGCTCTCATTTCTAGGGTACCTCAGAAGGAGGGTAACGATCTTGTTAAAGGTTTAGCTTTTCTTCTCTATCATCCTGTCGGGACTTTGTTTTGATCACCGCATCTTTTAAGTCCGCTTCGATAGTTGAGTCTCTGCACCTTAGTACTAGCGTAGTAGAGGATCCCGTTTTTGTCTCAAGTCCTATTGGAAGATCGGTCCATTTACTCATGGCTTGTTTGGATTTGAGAATGTCTATATCAAGTGTTGAGCTTGAAAATAATGCTTATGTTTATAAGTTGTGGATGGATTCTAGGGATGAAGTGGTTATCCAGTAAGGGGTGCCACTCTCGGTTTTAGAAGGAGGGTAGTTAGACTCTTGGCTTGCTTTGGTAATACCCTTGAAGTATCGCGTGACCTTTTGGGTTCTGTCATGATTAGTTACTTAGAATCCCTAGATGCCTTTATTGGAAATTTGAAGCCCGATCGGATGGTGTTCGCCGATAAGACGGATGATTTATTTCACTTATGCATGGGTTATGGAAATCACCCTAGTAAGTGCACTTGATAACCCGGTTGGCATCTGTTTACTTTCAAGAGAAAGTTCTACTACGTGGAATACCTTATGGTACGAGGTCCGAGATTCACTAGTGAATTTTGGAAAGCTTGCATGAGATCATGAGTACGCAGTCATGTTTGCGCTAAGTGTGCAAGTGGAACGAGAGGCGACGAGGAAATGAGTTCCAACTCATGTTATGGAAACAGGAAATAAGAAGCTACGAAATCGCAAAGTTAAAGGACGGTCAAGGCACAATGGAATTAAGCTCAAGGAGATACGACTTTGATGGTCAAAGACTAGATACGCGCATGATATCTCTTTTTGAGAGTATATCCTTGATCCCTGTTTTCCTGTAGAGCTTGCTTGTAGGCTATCTTTTGTGAATATCCTCTCGGTCCTATCTTTTGTTACAAACCCCGTAAGGAATTTGTCTTGTTTATCTTCTCGACCCTGTTTCAGGGAATCCTAGGTAGAACCCTATGGATGTAAACATGTATTTGAAACATGTTATGATTGATATGGTTGCAAGTGGTTGCTCGTGGATGCGCGAATACACATTAGATACTAGCTCGACTCGATCACATTTCATATTGCATATGCACGAGTATTTATACTTGTTTATGGTTGAAATCGAATGTATTATCATGCGGTTGTTGCATATGAATGAATGATTGTGCACGCATATAGTATCTATATGACTAGGACTATTTGCATACATGTTGGATTCATGGCACTATACATATTTTTGCATTAGAAAGATTATTCAGGCCTGATCATTAGCATTAGCTAAGGAACATGTACACACACGTTTTGCATATATTCATACAGCATTAGAAATCATCTAAGGACAATGGTTGCTTATGGATGATGTTTTGAGTAGATGAATGATGGATGGTAGGATAGGTTCTTCCTAACTTGGAGATTTCGGGGACGAAATCCTAAAAGGTGGGGAGAATGTAACAACCCGTATTTTTGAATAACATGTTATAACATAAATGGAGGCAGAATTAAACTGTAAAATCTGAATCAAGGGAAACGGGCTATGCCATTGCGTTCGTCTCGGAAAAATACGCGAAATAGAGTCCGAGTTTTCGAAAATCGGAGTCCGTATGACCAAGATATGGCCTCGCGAAGTTTCACGAAAAATTCCCAAATTAAAGTATACTTAATTAAGTGAAATGGGTTGCGCAGAGAAATATATATTGATATATATATATATATAATTGAAAATTAAATAAATAAATATGCAAAAATGTTCAAAACAACGAATTGGGAGAGGGGAATAACCGAACCGGCCGATTTTTGAGGTCGACCCGAGCCCGCTGGGTCGACTAGGGGTTAATCCAGGGTGTTTGGCTGTCAACCCGTGGGCCGATTCGCTCAAATGCAGATTTTGCATTTGAATGGTTCTCATGGTTCATCTTTAATCTAAAGGCCCTAGATGGTTCCTACACTTGACTTCTTCCCCAAGACATGCTTTGATGGCTTGGATTGAATCTAGGTTTAATCATATGGCCTAAAACACTTGCCTAATCTATAAATAAGCCCCTAACCCTCTCCTAAATCCTCATTATTCATTCATGTAACTAAACTATGACCAAATTTCTACTCTCATGGCCTCCACTCAACTATCCTAGCCTCCACTTCATTTCTATGAGAGGTTTCATGATCATGAGAGTGTTAGAGAGTCCCTATGTTAGTATGAGAGCTTCTCAAGTTGATTTCAAGGCAAAAGCTTTGATCTTTGTTCATAAAGATGGTGTTTTGGTGGGTTTGGAGCATCCATCTTTGGGTTTTTGGGTGATGGCATGCATAGGCTTCATCACAAGCTTTAGTTTAATCGATTTAGGCCTTCATAGCAATGTAAGCCCTTCTCCTACTATTAGATATGAACTTTAAACTTAATATGACATGTTGTAAGTGGGTTTAAACATTAGTATGTAGCATGCTATCATCTTATGCAAGCTTATAAAGTCATTACCTTGGTCTTGTGGTCATAAAGCTTTGACCTTTATGTTGAAATGTTGCATTATGCAACATGAGAATCTTCATAATCATTATGTCACCTTGCATATGAAGTAATAATCCTTATATGATGATATATGCGAGTTTCTAGCCATCATTCCATGTCTTTTGTCACCATGATTCGCTTATGTACCAAGTTTGGGTTTATGCATGTTTTTGAGGCTTAAGAATGTAACATGCAAGCTAATGAACACATTTGTGCCTCATTTGCCACCATGATTAACTTGTGGCTTAATACCCATTTTTGTCATTCCTTTGCCAAGTCTCTTCTTTTAATCCATCACGTTGTTGCGAACGTATATGCAAGATTTTCTCTTGTGTTGCCTTTCACTAGTTGAGGGAGGGGTCTCGTGGGACCATAGCCACGTGTAGAAAAGCAGACCTTAGTATCTGCATCGGCAGATAAATCTAAAGCTCCCGACCGAGTCCTGTATTTCTTGTTTTGCCCTGTGACAGGACTCGGATGGCACGATGTGATACATGTGCATACAGTTATAGAAAAACGATTCACGATGAATGCATGGGAAAAGGGCGCGGTTGAGGGTTAGCGTAATCCCTAGTGGCCTAGGTGGTTTAACCCAAACCAAAATACGAAAGCGTGCAATAGGCAAGCGTAATCCCTAGTGGTGTTAGGTGGCGTAAGTCCTAGTAGTTCAAACGATGATTCATATGGAAGAGCCTAGCTAGAACAAGGGTGACAGTCCAAACGATTTCAAGGATAATACGACATGAGGAAGCCCGTACGAGGTACGGCAAAGGACTGAACTTATATACATGGAAAGAAACATATGATTTGAGTAACCTATATATGCGATATGTTAGGTTGACATGGACCATTACACGATTTTGAGTAAGGGACATTCATGGTTAACACATAACAAGGCTGAGATACTAGTACGGAGGGTGCAGCGCAAATATACATGTTAGAACCAGGAAGAATATACGGAATAGATACCGTGGAATGTAAGACGGGGTAGATACCTTGGGATAGTATACTTGATAGAAGTCTGACGATATGATACCTTGATTTATCATGACACCGTAGTTTATCATGATACCTTAGTTCAGTAGTTATCCTGTTATTCTGATTTAGCTTATCTATCTTGTTATCATGCTTATGTTCATCTCAGTTCCTCATGCCAGTTAACTTTACTAGTTTATATGCTGATAGTAGATAGGGCTTACCAGTCTTTATGACTGACCCCGTTTTCTTTCGCTTCTTGTCTTCCGTTTCCCCCCAGGTTATAGGGAGGAAATACTGTTGTTTAGTTCAGACTTCTTCTGCTTGAAGGTCATCATGGATGGCTTGGACTTTTCTTGGCTATGGCTACTATACTGTTTTATTTGGGGAATAATTTATGGAAAAGTCTTAATGCTTCTTTATTATTACAAGACAGGTTTTGATGTACTCTGATGTAAAAGGGCTTTAGACCTTAATTACTAATGTTTATGAAAGTTCGATTTTACTTCCGCCATTTTATATGTTCTGTCTTGTGATATTTCTGTGCATGTTTACCAATAATGCCCCTCTAAAGCTAGTGCATTCCTTTGCGAGTGACCCTAGCGGAGGCGGGGTGTTACAGATTCTAGATATCAACAAACCTGATTTTGTGAAGAAAAAATTATATTACTACGTTGGATTAATAGAATTCAAAATTCAGTTTTTTGAATAAAAGTATAACCCATGGAAATTCAGTTACATGAAGATAACAACCTTACCCATATAAACAAATATGCACCTTGACATGTTTTTTTACCCATATACACAATTATTCGTATAACCGAAGACTGATATACCGATAATCTGCTAACTGGACTGTATGTCCATCAAAGTCTGTATCTTGAAGTCGGGATTGGGGATAAGTTGATACTTGGATGATCTTGAGAGAATAATGATTGGAAGAGAAAGTGGTGAAGAAGAAATGTTATTTTATTGCATTAAACTGAAAAGAATACATATCAAGTACAATTACACAACGTATTTATACTACAATGCTATATATTGGGCTTCGCCCATTTATGTAATACACAATGTAATACCCTCAACAAGCGGTATTTTCAACCTCATCTCCACCTCTCCCCATCAACCTGTATAGGGTTATGGTTTGTAACGAAAAATAAAAATAATGGTCTCGGATTGAGGCAATTTTGAGGGGATGGCGATTGCAAAACACATCGACACGAGAAAAGTTGAAAGAGCACAGAGATAGGCACAATTGAGAATTAATCTGGAATATAGATTGGCTTTTGAGATCTGTGGCTTGTATCTGCTTCATCAGCGTTTAATTCTTCCTTTGACTTGATGAAACTTGGCTTCGGCAGCGGTTTAGTAAGTACGTCAGCCTTTTGAAGTATAGATGGTATGTATCCTACTTTCAGCTTTACCTTTATTATCTACTCTCTGATGAAATATAATATGCCTTGTCTTTGAATGTTAGATTGGATTTGCTGTGAGTGAGATAGTACTGACATAATCACACCATATTGATGTTTTCTTATCAGTTTTGATTTCAAGTTCACTAAATAGTGACTTTATCCACATTACTTCTATTGCGGTGCTAGCAACATTTCTAGATTCAGCCTCTGCGTTGGATCTAGACGTAGTGTTTTGCTTTTTAGCACATCAGAAAACTGAAAAGAAAAAAAATCCAAGTAAATATAGTAACATGATGTGGATTTTCTATCATCATGATCAGTACCCCAGTCTACATCAGTATAAACATTAATGTTGAGAATTTTATTTAATTTCAGAGTAAGTCCTTGATTGATAGTCCCCTTTAAATATCTAAGAATTTTTTTTGCTACCTTCCAGTAATTGTCTAAGGCTTCTGTATGTACTGGTTGACTTTATTGACACTGTAGGATATGTCAGACGTTGTTATGATAGCATATTGTAGTGCACCAACAATGCTCTTGTATTGTCTATCATTTTGATAGTTTCTCCCTTGTTTTTAAAAAGTTGATTGTTTGTGACCATTCGAGTTGATAGGAGATTGTGTTGATCCATTTTGCCTCTGAACAAAATTTCTTAAATATATTTCCTTTGACTGAGATGCATTTTTAAATTTGATGTCCTCTTCACTTTATTCCCTAGGAAATAATTTAAATCTCCCAGATCCTTGATAGAAAATTATGTGTCGAGAATTGAGTGATACTTTTGATTTTTGACTCACTGTTGCATGTAATAATGAAATCATCAACACAATTTAAAATGTATATTGTAGTGGTGTGGTGTCAGTAATTTTAGTAAATACTGAGTTGTCAAATTTTACGGGTTTGTAGCCATGTTTGACAAGTGTTGACTTTAGCTTGTCAAACCACATTCTTGGTGATTGTTTTAGGTCATATATGACTTTGACGAGCTTGCACGCTAGTTCTTTGTTTCCTTTCTGAATAAAGCCTCGTGGTGCTCCATAAAAATCTCTTCCTGCAATACACCATTCTCCTTTTGCTGAGTTGGCACCATCGTTTCTATTTCATTGGGTATGTCATGAATGTATTGTCTTGGGTTTACGACTTTTTCAGTAGTCTTAATTTCTGCTTTACTAAAGGGGTATACTTTGTTGAATATTACATATCTGAACACACACACACACACACACACACACACACACACACACACACACCCCATTGATGTCTAAACACTTGTAGTCTTTTTGATTGTTACATACCCTAAAAATGTAGATGGAGTTGATCTAAAGTCTAATTTATGGGTGTTATATGACCTTAGATAAGGAAAACAAAACATTTTCAAGTGCTTGTAATCTGGCTTAAATTTAGTTAACACTTCCTATGGATATTTGAACTTAGTACTTTTGTTGGGAGTAAGTTGATCAAATGTACATCAGTGTTAAATGCTTTTGACAAAATTTTAATGACATGGAAGCTTGAGCAAGTAGAGTTAATCTAGTTTCAACAATGTGTTTATGTTTTCTCTCTATAATGTCATTTTGTTTTGACGTATAAGGACATGTTGTTCTGTGACTAATACCTCCTTTTTCAAGAAATTGTTTTAGTGGTAAAAACTCCTTTCCACCATCAGTTTGTAGAATATCCACATGGTTACCAATCATGTTTTCAACCTTAGTAATAAATTGAATAACTATGTTTCTAGTTTGAGACTTGAATTCCAACATATATATATATATATATATATATATATATATATATATATATATATATATATATATATATATATATATCCATACAAATCTTGAATATGCATCTATAAAAGATATGTAACATTTGTAACCATAGTCAGAATTGATTAGGGTTGGACCCTACAAATCAGTGGAAATTAGTTGAAGAGATATAGTATAGTTGGTTTGAGAGTCTTGAAATACAATTTTATAACCCTTTCTCATTTGATAAAATGTACATAAATATAAAATGGGAATTTTACTAGTATTAATATTATTGTTGCTAATAACATGCTTGACATTTTTTATGTTGGGATGTCCCAGTTTACCGTGCCACAAATCAAACTCCTTACAACATTCAGAACCATTCATAACTGCCAACATTCAAGTGTTTCCCTTATACTCAGGGGTTATAGAATTAGAAACATCAAATTGTATTACCATTTATTCTCTTTATCCTGCAAGATAATTTTTGAAGTCAGTGTATTTATTACTATGCATGCATTACGATAAAATTCAAAATACACATTGTTGTCTTTTGCAAATTAGGAACACTCATTAAGTTTTTCTTGATTGATGGTACCCTTAACTAATTCTTTAAGAATAATTGTTTAGGTCCATTAATCTTTGCATTTCCAGTGTGAGATGTGAACGGTTTTCCGTTACCAACAAGAATATTTTGTGTACATTTGTATTCTTTGTTGCCCAAGTTTAGGTTGTTTAGATTATTGATCACATGGTTGGTAGCTCCCGAGTCAAGGTATAGCAGTCGTAACTTATGTCTTCAACTTTAGTAGTGTCAGTGTTCATAATCTTTGTCTGTCCTTTATTGCTGTCATATTGCATGTTAACCATCTTAGCACTAGGATTGCCGCTTTGTTGTAAGAAAGTGCATATGATATTGAATCTGAAGTAACATTTATTTGGATGGACTGTGATCATATTTCTCATAGATTTGACATCTTATTTTGTTGTTGTTATTGTTTCTACCTCCCCATCCTTTTGCTTTATTTGACCGACCACCCCTTTGATAATTGTTGAATTGCCCTCTTAGCACATAGTTCTTTTCATGTTGTTTGCCCTTGGTAGCACTGTAATTGACTGAGAAGTCAGCGTTTACAATTGTGCGTTCAATTCTCCTTCAATGTGCAAGTAAGGTTGAGTAGACATAGTATAGATGGGGTAGGACCAAAAAAAGAGATGATTGCAACAACATCGTCATTGTCATCATCCAAACCACTAATTATAAATAGAACATGTTCACATTCTGAAACTTTGTCCAACCGAGGCTAGTTGATAACACAAATTCTTGACTTTGAGAAGAAATTCATTCATAGTCATATTATCCTTTCTAATAGTTTGTAACTATCCTCTGTGGTGTATAATTCTGGCAGATGACAGAAGTAAAGTTTCCATCAACAACTGACCTAATTTCTTAGGCAGTTTTGTAGCCAATTAACTGTGGCAGAATTGCTGCATTGATGGATGCAGGCCCGGCCCATCCTCTAGGCAGGTAAGACATATGCCTAGGGAATCAGTAGCAACGAGGGCAACAAAAAAAATCGATTTTTTATTTTACTGCTACTCAAATTTCATCGCTCCAGTCTTCTAGCCTCTCCACTCTAATTGCGAAGTAGGGCTTCTCCTTCACCGCGGCAGGCTTCTCCTTCACCGCGACAGAGGCAACGGCTGCTGCCTTCTTCTTTCATTTAGATTTTGGATTAAATCATTACCCTCAAATCTTGCGTTCAGAAGGAACTGATCTAAGTAATTTGGCAATTTTGAATTCGATTTTAGTTTACAAAATTCCTTTTTTTTTTTCAGTTTGCGGTTTCATTTCTGTTGCTCCGAAATTTGACTGAATTGTTTCATTTGCAGGAGGGCTTGTTGGGTTGTTATTCATCATCATTCATATTCATTTCAAGCTTGTAAGTTTGCCTTCGATTTTGCAGCGGGACAAAGGCTTGGGGCAAGGATACTTCCATACTGGACTAATAGACAAGTAGCAGGTCTTCATTTCATTTCAAGCTTTTTGTTCACTTATTGCGGGACAGACTACAGTGGTCTTCAATTTCAAATTAGAGGAGGACTTGCTGAGTTGAGTTGAGTAGTTGTTCATCAATATCCATTTCAAGCTTTCCGATTTCCAACTACAAACATGTAAGTTTAATGTTTATTTTAATTTTTAAGCGGATTTCTTAACGTTGCTTACCGAATTTTGTTGACTATTCCCGTGACTGTTACTTCGGCGGAAATAAGTTTCTCAAAATTAAAATTGATAAAAGATTATCTTCGAAGTACTATGTCGCAAGAGAGATTAAGTGCATTGGCCATTATTTCAATTGAAAATGAGTACTTGGATAAACTTAACTATGAGGAGATTATAGAGGAGTTTGCTTCAAAGAATGCAAGAAGAAGTTGTTTTCGTTAGTTTTTTGGTTTTGATACCATGTTGACATTATAATATTTTGGCTTGTAAACTAGCTAGTGATTTAGTTTAACAATATTTTGGCTTGTAAACTAGTGATTTAGTTTAACGATATTTTGTAATCAATGTTGCATTTTATATTTTATTTTTCATGTAATTTGATGAATATGAGAGTTGTTTTTTTTTACAAAATAGGGAAAAAAATGAAAAAAAAAGTATTCGTCTAGGGCATCGAATAATGTCGGGCCGCCCCTGGATGGATGACATCATCCAAGAATACAAGACTATTTTGTCTTTGATGTGTTATGTACTCTTGATTTGGCACAAGTTTATCCCCATTATCTCTTGTGAATTTAGATGGTATAATCTTCGTTCTAATAATGTAATCATCCAATTCATATCCCTTAATAACAGTTAGGGGTGGCAATTAGACCCGACCTGATAGACCCGGACCGACCCGACAGGTCTCGGGTCTAGGCGGGTTGGGTTTTGTCGGGTCTAAATTATACATTTCTAAAATCTGGACCCGACCCGACCCGAACTTGGGTTCTGGTCGGGTCTGGGTGGGAAATAACACTAAAATTACATAAATTTCAATGTTTTTTGGTCGGGTCGGATCGGATTTTATCGGGTCTTTATTGTATTTTTCATCATCCAGACCCGACTCGAGACCCATCGGGTTCGGTTCGGGTTCGAGTCAGGTTATCGGTTCTAATTGCCAGCCCTAATAACAGTCTATTTGTAATTTCCAAAGCAACTAGTTTGATTCATTGAGTAGAATTAACATCAACTGACTCTGGGGTTTGATGATGGCCATCATCAGGTCATAAGTTGATCCTGGTTAGCTTTGTGATACACTTGAGGCTGAAAATTGTCGATTGTCGTTACCTCCTTGGTTGGCCATGATGATAAAAACAGTGACGAAGCTTCAGCACAAATTAGGTATGAAAATCTGAATTCGAATATTTTGCATTGAGGTCTTTTGAAGAAAGTATGCAACTGAATTTTGATGCATCCTTGAGTGCTTGTGTGATGAATTTTCTTGAGTTTCTTGAATTTCTTTTCTGATGAGCTTTCTTGGATGACACATTTACCCAACTATGATATTTTCTTGAATTTCTTGATCAGTTTTCGAGTTTCAGATTTCTTTAGCCACCAATCTTGATTTAGAAAAATTGATGCAGTCATGTTTGAATTGGCGAGGCATGATTTTTTTATTCAGGCCTTAACTCTCAAATGATGAGATGATGAATCCCAGATGAGAGGTGTCCAAATGATGAAAATTCTCTGATGGACAATCTATCATTGATAGATCACTGCAATGGTGATTGATTTCTGATGATCAGTTTTGAGATTGTTGTTAGGCACGCTTTGGCTCTGATACCAAGTTGGGTTTATAATAAGTTGATGTTTGGATGATATTGAGAGAATGATGATTGAAAGAGATAAAGTGGTGAAGAAAAAACGTTGTATTTCATTAAACTGAAAAGAATACATATCAGGTACAATTACACGATGTTTTATATTACAAGTTATATATTGGGCTTGGCCTATGCAATACACAATGCAATACCCTGAACAAGTGGCATTCTGAATATTTGACATGTTATTTTACACCATAATGCATCTTCATTATAGTATAAGCAGTGTTAATTAATAAAAGACATAAATGAAAAAGGAAAAATATGAATTATTTAACCTTATTATTGAGCTGAATTTAATTATTTATTTGGTTATATATGCATGTAGTAAAGCATATCAAACGAACATAAATATGCTTCAAACTGACTAGTAAAATTACCATACCACTTTAACCAGTGTGTTGATTCCAATCAAAAATGGTTATCAATCGACTGTAACAGTATGACCATGATAAATTTATCGTACATCACATGATTCATATTGATCTACAATTGATCATTCCCCCTTTCTTTGCCACAATGCTTGTTGTTTGATCATTAGATTTGCATTTTCATGGCTTTGCATATGTGATTTGAACCGTAACCTTTTTTTTTTTTTTTTTTTTTTTTTTTTTTTTTTTGCTATTTTATGTCATACAATGAAGTTTGAGGGGGTTGACAAGTGCTTCAAAAAACCAATTTGGTTTCATGCCTGGAAGATCAACTACAAAGCCGATTTTCTTGATAAGGCGACTGATGGAGAAATATAAGGAACAAAAGAAAGATCTGCACATGGTATTTATCGTTTTAGAGAAAGTTTATGACAAAGTACCAAGGAAAATTACGTGGTGGACGCTGGAAAAGAAGAAGATCCCAACAAAGTACATTACCCTTACCAATGATATGTACGATGAGAATGTGACTAGTATCAGAGCATGCAATGGTGAAATCAGTGACTTTTCCATTAACATAAGATTACATCAAAGGTCGGTTTTGAGCCACTATATTTTTGCATTAGTGATTTATCAAGTCATGAAATGTATACAAGATGAGATTCTTAGGTATATGCTCTTTGCTGATGATATTGTGTTGACTAGTGAAAGTATGATAGGGATTAATAGATGACTAGAGTAATGGAAGAGGACTTTGAAATTGAATGGTTTCAGGCTTAGTAGAACTAAAACAGAGTACATGAGTTCAGTAGCGTCAGGTTTGATGATGGAGAGGTCACCCTGACTGGTCAAGTAGCATCTAAGAAGAAATCCTTTCGATATTTAAGATCTACGTTGCAGTTTGATGGTGAGACTGATGAAGATGTTAGTTTTAGAATTCAGGCAGGACGGATGGAATGACGACTAGTATCTGATAGTCTATGTGATAGGAAGATCCCTCAGAAGCTTAAAGGAAAGTTTTACAAAACAACAATCAGATCTGCGATGCTATATGATCCAGAATGTGGGCCTACGAAAAGGCAACACATCCACAAGATAATTGTTGTAGAGATACGTATGTTGCGATGGAGTCGTGGGTATACCAGACAAAATCAAATTAGAAATGATGAAATTTGGGATAAACTTGAAGTTGCACTTGTTGAAGAGATGTTGGTCCAACGTCGCTTAAGATGGTTTGGATATCGTTGACGGAGATCGCACGATACACTTGTGCGCATTCGAACTATAGGTCACACCGAATGCTCAAAGAGATTTAGAGGTCGACCAAGAATGACATGAGAGGAAGTAGTAAAAAAAGACTTGAGAAACTGGAGTATATCTAAAGAGCTAATGTCGACCAAGAGCGAATAAAAGTTAGCGATCTATGTACCGATACCTTGAGTTTTAACGTAGTTTAAAGAGAGTGCTTTTAGTTTTGGATGATAGGACTAGTGTAAATAGGGGAATAAGGCGTGGTGTTGGTCTTCAGTATCTATTACTACTAATATTATTATTATTATCATCATATTCATCAACATCATGATTTATTTATTCATTACTATAATTATTTGTTTAATTATTGTACATTTTATTTTATCTTTATTTATGTTTTCACCTTTAAATCTCTTGTTATCACTTTACAATTGAATTGATGTTGCCTTTTGGTCTGGATTTCATCTCTAGTCAATCCCAACTTGTTTACGATATATGACTTAGTTGTTGTTGCTATTTTCTAAATTTCTATTGACTTTGTGCAAAGAAAAATTATATCCGCAATCTCGATTCAAGTTGTTTTTTCAGAAGTTGATCTGCGACCAGGAATACTTACCGATCGACCATTAAAATGAAGTTCAAGAAAGGGGAAACACTGGAAGTATTTAGCAAGGAGGGAGGGTAGACATTTTCATGGTGGACTGCAAAATTGTATCACCCCAATCTGCTTCACATATGGTTAGCTACAACCACAAACTGGATGAAGATTTGGGAGTTAACTCACTTGGAACAAGCATATGCACAAGCAGTTAGACCCAATCTGCCTTTTGTTTATAAACCAACTTGGGTTGTTGGTGATATTGTAGAAGTACTTGATGATCATTCATGGAAGCTCGCTGAGATCGTGAATTTTGTCCGCAACGATTACATTGCTAGATTTCTTGGAATGGAGAAGGAGCGTAAAGTTCACTGGTATGATATTCAGATTCGTTTATCTTGGGAAAATGAAGAATGGCTTGTCATTAAGCAGGTATCTGCTTGTACTCTTGCTTGTTCTATCTACAAGTAGTGTTTAACATTTTGCTATATCATTGAGTATAAACCCAATGGAAATATACTTTAATCCCTGTCTTATGGCTTATTGGCTTTAGCCTCCTTCTTTCAATATTCTGCATACAAGTTCAAAATCGAAAGTTCAAAAGATACATTATTGGGTGTATAATGCTATCCATGACAGCCAGTGGTATATCGGTAACTTTGCATTGTTAAAACTCAATTATATTTTTACTTCGAAAAGGAACACTCTTTTAGCTTCTATCATATTATACTACAAAGGTACCAACTATTTGCCTAAACAGTTATTAGACAGAAACCAGATCAGACTATAAATACGACTAGGAAAAAGTTAAACAAAATTACCTTGCTTTTTGAAGAAGAAGCTTCTTTGGCGGTCAAGGAACTGCAACTCTTCTTACTTTTCCGAGCGTGAGTGATCAGCGAAGAACCAAAGCGTAAATTTAGAAGACCCGAATCCCTGAAGAGTTGCGATTTATTTGTGTAATTACGATTTGAGAAGGGTGAGAAAATTTGATAAGTTAACGAGGAAGGCGAAGCTGCCATCATCGAAGGAACAAGAGGTTTGCTGGGTTTACGCCTTTACGGCATTTACCTTTGGAACTGGATATTTAACATGTGCGGTGCACGTTTTGATTTAACTTTAATAGAAAAAAAGGCTTTGGCTTTGGACATGAAAATATTATCAAGAGCATCTCCAAATGTATAGAAGATGCAATAATTTAATCCATGTGTCCACAACGTAAATAGACAACACATTTAAAAGAAGAAAGAACACTCCAATGCAAATACTATTTAAAATAATAATTTAACACATATAGCCAATCGAATTATGGTAAATAATATATTTATTCAATTAGCTATATTTAATTAAGTGTGATTGGTTTCACATTGTGAAATACAATGTCTACAACTAGACATTCCAATTGACAATGTCTTCTATTTTGTTTGCCGCATCATATCAACAATCTATTACACATCAACATTGAAGATAAAATTTCACTTATTAAATTCTTATGTGCAATGTATTTAGCGTGACAACGACAATAGCATTGAAGATGCTCTAAGTATAATATTTATTATATTAGTGTTAAAATGAGAACTTTGTTATGAAATATAAGATAAATTTCGATGAGATATAAAAACTATAACTAATACAATTATTGTTGATTGTGTGTAATTTATGTTCTAGAGCTACACGTACAATGTGTATGCATGTGTATTTGAACACAAAATAGTTTTATAATTTTTGTTAATAGGAATATTACCATACATGTTGAAACTAACATACGCTATTAATTTATAAGATGAATTAGTAAATATTATTTAATGAAATTTGTTTAAATAAGATAAATTTAAAATTACGAAATTAGTTTACATACATGAACTTATAGTAAGAAGAACTGAGAATAAATTTATAAAAAACATATACAAACTTATTTTGGAGCAATTAACATTAAAATAATTTTGTGATATGATCAATGATAATCCCTTGCTATATATTTTTATCAAATATATATATATATATATATATGAAGAGGGTTCCGCTACACCTCTTATATTGCACGTGAACTCTCACCCCTGAATCTCATCCACCCATTCCTCCACTCATTCTCTCTCTTTCCATTTGAATATTCTTTCTCAGTGGGAAGAGAGAGAATGAGTGGGGGAATGAGTGGATGAGATTCAAGGGGAGAGTTCACATGCAATATAAGAGGTGTAGCGGAACCCTCCCCTATATATATATATATATATATATATATATATATATATATATATATATATATATATATATATATATATATATATATATATATATATATAAGAGTATATTTTTAGACCTATTAGAAAATGAACTAAATATTTTTTAAGTTTATTTATATAAGTTGAATTTAAAATTTCATGAGTAGTTTAAATATAAGGATTAAAATATAAAAATAATAAAAGAATTGATGAGGTTTAGTAAATAATTGTATAAATATTAAAATTTTAGTATTTGAAGCTGATTTTTTTTTCTTTGGTGTATTGTAAATTAATTAAGATGAATGAATAATATATTAAAAATTTATTATTTGTTAATGTATTTATTAAATAATAGTAAAACAGAAGAATTTGAAGTTTCTTGTTCATGAATTCAATATGGGTACTTTTATAATTATGTGCTCTACTGGCGTATGTCTTATAAATGGTAGGTTGAAGTAATGTTTACATTTGAATAATGCGTTTGATATTATCAAATCAATATCTAACCTTATGACCGTGAAAATTACCATATTTTAGGAAATAAGGTGCTAACATTAGTACTATGTTTGATGTTACCTCTAAATAATGCGTTTGATGTTACTAGGTAAATATACGATATTGTAGTCTAATATTTTTGTTAACACTGTTAAAAACACGGGTCAGAAATAATTATTTAAATGCACGTGAAACACATCGTTAACATTAAGTGTCGAGGATTGGTGTTGCCTCAGTTCTAAGGGTCGGTCCGTACCAAAGAACTGGGTAGGTCGGTACTAAAGTACCGGGCCGGTCGGTACCAAAGCACTACGTCGGTCGGACTGCTCAACAACATTGGATCGATCACAGCAGTCAGGGTCATTTCGGCCATAACTTAACAAACTGGAACGTGTCTCTTGTATAAGGACAAGCAGTACATTCACATATAATGCCACATCATGGTGGGATTGATAATACTGCAAATATGCGAGTCGGTCATATTCAAACACACCCAGATATTAGCTGGACATTATTAATGTTAAGGTATGGGTTGGCTCATACCATGTGCGACACAAGGAAATATGTTGAGAGCAAGCGTATGAATCAAAGAAGGGATTGGTCACTTCACTTACATATATATATATATATATATATATATATACATATGTTAAATGGTATCTCACGTACTAGTGTAAGCATGTGGTGATACAAAGGAATAAACGCCTGTGTATGATTGTGGCAATACAATGTATTGCAGACAAAGCCACATGGCATTCAGGGATTAGTTAATGCAATGGAATATATGATTACGAGTTGATAAATACGGCTCATGTAACCACGTTTGGGTCGGTATTAAATTAAAGAGGGAATAGTCCTGTTCCTAAGTGTGTAAGCAGTACACGTGATCGGTCCTCAAAAAGGAATTGGCAGTATAGTGATTTATACGGGTCGGTCCTATTCAAATATGACAGGTCGTTACCTTAAATAGAAGAGGGGTCGGTGTTAACACATTATAGTGCATGGCTTGACTTCGAATTGAAGAGAGCTAGCATGTTAGTGGGTCAGCGCTTCAAAAGTGAAGGATTTATCATAAAGATTGGTCACGTGAAGTCTAGCTGTCAACAACACAATATTATGTAATGCTAGCATACAAAAGGTATATGGATCGGCACTTAAACAAGACGGTGGCACTTGTTGTAAATATCGTTCTCATACATGAATTTGCATGGACACATGAATGAGGCGGTGGCAAGTTGCAGACCTATTGGTCGGTATCATGATCTAATAACAAAGGGTCGGTACTTTATAAAGTGGAACAACTCCAAAATATAGAATGGGTCGGCATCAAGTTTGGGTCGGCATCAAAATCAACCAGTGGCATTTTTGTAAATATTTTGGGTCGGGCTCAAAATGCATGCTAGCTGTGGCCAACTATAAAGTAGACCAGTGGTAGTTTCGTAAATAAGTCTATGACCGACCCAAACCCTGCACACCATAATTACAACACTGCAACTACCCCCAAACTACACCTATAAATAGTCCACTTCTCCACCATTCAAGGGACCGATTCTTCCACCCCGAAGGGATGCCCAAATCATTTCTCCACCACTCTCAAACACTCCAAACTCCATTAGTGGGTTCTCTAACTCAATCTATCTTCCTCCAACAACAAAGTGACCAAATCTCCTCCGAACTCCATTAAAAATCTCTCTAACTCAAATCAGGTGATCTCCAACCGCCATTACTCCTCTCTAAAGCTTGGGTCTAACACAAATTTCGTGATGGAACCTAGGAAGATCATCTAAAGGCCTAAGTGATTGAAGATCTACAAGATAACTATCACAACTCACGAGATCTAATCCATTCCTCCACTTATTCAAGTGAGATCTAAAGCTAAAAAAGAGAAAAATAAGAGATCATTATATGAGAGTAAAAATGAATGTTATGAGAGGGAATTCATGCTTTGTAAACTCTAATATGATAATGGAAGCTATTCTCATAGTGGATGTAGACTTTTCCTTAGCCGAACCACTCTAAACTTTGTGTTCGCTAGTTTTTCCCATCTTATTTTGTGATTGTGGCCCCTTTTTCTCATTTCATACCAATTCGGTGAAGTATCGATTAGACACCTTTGGTGTTTGGTCAATTTTTTACTTAAACATTTGGCGCCCACCGTAGGGCCATGTTCGCACTTCTTTCTCTCACACTTCTCTCAAGTTTAAGAGCCTTGCATTGAAATTCAAAGCCTTGTCCAAGACCATGGCTAAATATAAGAAAGCTACGAGAAACACCGTTGGAGGAACTGATATTGTTTCTAATGAGGTTACACCACTTACCAATCGCTTTGAAGTTGGTGAAAACTTGATAAGTGGAGCAAGTGTGACTAAGAATGAGTTGGACGTTGTTATTGCCAACATGAACCAACGAATGGATGCTTATACCAAGGCGATGATGGAAAAACTTGATGCCAACCTTAACGCTCGACCAAATCCAGCTCCTCAAAAGACCCATTTTAACCTCAAAAAAATGACAATTCATCCACTTCCGACCATGACCGCAATGACAACATGGAAGACGATAATGAATGGTTGAGCGACAAAGATGAAGCTAACGTCGAAGACTTGAAACCAAAAGCTAAGAACCATCCCGAGATGAATACTCGTGAGGTTGCTAGTCCCGCCACAGGGGCACCTCCTCGTCGGGAAGGTAAAGGACCTAAGCTCTCTAACCAAGATCGCTTACCTATACGAACATTTGGTAAAGAACTTAGCCTCACAGAGTGACATAACACTAAAGAATACATCTTGGATATGATAGAACAAATTATTAAAAAGAATCAAGCTGGCGGTGATGATGAAAGAGACTGGGATTTCTCTCCCAACGGGACTCCGTTTACCGATAGAATCCGAGAAACCGAGTGCCCGAAGAAATTCACTCCTCCAACCTTGCCTCCGTACAATGGCCTTGTTGATCCTAACTACTTTCTGTTCAAATACGAGTGGCATATGAGTGCTGCAAAGGCAACAGACGAAATGAGATGCTTATACTTTCCTCTCTACTTAGAAGGTGCCGCGTCACTATGGTTCACAAAGCTTCCACCCAAGTCCGTAGACCAGTTCTCTGGCTTGACCAAAAAGTTCAAGGAGCAATTCCGCCTGTATGCTACCAAAGCCAAATATGCTATAACACTTTCAGCAATGAAGCAGAATCCAGGGGAACCCATCAAAGCTTTTCTCAGTCGGTTCAATGTTGCCTTATCTGAAGTAAAGAATCCAGATCCTCGCATAATCCTCATGGCTTTACTCGACGCTATAGACAAGAAAAGCGAGTTTGGGAGATGGATAAAAATGAAGGAACCAACTACGCTTGATAAGTTCTATAAAAAAGCAGAAGACTACATGAGAGTAGACAATGACCCTCTTCCTATTGGCACAAGCAGCATTGCTGAGGATAAAAAAGATGCTAATACTCAAGCTAATCAACAGAGAACTCAGGGGTAGAAGCGAGCCAATGACGGGAACAGAAATAAAGCTAATAAGAAGTTTCGCCTTCATGAATCGTCAGAGCTAACTCTTCTGAATGACACTCCTGAAAATATATAATTTTCCATGAAAGATGCAGAAGACTACCCAGAGCCTCGGCCAATGAAGATGAATGACTATCTAACCAAATTCGGGAAGTTCTGCCGGTTCCACAATCAGCCAAGCGACAATACCAATGAATGTAGGCATCTGAAATCATTGATCGAAGAGCTGATTAGGAACGTTTACAATAATATGTGAAGAATCCCCAAAATGCAAATCTTTCTGCAACTCCCTAGAAGTCCGGTCCAGGCAACAAAGCTCCTACTCAAACCAAACCAAAGCCAATCATCTACTGACATCCAGTGGTGCTCTAATTTCAATGGCTCAGAATAAGCGATCTTCTTCGCCATTACTTTACTTCTTGCATTACTTTACTCCTTGCTATGTTCTACTTTCTTGTAAAAAGTCTGTAATGTTTTACATACATTGTACCGAACAATAGCTTTACGAATGAAGTCTTATCTTCCTGTATAAATCTCTTACCTGCAAAATATACAGAATTTGCTAAAGACGATTTTCTCATTGCAGGCTATTCCACAAGCGTTTGCTTCCCTAAAGCTCAACCAAGTGAGACAATCCCGATAACACCAAGTCGACAACATATCGAGAAAGTCTCAATGAGTCGAATGGCGAAAAGAGCAGCAAGCAGCCACTGATCCAAAACCCTAAAGGTTGCGGGATTCGTTGCGCGAAACAAAGTACGAGAGTTCATTATATGTGAAACGATGCGCGGGAGTTCGTGGCGTGAAGCGATGCAGTCCTTACCCCAAAGGTCACGAGAATTCATTGCGCGAAACGAAGTGCAGGAGTTCACTATACGTGAAACGATGCGTGAGAGTTTGCAGCGCAAAGCGATGCGGCCCTCACCCCAAAGGTTGCAAGAATTCGTTGCGCGAAACAAAGCGTGAGAGTTCACTATACGTGAAACGATGCGCGGGAGTTCATGGCGTAAAGCGATGCGGCCCTCACCCCAAAGGTTGCAGGAATTCGTTGCGCGAAACGAAGCACAGGAGCTCTCTATGCGAGGCGAAGCATGGGAGTTCGCGGCGCGAAGCGATGCGGCCCTCATCCTAAAGGTCACGGGAATTCATTGCGCGAAACGAAGCGTGGGAGTTTACTATACATGAAACGATGCACGGGAGTTCGTGGCGCGAAGCTATGCGGCCCTCACCCCAAAGGTCGCGGGAATTCGTTGCGCGAAATGAAGCGCGGGAGCTCGTTATTCGAGGCGAAGCGTTGGAGTTCGTGGCGCGAAGCGATGCATCCCTCACCCCAAAGGTTACGGGAATTCGTTGTGCGAAACGATGCGCGGTAGTTCATTACGTGAAACGATGCACGGGAGTTCGTTACACGAAGCGATGCGACCTCACCCAGACCTCGTAGGAATTCACTTTGTGAAACAATGCGACAACCGAAAATTCTTTCCATACAGAAAGCAACGTCTCCATAGTAGAGATCAATAATGCTCAATGGAATCTATGATGTTAATTCAGTTGGCAGGAGAAGACGAACATTGGGTTATAAATGACTTCTCAATAGTGGGGGCATCCAATGAAATCTCCAATGTCAGAACTGACCGACAAAACAAACAAACATTGAGCAATCAAAGAAGTTCTTCCCACAATGAAGGCTAATAACGACCTCCTAGGCAGGGGCACTAATATCAGAGACTTCTCTATGAAGAAGCAGAGAATAAATCACAGATACACATTTCTCAAATGTGAAATGTCGTACATCATCATATATATCATTAAAATGGCAGCGCTTAGAATCCACAGTCGAATTATCTCGACTAGTTGATCTTAAGCGTCGATATGGATTCAAAATTAGAATGTCGTGTTCGTACAGATAATATTCAACATGTTATAAACTGTTGAATAAAATAATTCTATATCAAGGCTCCGTTCAATTCAAAACAAAAATTTGCCATAGCTAAATTTTTAACTAACTAATATGTTACTGATATGGGTAGTCGATAGCAAAATATTAGCCCAGGAACGTGCAATGTTATCGTTGTTGCAAAACAGGTTGTAGTAGTGAAAAAAGGCACAACCGTCGTTCGCTTAGAAAAGTGTTCTTTGCTTTGGTTAAAATTCAATGACAAAACAAGTTCGTAAAACAAGTAATTTGGCATGGATTGGCCACAGCCATTTCAATGAAAGTAGGGTACGACCAATCCATCACAAATTTCACTTGTTCTACGCGCTCAAGTCTGAGTTAAAGCTGGGGCAACCACACACTAGCACGGCACTATCAGTAACGAACATTCGAATTCAAAACGGAAGCGTCTGGTAGCGCAACAAGATTCGTGCAATAGAGCATTTCAAGAATGAATTTGAGTTCGAATTATCACCAACAAGTTTTCAAAGGGTCAGAAATAATCATTTAAATGCACGTGAAACAGATCATTAACGTTTAAGTGTCGAGGATTCGTGTTGCCTCGGTTCTAAAGGTCGGTCGGTACTAAAGTACTGGGTCGGTCGATACCAAAGAACTGGGTCGGTCGGTACCAAAGCACTGGGTCGGTCGGTACCAAAGCACTGGGTCGGTCGGACTGCTTAACAACATTGGATCGTTCACAACAGTCTGGGTCGGTTCGGCCATAACTTAACAAACTGGAATGTCTCTCTTGTATAAAGACAAGCAGTACATTCGCATATAATGCCACATCATGGTGGGATTGATAATACTGCAAATATGAAAGTCGAACATATTCAAACATACCCAGATATTAGCTGGACATTATTAATGTTAAGGTATGGGTTAGCTCATATCATGTGCGACACAAGGAAACATGTTGAAAGCAAGTGTATGAATCAAAGAAGGGATTCGTCACTTCACTTACATATATAGTAATACATATGTTAAATGGTATGTCACGTACTAGTGTAAGCATGTGGTGATACAAAGGAATAAACGCCTGTGTATGATTGTGGCAATACAATGTATTGCAGACAAAGCCACGTGGCATAAATGGATTAGCTAATGCAATGGAATATATGATTACGAGTTGATAAATACGGCTCATGTAATCACGTTTGGGTCAGTATTAAATTAAAGAGGGAACAATCATGTTCCTAAGTGTGTAAGCAGTACACGTGGTCGGTCCTAAAAAAGGAACAAGCGATGGCAATATAGTGATTTATACGGGTCGGTCATGTTCAAATATGATGGTTCGGTACCTTAAATAGAAGAGCGGTCGGTGCTAACGCGTTATAGTGTATGGCTAGACTTCGAATTGAAGAGAGCTGGCATGTTAGTGGGTTAGCGCTTCAAAAGTGAAGGATTTATCATAAAGATTGGTCACGTGAAGTCTAGCTGTCAACAACACAATATTATGTAATGCCAGCATACAAAAGATATATGGATCGGCACTTAAACAAGACGGTGGCACTTTTTGTCCCCATACATGAATTTACATGGACACATGAATGAGGCAGTGGCATGTTGCTGACCTATAGGTCGGTATCATGATTTAATAACACGGTTCGGTATTTTATAAAGTGGAACGACTCCAAAATATAGAATGGGTCGGCATCAAAATCAACCCAGTGGCACTTTCGTAAATATTTTGGGTCGGGCCCAAAATGCATGCTAGCTGTGGCCAACTGTAAAGTAGACCAGTGGGAGTTTCGTAAATAAGTTTATGACCAACCCAAACCCTGCACACCATAATTACAACACTGCCACTTCCCCCAAACTACACCTATAAATAACCCACTTTTCCACCATTCAAGGAACCGATTCTTCCACCCCGAAGGGCTGCCCAAATCATTTCTCCACCACTCTCAAACACTCCAAACTCCATTAATGGCTTCTCCAACTCAGTCTATCTTCCTCCAACAACAAGGTGACCAAATCTCCTCCAAACTCCATTAAAAATCTCTCTAACTCAAATCAGGTGATCTCCAACCGCCATTACTTCTCTCTAAAGCTCAAATCTAACACAAATTTCGTGATGGAACTAGGGAAGATCATATAAAGGCCTAAATGACTGAAGATTTACAAGATAACTATCACAACTCACGAGATCTAATCCATTCCTCCATGAATTCAGTGAGATCTAAAGCTAAAAGAGAGAGAAAAATAAGAGCTCATTATATGAGAGTGAAAATGAATGTTATGAGAGGGAATTCATGCTTTGTAAACTCTAATATGATAATGGAAGCTATTCTCATAGTGGATGTAGGCTTTTCCTTAGCTGAACCACTCTAAACTTTGAGTTCTCTATTTTTTTCCCACTTATTTTGTGATTGTGGCCCTTTTTTCTCATTTCATACCAATTTGGTGAAGTATCGATAAGATACCTTTGGTGTTTGGTCAATTTTTGACTTAAACAATTTTAAGTAGACCCACTCATACTTTTTGGTAAAATTTTCTTTGATATTAGCATCTATATGGCCACTTGTTACCTTTCTTCTAAAATATGGTATTAAATTTTAAATTTAATACAAAATATCTTGAGAGTTTTAAGTTGTACATAGATAGCAGAGAGAATTAAGGATAGAGCTTCAAAAGGTTTCGCTTTACTATGATTTGATAAATTTGGATATATGCAAGAAAAGACATGGGAACATGTTTCAATCTATATTTTGGAGCAATTATTTATGTTTGATCGTTGAGAATCAAATTTTTATTCCATGTTTCTATAAAAAAGTTTTTTTTTTTTACTTTTTCGGATCTATTTAGGAAAAGTGCAAATATTTGCAAGCATTCCAACAGAGCGCAAATATTTACATTATAAACTACAAATATTTGTACTTTTAACTGGGATTAAAAACCTAAGTTTATTTACAGACTTAATTTTTGGAAGGGCGTTTGTTTATTTTGCGACTTAAAGCGGTCGTTTTATAGAAGTATTATTTTTATATTTATTTTATCCTATTGTTCTACTCAGAAAATTTCAAGTTAATAAATCGAAAGGTGGATTTTATCTATATATAATAGGAATACATCCAAATGAAGCTTTTGAAATGTCTAAGATGACCCTTCAACTTTCTTCTATAGGATGAGGTTATTTTGGTCATTAGCCCCACGTTCTCATTTCTAAGACTGCCGACATATTTCTCACTCACTCCACTTCCTTACTTTCTCCATTTCGTGGCTCCTTCACGTTCTCATTACCTCTACAGAAAAAATTTATTCCTATCATCCTTCCCCATTTTGTTAAATTTCCAATCTCCTCCTTCATAGTAATAACTAAAATTTCTTCCAATCCCTAAATGTAACAATCTGTCTTTATGAACGATTCAAGTCGGTTTAATTACCAGGTTGAAACGAGCAAAAAGGTGGTTGTTACACTAACGGCAATACACATAGGGAACTAAATAGTAATTCTATAGTTGATTGTTATGTTATTCTTCATCTACGGTATAGACATATTAGTTTCGGTGAAAAAAATCATCGATTAGAATTTCAAGGAGGACGAAACAAGCTCCACTCATCGGCTTTTGAAATGAGTTTGGAAGGACAAATTATGTATTTTCAACCAACATTAATATCTATCAAAAAAATCATTATAACACATTTGAATTTAACCTTGATTTGTTACCTGATCTGTTTCTCTCGGTCCCTAACTTACTTTTAAAGAAGTCATTCTTATGATTTTGCAAGTTAACTTTTGTAAGGAGTTGGTTTATTTACTTTGCCTTCAACAATCTATTGTAGGAAGGATTACGCAGCCAAGGATTTCCGAACTTATGGCTATTTGGATCGATACACAACACAATTAATCATGAGATTATTGTCAACTAGTTTGTACACAAATCTAGCAATTGAGTTCAAAAGAGCATACTATGTATTTTCAAGCAAGAATAAAATTTATATCATTTTTTCATTATAACACATATGAATCTAATCTTGATTTTCCAACTGATTTGTTTCTTTCAGTCCCTATCTTACTTTTAATAAAGTCATTTTTATGATTTTGCAAGATGGTTTTTTGTAGGGAGTTGGTTTTTTTTCTGCTTTGCCTTTTTCAATCTATTGTAGGAGGAATTATGCGGCCAAGGATTTCAAAACATATTGCTATTTGGATCTATACAACGCAATCAATGGTGAGCTTACTATCAACTAGTTTTACACAAATATAGCAATCAACGTGTTGTTTATCAATTTTCTTTTATTGAAATAATAGTGCCAAAAGTTGATTATTTAGAGCAACACCCAATTAATAATTAGTTCATACCATTGTTTTATATGTATTGTGCTGCAACAAATCATAAAATAACATGTCTTTCTATTGTATTTGTATTTCAATAACCTATTGGCCTTTCAATCAATTAGATTAAAAGGAAAAATGAAAAAGAACACTCTACATGACTCTTAAAACGGTGCATGTTTTTTATTTTCTTAAGTCAGTTAAGGGACGTTGGGTGAATTTTAATGCATATGCCTTCAACACAAATTTGCATAAGTAGACAATAAAGTTTGGGGACTATTTCCATGTTTTGTTTCCACATGTATTTAGCTACTATCTCACTGCCTTGCTAGCATTTTGAAGTTCAACAGAGCCAACGAAATCAAATGTTCCTAAACTTTTAGTTAATGTCATCAAAAGCAATATTAACATATTGTTATTATTATTATTGAATTGGCATGCATTCGGAATAGGTATATAGGCTCTAATGATCAAAGACTTGAAGTAATGCCTGAAATAGTCAGGCTTATAATGATTGAAGTCCTAAAACACAAATTTGAAGGATTGAGGTAACACGAATAAACCTGGAGTAATGTTCAAGCTTCAATGACCGAAGTCCTAAAGTTATGCTTTAAAAGTCTGTGGTAATGTAAATAAACCTGAAGTAATGTCCATGCTTTAATGATCAAATGCCTAAAGTATATTCGATAGTGTTCTGCTTATTGTAAGTGCAATGTACATATGGCACAATATAAATTTTACTCATTCAAACATAATGGACTTAAGGGCCAGTTGATCACCTATGATTGGGAAGCTGTTGAATTCTCATCCACAAGTTCAGTTTTCATGGCTAAGCGTATGGTGATGCAATGTTCACGGACTTGGAAATTGTGTTGCCATGGGAGAGGTATACAGATTATTTGTTCTTTTACTTTATTTTACTGCTATTTTTTTTTTTAGCATAGGCAGTCGAAAGTCAAAATTGCAATTGGAAAAAAGAAAAGTAGATCTCTTAATGAAATAAGGAAGAAGCACATTGAAGATATGGATATGCTTATCAGAAATGCCACGGAAAGCAATGAGCAACATGATTCAGAGGTTACTTTGGCACGTGTTACTGTTGAGGAGGACATGACTAGAGCAAATGAAAATATCACTGAGGAATTTGAGGATGTTTTGGTACACAACAAAGAGATGACCAAAGAAGCAACAACTGTAATGGAAGCTCACTCATTGACATTGCAACAAATTCAAGAAACCATTATAACGTCATCTTCAAATATTACCCAACATTTAGAGGCCACTTTCCAAAATACATACAAGGATTACGACCCTAGCGGCAGTACGTTAGTAAGATCTGAACCTGACATTCCAATTACAAATAATATTGAGTCTTTATGCGCAATGCCAATGGATTTTCTTCTTAAAGAGTTTAGAGAGAAGAATCCTTATGAATCAACAAAAGATAAATCTCATTAATACCTCGGTTGCCTCATACCTAGCTTAATTGACCATTTTTGAGTATTTGTAGAGCGTGGTTTTTCTAATTAGTTATTGTTTACAGTGATTGTAAGAAAAAAAGGGGAACATAGTTCCCTATAGTTTAATTATACCTGTCGGAAATGTATAACCCAAAGGTTGTTGAGTTGATTATTTTCTTGTTTTGTGGATTGTATGTAAATTTGTGTTATGAATTATTTTTATTGCAATAGAAAAGTGTGATAGATACAAAATATATAAAAAAAAAAAAGCAAATGGTTTGCATTCAGAACAAGTACAAATACATAAGATTGTTTTTGGTTTCTTCACATACGTCCAATGGACGTGCCAAACATACTGATAATAATAATTTATTAGCTTTATCTAACTTATATTTTTTTAAATTTAACGAGCAATGAAAATTGAATAATATGTGAGGATGTAAAGGATCACTCCTTAAATTTCAAGTTGTATGAAACAAGTTTTAACAGCCATGAGTTCAAACTCTCTAGATATCAAAATCAGTCATCGACTTGAATAATGTACGATTCATGTTCAAAAATAAAAAACAAAAGTAGTTAGTCAAAAATTCACATCAATTGATAATGAAAGAGTTACAGATATGTGATGAGGTAAGTACGCGTATATCTAACTTCATAATCAATCTATACGTAAGATGATTTTATTACATACTTGTTATATTGTGATATATTAATTAAGTAATTAATTTAAGTATATATTAAATAGAAAAATATTAAATGATATGTTATGTGAATAATTATAAAAAGTTCGCCAATATGTTTAGCATAACTAGTTGGTATTTTGGACTACAGGTTGGAAGGTCACGAGTTCGATAATAGAAATCGATACTTGTTAAAATTAAGGATTAATTGACATGAATAATCCGAAGTTTAACGTGCCTTCCCATAATAATCCCAAATTTGCATTATTTTTAAATAATCCCAAGTTTATAGGGGATCTCTTCTCATATTGATTCCAATTACTTGTTTATCTATTATAGCCATTCTTCTTCTCTCTCTTATGTTCAACCATCTCTTATCTTTCTGATCAACGCAATAGGTCAATTTTACCTCCTAATCGATAATTTCTTTGTTAGAGAGAAACGCTACTTTAGCACCAACCTTTTCAGATTAAATCACGTCCATAATATATCGTAGCAATCTACATCTAACTACAAGTACAATCTGCATCTGACTGCCACCCTCTCCTTCCTACATGCTTCCGACATCTGAACCCGATCATTCTTCAACCTCCTTCCACCACCTGAACATCACAAACAACCAACATCATCACCTTCGAGCGCCTCACATCCACCTCACCATCACCACCAAACACCACCCTAAAAGGAAATCGAACTCCCTACTCACCTGACCTCATGTAAGCCCACATCATCTCCTTCCTCTCATGAGTCACGACTATAAACGACTCTCTTCCGCTAGCCTAACACTGTAAACCCAACCATCAAGCGCCAGAATCCATAACCTCGTGATCTCCTTCCTCTAACATCCAAAACTCACATTCTCTATCAACATGATCCACTATATCTCCTCCATGATATAAGCTGAAACCAACTACCACCTACATCAGCCACCACAACGGCCACCCCATAATCAATCCCCAAACCCGAACTTTGCAACCCCCTCGAACCCGTGACCATCATCCATCACCTAAAACCACAACAGCCTAGCAACCCAAATCCACGCTCCTACCATATTTCCACTACCATGGTAGTATTTGAATTCAAGCACAAGCTTGTGACTCTCGAAGTATTGCAGAAGAGCTGAACGGAAATAACTTAAGAAGAAACGAAAGATAACCAGAGGAATTGAGAATCTCGAACTGTTAGGAGGATTAAAGAATTTCCGTGGAAAGGGAGAGGAGAAGTCACAAATGGAAAGAACATTTTTTCAATAGAAAAAAAAAGTGAAGTAGCAAAGTCAATAGCAAAAGAAAGCAACAAGTCGAATCAGCACGATAATACTCAATTGACTTGGCGAGCAGGGACGTCATCAATTCAACTGCTGCAAATTATTGATTTGGAGGTAAAATTGACCCATTACATTTTGTTCTAATCAGTCAATGTTCATGACAGAAAGATAAGAGATGGTGGAACAGGTAGAGAAGAAGACCGACTATATCATGTAAACAAGTAATTGAGATCACTATGGGAACATGGGAATGGATCCCCAAAACTTGGGATTATTTTAAAATAATCCAAATTTGGGATTATTATGGGAAGGCACGTTAAACTTCGGATTACTCTTTATCAATAATCCTAAAATTAATGGAATTCATTTAAAATGAATTACAAATAACTATAACCATGATAAATTTATTATAATATAAAATAACACATTATTTTAAATATTCCTAATCAAGATATATCGGGAAAAAATATTGATTCGTCCATTGAGACTACAATTTAAAATGCTATATTAATTAACTCAGATGAGATATTTTTTGTTTGTTATTACCAATGGTAAACAGAGAATCTTGAAGTGATGACATTACTGTAGCATCCCGCATTTTTATAATAAGGAGAAATGTTAAAATAAGTAGTAAATTAACTTTGAACTTAATTGAATAAATATACAATGGAAAACACACATACGAGCGGAATGAATACGGGGGTCCACTGTCCTTAGAGCAATCGACCGTCACGGGTCCACTATCCCTATGTACCGCACTAGAGTAGAATGGACCATCATGTGTCTTCAATTACATGATGAACCTAGGTCATGTATGTCCCTGATTTAATACTATTTCATCTAATATTAGCACTGATTTAAACCTTTATAAATGAACGTGTATGGTTTCACTTAAACTCATATTTTTATAATGATTGCGGAAGCTGTTCCATTTTTCTTTTTTCTTTAAAACTTCTAAATGTAAGAATTTAGATCTAAGATTGTCATATTCAAATTAGAGGAGGATAGGATAAAGGATTATGAAATGGGTTCAAATCAGAAACCTACATCAAAAGATAAACCCTCAGATATGTTTTTAATTTGGAAATTTGAATCCAAATCTTTTTTCTTCTTAATATAATTTAATAGATCTATATAAATATCATTTGTAAATCCAAATAGGGGATTACAAGGGGAGAATACAAATAATAGAAGATTTGGATTCAATCTGAAGGTTTAGAAAGCTAGTGAGTTGAGTGGCTAAATTATATGTTTTTATACAATAGTATAATATATCATTGTGGATCTATTCCACTTTACTTATTTGAGAATTACAAATTCATTTTTGAGAATTCTATGGATGAAAAGGTATGACATATTTTAGAACTGCAACAAAAAGGATGTTGCCTATGAAATCAAATGTAAGAATATTTATATTGTTTATTATGCCTAAATTATTCAGCTTTAAACTGAAAAGATAGAGAAAATATTAGTTAACCTTAAATTGAAATAATAGAGAATTCATTGTCTAATTTGGATTGGAATAAATGGATAAATTGTTATTTTTTAAAACTATAACATGAAATGAGTTAAATTTCATCTTTTGAGACTTAGTTAATATTTTAGTTCATCGGAATGAATGATGAAGGAAGTAAATTATCATATTTTATTAAAGTTAAATCCTTAAATATGAGATGTGTGGAATTACAAGGAGCGAAATATATAGTTTCCACAAAAGAAAGTGAAACATTAAATAAGGCCTACTATATTTTGTATTATATATTACCAGCACACATGCATGCCCGATGGGCGTGTGCATAGATGTTTTTGACCAAAGTTGTCCGGCTTAAGTTTATATACATGTACATTGCTGAGTTCCATATTTCAGTGCTTGTTTACTGCATCGATATGAAATCTTCCCAGTAAACCGCAATTTAATTTCTCAGCAAACAGTCCTGACAGTTGTGCTGCAGTATGTCAGGAATAAATGAGGAAGAAAGTGCAAAATAATGTGGAAAAGTGGATCCAGATAGTGGTACAACCGTTTGTTTATTTTATTTTATTTTCTGTCCAGGTCAGAACGTGTAAACAAAAGATCAGTGCAAACAATGCAGGTAAATGGAAATGTACATGCAAATAGTTTATTACATGCAATAAGATTTTCTTACATAGTTTGCTTCAGAGAGCAATGCTTATTTGGTAGCAGAAAGTAGAAAAAGCAGAACAGTTGAAAAAAAAAAAAAATTTGGATGTTAGTAAAACAGGGGAGCAAAAGCAGGAGCAGCATAACCGTTAACGTGATCGTGAACGTGAGCGGCTTTCAAGCTCAGCAAAAACCCTATCAATTTCTGTGATCTGTATATTTTCGGAAAATGGAGTTGTAAGTTTGGTTAATAAACTATTAGTGTGCTAGAATAAGTAAAATTAGATGAAGTTGAAAACAAAGCTGGCCAATTGTGGATTGTTCCAGTACTCATCATCCTCAATGTCTACTTCGTGAATGTGAGGAGAACTGTGTGAAGTGCCATCATCGTGGTTAAGTTGGTTCTGGTTAGGTGTTTGAAATTGAGTGATGTTGCACTCCAACTCGTCAGGGACTTCAACAGGCATTGCAGAGGTCGTAGGTATATGAATTTTTGAAGTACGAGAGCTTTTACGTGTCAGCTTTTCAGCAGGAGGCAGTGGCAAGTTGTGACGGTTAGCAGAACCTTTTGGCTGTGTTTAACGATATAAGCAGCCAGTTTGTATATTGAGCAAGGAAAAAAGAGATATGTGAAAAAGGAAAAAAAAAAACAAAGCAGTAAAAATGGAAGAGAAATGGATGTAGTACCTTTGTCATATTTTGGGTATGAAAGATCGCACGTGTATGGAATGAAAGTGAATAAGAGTGATGAAGGTAGGATTAAAGTAGCTGAGTTGGTGACATATATATAGCAGTAGAACAGAAAAGTTGAATGATTAGTGAACAGGTGTTAGAGAAATGGTCAGCAGAAAGGAGAGAAAAAAGGATATTAATAAGGAATGATCATGTGAATTGGTAAAAGGTGGAGAGAAGAGAGGAATGAACGTCACCTGTTTATGTGCTTATTTCTGCAGTTTATTCAACAGTTCGGATATGTGCATAGCAAGGTTGGACGTCAGTTGTGGACAATCTGTCTAGCTCAAAAATTGAACAATTCATTATGTTGAGTACATATGAAGCAAGCTGTATAAATTTTTCTTTTCAGCAAGAAGCAATATAGTAAAAGAATGTGAGAATTTAATGAAAATGATTCAATTTATTTAAATTTAGGATTAATTAACAAGAATAATCCGAAGTTTAACCTGTCCGTCCATATTAATCCCAAGTTTGCGTTATTCAAGAAAATCCCAAGTTTAGGGGGTCTCTTCCCAAATTAATCCCATTTACTTGTATCTTCCCATATTAATCCGAAGTTTAGGGGTGTCTTCCCATATTGATTCCAAAATAACACGTGAAAAAATCATCAAAAGTCATCGAGATCAATTTGGGAAGACACCCCCTAAACTTGGGATTATTCTTGAATAACGCAAACTTGAGATTAATATGGGCGGACAGGTTAAACTTCGGATTATTCTTGTCAATTAATCCTTTAATTTAAAAAATTAGATAAGCATATACCTTAACATGACATTTGCGCTTATATTTTCCGCTTCTTCATCTGTCTTGTGTTGTTTTGCTGAGTGGTTGTCTATATATTAATTTTTAGTTGTACAATGTGGGAATTGTATTGGAAGGCCTGCATAAGAAAAATTAAAAAATTTTGAATATGAAGATAGCAAATGATATTGTCTACTATTTGTAGTTAACAGTCAGTCACTTGTTTCTGTAAACATGTACCCTGTATGCCACAGGTTTGAGTCTCGAAATGAGTATTCGTCAGTATATGTGTAGTTGATTTAAAACAAAGGTATATCGGACAAACAAAATGCATCAAATAGGTTAGAGATTCAAAAAACATAAAGCAAGCGAATGTAGTAGTAATTGAAGCAAGCCATGACATAATAATTGAAGTGAGGTGTGAGAAAAAAAATAGTTATGGTTTGAGATCCGAAGAGTGAATTTGGAAGAATAACATAAATTTTGCTTTTCCAGTTGAATCACTTTTGTAATTTTATGATATATTTATTAGCTTCGTCTGAAGCGATGTTCATTTGAAGTATTAATATAGTAGTAAGAACAAGTAATTTCGGTAAAATAAGTTGGGTTTTTTTCGTAGCAATAAATTTATTTAAAGGAATGATCATGTATGGACGACGCATACAACTGAGTTGGAAATACTGTACTGGCAAAGCTTGTGAAAGTGAGAAAAGTTGTCATTAATACATAATGGAAGAATACAATACAAATTTAAACATTATAAATTTGAACTCTGTCTATGATGTTGTAGTTGAAAGGACAAAATAGAGTAACGGGGCACTGTTGATAAACGCACGCAGACGTAAAAATGTATTTATATAAACAATGGTGTGTATAACATGGTATATTTTGTATTATAATATGTAAAAGACCGTGAGTGCAGTTGAAAGTTGAAATTGAATGGTCATACGTAAATAGCAGTTAAAAATATTTATCATAAAATGGCATTTTTGTGACTATTGATCTCTTATTCAGTGTCTGTGTGAACAAAAAAAAAAGGGAGAACATAAGATTGTTTGTTTACAGTTTTATTAAAAAAGTCATATACTATATTCATCATTGTAAGAACTTAAGTTCCATTTGAAAACAAATGAATGCGTAACCAATGTATCAGTCAAAAGTAGGAGCTATATTTCCTAGTTATACCATGCGTGTACATAAATAAATGAAGGTGAGCTCATACAAATGAGGCATAAATACATTACTGTTGGTTGAACTGCAAACATCAAATGTAGAACTGCAAGCTGTACTGCAAAGCTAAACTGCCGTAGATCATGCTGGTACTTGTTAAGTTGCAGCGGATAAAGCATGGTATGCAGTTTTGGAAAATATACAATTTGTGATGATTAGAAAGTCTGTCGACATATGCAGCTGTGAGTTGAACTGCGTATTAAACAATACATGAGTTGAACATTGTGATGATGTGTGTATGAAAGCAAAAGCATTGCGCTTGGCGATGTAGTTGTAGACTTGAATGTGGATGCATGATCAGAAGGCACATGCAGACATTAGTGAACTTGCAAATAGACCAAATTAGTAATAATATTATATGTGTGGGCGTGGACATCAAAATGTTTTTTTGTCAAGTTGAAATGCAGCAAAATGGTTGAATGAGTATGTAAAGAACCTGGACTTGATTCCCTTGAGATCGATGGTTCATCATTCCTGCGAAGACATGAATTGAATATTTAAGGCCATCATTCAGATATAAAAGTTCACATGCTAGTACAATTTATTATAAGTGAAAACGTCTTATATTTTGAAAAACAAAAAACTTCAAAAAATGACTTATATTATGAACCGGAGGGAGTACTTATCATAAGTTCAAGCATGTAATCAATATTTGTAAACACAAAAAATTAGCATGCTTTTTGGTACCAATATAGCTAATGGAGGTATTGAAAAGTTAAGTGGCTGCAGCTTTTTAGCGTTCATTAAAGTTTGAAATTTGTAAGACACATCAAGTTTTAAATGTTAAATACACAATATTTCAAAGGTTGAGTTTTACAGTGCATCTTACAAATTTAATGAGGTAAATGGATAGCCAAATCAGAAATTTTTACATTTTTTCAGGCATACGGGCTGTCTTGTAAATGCTCAATAACAAAAAAAAAAATGGTAATAAAGATGATTCCGTTAGATAGGAAAAATTGGTATATGAAAGACACTGACGTTGATAAAAAGAAGAATATTCACACAGTCCATTTGTAAACAGACCTGCTTCGTTTTAATTGGTAGAAACAAACAAATCAATCTGCCAGTCCAGCTTAAGGGAATAGGGTTCAAAATCAACTGCCTTGGTGTATGAAAACATTCAGTTAAAACCTTACTTGCATTCTTACAACATACTGTTTTATTTCCAATATAAAACCATTTATTATCCTCACCGTTGTAATGGTGGGGCTCTTGAACCATGCAACAACAGCTCCAAAAGATAAATTCTTCTGTTGTCGCCATTAGCAAATTTCCAGTACAATAACTATGAAATGCTTCACGTTCCAGAAAGCAGGGTTTGTTAATAATACTTTTGAGTGTAATCAAAGTAAATTGATAATAAAAATGAGTTTAAAAAAAGAAGTGAAGGCATAGAATTAGTCTGTGGTTTGCAAATGTCTATTTTTATAACTTGCAAGTACATTGGTAGCAAAATAAAACAACATAAAATATTCATTAACATCAGTTTAAAGCACAGGAAAATAGAGCGAGCATTTAAATCATGGATCTACTATTGAAACACAATAGATATTTTTTTTTAAATAAAATTTGAGAGGTCAAATTTTCAAATAAAAGAAACTATAATTTGAAACATATAAAGAAATAATACCTATTGGTCTTCTTCCAATTCTTCAGTTAATTGAAGGAGGCTGTTTACCTTCCAACTCATCGTTAATCGACCTCATTGCTTGAACATCAGACGATTATCGGAGTTCGTTGAAAACGCAATTGGCCTTTTTTTACCTGCATCTGTACGTAATTAACAGTTATAGTTCCTTGTTTAAGCCATTGCTTACAGTCAAATATACAATCACTGCCAGAGGTAAATATTAGCATCCACCTTTAATTATATATCACCGAATCCACTCGAAAACTTATAATTTCTTTACAGTTTATAAAATAATCTTTGGTGACACTATTAATTTGAATATGGTAGGAATAATCACCAAATAGGCATACATAGAATTTGCGGAGTTGCAGCTGAGTTGAAATCTAATGCGAGATGAGATGAATCATCATAAAATTAAAACTGGAAGCATGAAATAGTAAGAAAAATAGTGCACTTTCAAGCCATTAAAAAAAAGGAAAAAACGTAAGAAACTTTTCTTTTGTTTCCTGAACTTCGGTTTGTTAGTGTAACACCCCACACCCGCTAAGGTCACTCACCAAGGGAATGCCTTAACTTCGGCAGAGTATTTTAAGTGAATATAGAACAGAAAAATTTCAACAAGACAGATATAAATAATACTTGGAGTCTAAAACATCATTTCATTGCAGCAGAAGATAAACATGTTTGGTTACATATCAAAACCAACTAAAACAAGAGTCAAGTACTAAATATCCATCCTGATAAAACATAAGTACATAATCCCACCACATAACTAATAGCCATAAAAGAAAAGATAAACTGGGCTTTACATCACGGTCCAAGCTCCACAAGATAGATAAAGAAATCTGATCAAAGCCCACTAGTGCTAGGCCCAACCTGAGGACCTGAGGGGAAAAAAGATAAAAACAACGGGGTCAGACATAAGTCTGAGCGAGCCCTATAACTTTAACAATACAATCATTAAAGTAATTAGGGTATGATATAAACTTGGTACGGTGATGACTGGAGATAAATGACCACACTAAGCAGCCAACTAGACATAGGATGTACTAAGATAACGGTAAAGACGCATCTACCCACCCAAGGATAAATACTACACTGCACCACACCAGTCATTCCTACTTAAAGGTTGATCCCACCCAAGGACTTAGAAATTTTACCCAGTAGTTTCGTGTACCCCTAGCTGACAACATAGGTGCCGTCTGCCCCTATCTCCACTAGGTGTACCCACTACTCCCCAAGCGATCGGCTCCCTACCGTAGATACCCATGCTGGCCCCACAGTGGGGTGTATCACTCCCCAAAGTGGCAACCCGATACAATCAACGGTGCACGGCTTATACCTACACGATGCAACAACGTCTTACCTACCAGCCCGGGTCCACACACGCATATGAAACCCGTTGGACTTGCGTTGCCACCGCTAACCCGTTTTGGCCTCTTATAGTCAAGCCCAGTACGCGTGTCCCGTCCTCGACATGGGTCGAGCCCAATAAGATACATATGGGTTACTGGTTGAAATGGGCCCCCACAAGCTACCCACCTAAGCTTGTCCCTTTATCTAGTGCATCCCACTTAACCCTTTAATCATGTTTAATTACATGTTTCCACTTGGTTAAGTATTCTAATCGTATTTTCTATTGCCACCCAAGGCAACCCACTAGATTTCCACATGCCACCCAAGGCACTTACTTGATTTCCACATGCCACCCAAGGCACCCACTTAACCCCTCATGCCCCACTACATGCTTATCTGGTTAAGTGTTTCTTAATTGATTAAGAACGTAACCGTTGTAAAGACCTCTCACATTAGACTATCTTTTATGGCAGCTGGATTTGCCGGTCGGGTCCAGGCAGCCTTACGCCATAACCGAGTCTAACCTCGTGTCTTTACACTTGTCACGTATTTAGTTTGTGCCTAAGACCTCTCACATTGGGCCAATCATTTGTAGCCGCTGGATTTGTCGGTCGGTTCCGGACAGTCTTATGCTACAAAAGGGTCCATCCTCGTGTCTTAGTCGATTAATTACACCTAATTAATCACCCCCATAATTTGTATTAATTATCCCTAATTAATTACAAATTTAACGATGTACATAATTGACTCAATAATGTCCATCCACTTTATGGTATGCATAATCATACCAACTTCACACCATTTCATTAACATGAATATTAACCCCATCGTTCCCCACGTAATTCGCTAACATGACATACTTAAAAGGGAAGATTCATCTCACATACAATGGGTTCAACTTGCATAACATTAGCATCAACATGGGTTTTAAAGGTGTCAACATGCATATAGCATCAAACCCAACTAGCATAAATAACCAACCCAAACTTGCATGAATCACATATGTCATAAAGAGGGTAACTTGCATAAGCTACTTATGTCATTCAAAGGGGTAAACTTGCATATGTATGTATGACATACAAAGGGGTTAACTTGCATATGTATGCATATCATCCAAAGGTGCGAACTTGCACATGTTACTTGCATATAATCAAACACCAAACTTGCATAACATGTCATATATGAACTTGCATATAATCAAACACCAAACTTGCATAACATATCATATATGAACTTGCATATAATCATACACCAAACTTGCATAATCATGGTGTCATAACGGATCAATGTTTATCATAGTGATTTGCATAACTAGCATCATGAACACATAGCCTAAAACTTGCATAACTTGCATAACATCATGATCACCTAGCATATGACTTGCATAACTTGCATAACATCATGATCACATAGCATATGACTTGCATAACTTGCATAACATCATGATCACATAGCATATGACTTGCATAACTTGCATAACATCATTAACACATAGCATATAACTTGCATAACCTGCATAACATCATGAACACATAGCATATGATAACATAACTTGCATTGATCCACATTCATAACCATAACCTCATTATATCCTATCATAATCATTTCAACAATTGGTCATTAAGGCTATAGAAACTCACAACTTGTTGATTAGCACTCCTAAGAAGAAGATTAAGTTGCTAGAGTTGATTAGAAGTTGATTTGAGAAGCTATCTTCCTCTTTAATTTGATGGAGGCTCCTTCAAGTTGCATTTTGACGGCATGACGACGTTGTATCTATTTTTAGTATGAATCAGGGTAGTATTAGGTTATATTTATAGATTAGTTAGGTGTTTTAGGCCATTAGATTAACCCTAAATCAGATTAGAGCCGTCAGATTTTGTCACTAGCCCTAAAACATAGCCCAAACCCCATCAGGTTGCACCCAGGTCACACAGACCGACAGGGGGGTCGACCCCTAAGGGGGGGGGGATCGACACCCATGTCGACCCTAGGGTCGACACCCTCTGTCTGGCGGGAATTTTCCCGCCTCTTCTGAAATGTGAAATTTTTGTATTTAAATCTGTTTTGAATTTCTGAAAACTTCTTCGGGCCTTGACTGGGTCATACGGACTCCGATTTTCGAAAACTCGGACTCTATTTCGCGTATTTTTCCGAGACGAACGCAATGGCATAGCCCGTTTCCCCTGATTCAGATTTTAAAATTTAATTCTGCCCTGTTTTGTATTATAGCAAGTTATTCAACATACGGGGTGTTACATTCTCCCCTACTTAAAGGATTTCGTCCCCGAAATCTCCAAGTCAAGAAGAACGTATCCTACCAACCAAACAACCATCTACTCAAACCATCAAACACTGGCATCCATTGTCCTTAAAGTTTCTAATGCTGTATGAACATATGCAAAAAGTGTGTGTATATGTTCCCTGTCTAATGCAAAATCAGGCGGTCTACTGATTTAGTTGACCTCCTTAATGAAAACCATGATAGTGCCATGCATCCAATATGTATGCGAAAGAACCCTATCGACACATATTATTTCTACATGTGTGCACAACCATACACCAAAATGCATCATCCATATGATAACACAGCCATTATACATCCATTAATATAGCTACCTACACACAATTATATGCAATATGCAATATGAAGTGACTGAGCCGATTTAGTGTCTAAAGTGTGTGTATATGCATCCACGAGCAACCACTAGCAACCACTTGCATCCACACACATCCATCAAACATAACATGTCTCAAACACATGTTTCAACCATAGGTTTACCCTATCTAAGGGTCAAGGATACTAATGAGAGGACATACTAAAGATAAGATAAGTACTAGACAAACGATAAAGGAGAAGTTAAAAGACATACCCTCAAAAAGGAATGGGTACAGTGAACGCATCTTCGCTTCTGTCTCCCAAGTAGCATTGCTCTCTTCTTCTCCCCATTGCACTTTGACTAGTCGAACCTCTCTGTTTCTCAACTTCCTAATCTCTGACCCAAGGATGCGGGTAGGAGCTCGTCGAGTAGTCGCATCACGCTCTACTTCCACTTCTCTAAGAAAGCTCGGCTCTACCACCTCTGCGGTCTCATGTAGGCACTTCCTCAAATGTGACACATGGAATACGTCATGTACCCCACTAAGTCTCTCGGGCAAATCCACTCTGTATGCCATCCGTCCAATCCTTTCCTTAATAGGAAACGGTCCTACAAATCTAGGGGCTAACTTCCCAACAGACCCAAAGCGAACAACATTCCGTAATGGAGATACTTTGACAAAGACCATGTCCCCAACATCAAACTCCAGATCCGTCCTCCTCTTGTCCGCGTAAGATTTCTTCCTATCTTGCGCTGCTTTCATCCTTCTTCGAATCAAAACAATCTTTTCCGAAGTCTCCCTAACCATATCAGGCCCAAGCAAGATCTTATCCGTAGATTCCCACCAACATGTAGGTGATCGACAAGGCCTTCCATAAAGAGCTTCGAAAGGAGCCATACCAATACTGGACTGAAAGCTGTTATTATATGCGAATTCCACCAATGGAAGATGCTCTTCCCATGTACCTCCAAAATCCAAGATACATAGCCTCAAAAGGTCTTCTAGAACACGATTCACCCTCTCGGTCTGACCGTCCGTCTGAGGATGATATGCGGTGCTCAAACACAACTGAGTCCCCACCGCCTCTTGCAAACTCTTCCAAAACTCGCTAGTGAAGATAGGATCTCGATCACTCACTATGCTAGAAGGTACCCCATGCAACCGAACTATCTCTCGAAGGTAAACTAAAGCTAGCCATGGAGCAGTCCTCTTACTCTTCACGGGTATGAAATGGGCGCTCTTAGTAAGTCTGTCTACCACAACCCAAATTCCCGTATTACCCTTCCTCGATCTAGGTAACCCATCAATAAAATCCATCGAGACGCTATCCCACTTCCATTGCGGAACTTCCAATGGGTGAAGCAACCCACCAGGTTTCTTTTGCTCTGTTTTCACCTGTTGGCACACCAAGCATCTAGCGACATACTCGGCCACATCTTTCTTCATATCGGCCCAAAAGAAAACTCGCTTCATGTCTTGGTACATCTTGTCCCCACCGGGATGAATGGTCATCCTAGAATGGTGTGCATCATCAAGAATATCCTTCCTCAAACCCTCGTCTTGCGGTACACAAAGTCTACCGTCTCTACGCAAGCACCCCCTATCGTCTAGGGTGTACCTACTCAAATGTCTGGACGACTCCCCCCTTATGAGCCTCTCTACCAACTCAACCAACTATGGGTCATCCCGCTGTGCCTCGCCAATCCGTCCCAAAAGAGTAGGTCTGACCTCCAAGGATGCTAGCAAACCGGGTATATAGTCAACGGAAGGTCTGAAATCAAACATCGAGATAAATTCCAAGCTTTGTCGTTCCACGAACAATGGACTCAAGGACAACCTTTTTCTGCTTAAGGCGTCTGCCACCACGTTACCCTTGCCAGGGGTATACGCTATCTCGAAATCATAGGATGCTAAGAACTCCATCCACCTTTGCTGTCTCAAGTTCAAATCCTTCTGAGAAAACAAGTACTTCAATGATTTGTGGTCAGTGAACAATTCGAACCTCTCGCCAAGAAGATAATGGTGCCAAGTCTTAAGCGCAAAAACAATAGCGGCCAACTCTAAATCATGGGTGGGGTAATTTTTCTCATGCTTTCTCAACTGCCTTCCACCATAGGCTATTACCCTTCCCTCTTGCATTAAGACTGCGCCTAGTCTTGTCCCACAAGCATCGGTATAAACAACAAATGGCTTACTCCCATCTGGCAACACTAAGACTGGAGCTGTGGTTAAAGCTCTCTTTAACCGTTGGAACGCATCATCACAATCTACGTCGCATGCGAAGACTAGATTCTTCTTCGTCAAGCGAGTTAATGGGGCTGATATCTTTGCGAAGTCCTTGATAAACTTCCTATAGTAGCCAGCCAACCCCAAGAAACTCCTCACCTCGGTAGCATTCTTCGGAACCTTCCAATCTTGGATGGATACTACCTTCGCGGGATCCACAGCTATCCCTTCCTTGGAGACCACGTGCCCCAAGAACCGCACTTCCTTCCTCCAGAAGTGACATTTAGAGAATTTAGCCTTAAGGCTATGCGCTCGAACAGTCTCCAACACTTCCCTAAGATGTAGGGCATGCTCTTCTTCACTCTTAGAAAATACTAAGATGTCATCCACAAAGACCACCACGAACTTATTAAGGTACTCCCTGAACACCCTACTCATCAAATCAACAAAGTATGCTGGGGCGTTCGTCAAACCAAATGGCATCACCAGCCACTCATAGAAACCATCCGGAGTCCTAAAGGCAGTCTTGTCTATGCTATCCTCAGCCACTCTCAACTGATGAAACCCCGTGGCCAAGTCCAACTGCGAAAACACTGAGGCGCCAACCAACTGATCAAAGAGATCATCAATCCTCGGCAATGGGTGTCTATTCTTCTTTGTGAGCTTGTTGAGTTCTCTATAGTCTACACAAAGTCTGAGGGACCCATCCGCCTTCGTGGCAAAAACTACTGGAGCACCCCACTCCGATATACTTCGTCTTATGAACCCCTTCTCAAGCAACTCCCCTACTTGCTTATGGAGTTCCCTCCTCTCACGAGGAGCCATGTGGCGCACTGGTAAAGATACTGGTTTAGCATTGTCCACCAGATATATTCGGAAGTCTATCTCCCGCTTCGGAGGTAAGCCCTTCACCTCCTTAAACACATCCGAGTACTCCCGGACCACTCTAACAGATCGCAAACTCTCGACCGAAGCGTCAAGCGATTCAAGATAACTTAGCATAACAGAATCCATGGAATTACAAGAGATCTCGAGAGTGTTGCCCAAGCGGGTCATGAGCCTAACAACTCTCCTTTCGCAATCAAGAACGGCACCATTACTGGATAACCAGTCCATGCCCAAAATCAACCCATGGCCCGTGAAGCCCAAAACAAAAGCATCACATCTAAACTCAACGCTAAGTATAGAAATCTTCAAACCCAAACATATCATGGACAAATAAGTGGAGCCCCCAATTGGGTTTGAAACAACCAAGGGATCATCTACTAGACTGGTGTCTAAGTGCAGTGACTCAACTAATGATGATGAGATAAACGAATGCGATGTGCCAGAGTCAAACAATGTACGGACAGGATGATCAAACAGAAAAACCAAACTTTCAACGGAAATAGTTCTACCTCTTTCCTGAATCGGTGGAACCGCGAGAGCCCGAACTTGCCCCCTTGCCTGACCTGGTGCCATAAGAGCTTGCACCTGTCCTCCTGAGGTAGATCCCGTCCTTTGCCCCTTCTTAGGGCAATCCTTCACTAGATGCCCTGCTTCGCCACAGTGGAAGCAGCCAGTCTTCTTCTTCTTCCGACAATCTTTGCTTAGGTGGCCTGGTGTCCCGCAATTGAAGCACTTCTTCTTTCCCTTGCCACCGTTGCCTTTCCCACCCTTGTTTTGCTGTTGCTGTTGAGGTCTCTTTTGATCTCCTTTCTTCTCGGGTGCCTTATTAGCATTGGGACCCTTCTCTTCCTCATGCATGAGTGCCATGTCTACTAGCTTCTCAAAGGTGGCCCCCATAGGAATGTGAGTCATAGCCAATCCATGCATTGGTTCATTCAGGCCCTTAACGAACCTCAAAGCCTTCTTCTCTGGTGTATTCACCATGTCTATGCCAAACCTTGCCAATTGATTAAACTTGTTGACATATTCCTTCACTGATAAGTTTCCTTGCTTTAGAGTCAAGAACCTTTCCATATACAAGTTTTCCTCCGCCCTTGAGAGAAACTTTGCCACAAACCTTTGCCTAAAATCCGCCCAAGAGTCAACAGGGCGCTCTCCATTAGTGACCTCCCACCAGATTGAGGCCTCTCCCTTCATTAACCAAGCAACTAACTTGACTTTCTTTCCTTCTTCCATCTCAAAGATATCTATCAACTCTTCCACCTCCTTAAGCCAATCCCTAGCTTCCACAAAAGTTTCTGATCCTTGAAAAGGTTTCCCTCCCATAGCCTTAAATTCCTTGCAAGTCTTAGCAAAAGTATCCGTGCGAGGAGGAGGAGGGGGAGGAAGATCGGGTGCTACTGTTGGTGGAGGAACATTTGTTGGACCCGCAGTGGCGGCCCTAGCCTCCATCAATCTCCTATACCATACTGGTATCGCTACACCCTTCGGAAAGTTAAGATCTTCAGCCATGCTGAAACGAAAAAGGAAAGATTCAAAACGGAGAATTCGAAGGATAAATATATGGCTATTGGGGATTATGCGTTTCTTTCAAAAACTTTTCTCTTAAAAGACATGTTTCTGAAAATACTTCTTCCAAAAATGTTTTTAGAAAAATGGTTTTCTAAAAATTTTATCTGTTCCGGTAACCTTCAGCTCTGATACCACGTGTAACACCCCACACCCGCTAAGGTCACTCACCAAGGGAATGCCTTAACTTCGGTGGAGTATTTTAAGTGAATATAGAACAGAAAAATTTCAACAAGACAGATATAAATAATACTTGGAGTCTAAAACATCATTTCATTGCAGCAGAAGATAAACATGTTTGGTTACATATCAAAACCAACTAAAACAAGAGTCAAGTACTAAATATCCATCCTGATAAAACATAAGTACATAATCCCACCACATAACTAATAGCCATAAAAGAAAAGATAAACTGGGCTTTACATCACGGTCCAAGCTCCACAAGATAGATAAAGAAATCTGATCAAAGCCCACTAGTGCTAGGCCCAACCTGAGGACCTGAGGGGGAAAAAGATAAAAACAACGGGGTCAGACATAAGTCTGAGCGAGCCCTATAACTTTAACAATACAATCATTAAAGTAATTAGGGTATGATATAAACTTGGTACAGTGATGACTGGAGATAAATGACCACACTAAGCAGCCAACTAGACATAGGATGAACTAAGATAACGGTAAAGACGCATCTACCCACCCAAGGATAAATACTACACTGCACCACACCAGTCATTCCTACTTAAAGGTTGATCCCACCCAAGGACTTAGAAAAGTTACCCAGTAGTTTCGTGTACCCCTAGCTGACTACATAGGTGCCGTCTGCCCCTATCTCCACTAGGTGTACCCACTATTCCCCAAGCGATCGGCTCCCTACCGTAGATACCCGTGCTGGCCCCACAGTGGGGTGTATAACTCCCCAAAGTGGCAACCCGATACAATCAATGGTGCACGGCTTATACCTACACGATGCAACAACGTCTTACCTACCAGCCCAGGTCCACACACGCATATGAAATCCGTTGGACTTGCGTTGCCACCGCTAACCCGTTTTGGCCTCTTATAGTCAAGCCCAGTACGCATGTCCCGTCCTCGACATGGGTCGAGCCCAATAAGATACATATGGGTTACTGGTTGAAATGGGCCCCCACAAGCTACCCACCTAAGCTTGTCCCTTTATCTAGTGCATCCCACTTAACCCTTTAATCATGTTTAATTACATGTTTCCACTTGGTTAAGTATTCTAATCGTATTTTCTATTGCCACCCAAGGCAACCCACTAGATTTCCACATGCCACCCAAGGCACTTACTTGATTTCCACATGCCACCCAAGGCACCCACTTAACCCCTCATGCCCCACTACATGCTTATCTGGTTAAGTGTTTCTTAATTGATTAAGAACGTAACCGTTGTAAAGACCTCTCACATTAGACTATCTTTTATGGCAGCTGGATTTGCCGGTCGGGTCCGGGCAGCCTTACGCCATAACCGAGTCTAACCTCGTGTCTTTACACTTGTCACGTATTTAGTTTGTGCCTAAGACCTCTCACATTGGGTCAATCATTTGTAGCCGCTGGATTTGCCGGTCGGTTCCGGGCTGTCTTATGCTACAAAAGGGTCCAACCTCGTGTCTTAGTCGATTAATTACACCTAATTAATCACCCCCATAATTTGTATTAATTATCCCTAATTAATTACAAATTTAACGATGTACATAATTGACTCAATTATGTCCATCCACTTTATGGTATGCATAATCATACCAACTTCACACCATTTCATTAACATGAATATTAACCCCATCGTTCCCCACGTAATTCGCTAACATGACATACTTAAAAGGGAAGATTCATCTCACATACAATGGGTTCAACTTGCATAACATTAGCATCAACATGGGTTTTAAAGGTGTCAACATGCATATAGCATCAAACCCAACTAGCATAAATAACCAACCCAAACTTGCATGAATCACATATGTCATAAAGAGGGTAACTTGCATAAGCTACTTATGTCATTCAAAGGGGTAAACTTACATATGTATGTATGACATACAAAGGGGTTAACTTGCATATGTATGCATATCATCCAAAGATGTAAACTTGCACATGTTACTTGCATATAATCAAACACCAAACTTGCATAACATGTCATATATGAACTTGCATATAATCAAACACCAAACTTGCATAACATATCATATATGAACTTGCATATAATCATACACCAAACTTGCATAATCATGGTGTCATAATGGATCAATGTTTATCATAGTGATTTGCATAACTAGCATCATGAACACATAGCCTAAAACTTGCATAACTTGCATAACATCATGATCACCTAGCATATGACTTGCATAACTTACATAACATCATGATCACATAGCATATGACTTGCATCACTACTACAAAAGTGGGCATATTCGACACTATTTTACTGTGGCCGTAGATCAAAAAAGCGTTGCAGTAGCCCCTTTTTTCAAATAGGCAACACTAGGGGGGCGTGGCATCCGCGGCCGTTGCATTAGCCATCTAAGGCAACGCTTTAGCACATCTACTGCTACAGAAAGAAAGTGTTGCGTTATAGACGTAATGCAACACTAATTGTACATAATGCAACATTATTCAGCGTTGCTTGAAAATTAGTTAGATCCTGGGTACCAGGTCACGATAGCGGCGGCCACGTCAGCTTTTCATGTCAGCTGCCACCGTGTCACACGACACGTCAGATCTCCACGTCAGCTGCACACGTGTCACATGCCATGTCAGTTGTGGCGTTTACGTGCCACGTGGACTTACTACTATTTTACGTAATGCAACATCACTGTATTATGGAATGCGACACCATTATCTTGAAACACGACATCAGGAAAAAAGCAAATGCAACAGTAAAAGAAGGCAAATACAACGCTTTAATTATAAATTTTGCAATATCAGTTTTTTACATAGAAGAAACACATCCGTTACATTCATCATCACATTCAAACCTTCAATACATACCGCCTTCAATACATCCGATCAAATATATAACACATACGATCAAATACATAATTTAAAAGTAGTAAAAGTGCCAACACATACCACCTTCAATACAAGTGCCAATAAATACGATTAGTGTGCATTCTACAAAGTAGCAATGCCATGAACCAGAAACTGTATCTCTATGTCATTTCAGGTCCTCCACTTGCCGGCTGTATCTCCCCTCGTCATTTCAGATCCTGCAATTTGAATTTACAAGTTATTAATTTGATAAGTGCATATGTGCTATGTGCATGCATCTGTGCATTTGGCCATCTAATTAACTTATAAATCTTAGTGAGTTACGCATACAATTATAACAGTTGACCAATCAGCATTGGTCACTACGTGCCACCTCATCAGAAATAGAATTGAGTATGCTTCGTCTTCTGTGCAAGCATTTCCAGTTCACATATCTCCCTGACACCATCCATTGGGTCCCTCGCACATCCTTTCCAGCGTCAGAACATCATCTCCTCCATATCCCCTAAACCCCAATCTTCGAAATTTTAAAAAGAAACAAAAACAATGGACTCGTCTCTATACATCACAGCCACTGTTATCAAGGGACATTGGAATTTCGAAGCTGTGCAAGACGTTCTTAAGGTGGCTCTCAATCATAATTCGTGGCCTATACGGGTAATACCCAACAACTCTTTTCTAGTATCATGCCCATCGTACAGAATTCGTGATCATGCCGTAATGTTGAAAGTTTTTACAAAACCTGGTGGTGCTATTTACCTGCAATCATGGTCTGATGAAGAATTTGAGCCCTCACCAGCGTTAGAAGTGGAATCATGGGCTAAAGTTGATGGCTTTCCCGAGTTCCTAAAGAGTAATGTTCTTGCTGTTGAAGAAGTAATGAAGCCAATGGGACGTGTGCTTGCAATTGACGACTGTTACTGGTCTCAGTATGACCATACATCTTTCTACCTGAAAATGCAATTTTATGAAGGCATTGGCAATACAAATACTTTTGCTGCTCAAATCAATAACAAGGTTTACTTCATTAAGGTTCAGCGCTGTACCCATGCTCATCCTGGGACAAGGCCTGAACTTCTTTTTGTGAGCAATAGGGAGGAAGAGGTGGTTCCATGTTTGCATCATTACGGATGGGAATGGGAAATGGATTCAGATGAAAGATTTAATGCAATGATACAAGAAGCTGCTGAGCTACCCCCCTTGCCAAGCTTATTTCCGGAAGCTGCCCATGATATACATGTTGATAACCAAGCCCCAATGAACCAGAGGAATGATCAGTGGGTAGATATAGAAGTTGATCAGGAATTTGACTGGCCAAACTACCTCACCCCTTGTCCTGATGCTGCGGGTCCATCACATTCGGCTGCTCACTTCGGACCGGCTCTCCCACAGCCGCAAAGCCCTAACAAATCAGTTGGAAGTTCCACTGCCCCGCAACCCTGATCTGGTATGAATTGATGCTACTATAATTTCATTTTTTGGATGTGTATATATTAAGTTAACTTTATGATACTTTTGGATGTGGATGTGTATGTTATTTTTTGGATGTGTATGGTATGAACTGATCAATGCTGCCTTATTATACTTGTGCGTGTGTATATATTTGTGCGTGTATGGTATGAACTGATCGATGCTGCCTTATGATACTTGTGCGTGTGTGTATACTTATGCGTGTATGGTATGAACTAATGTGTATTGTATGGACTGATGCTGCCTTATAATACTTGTGCATGCGTGTTAGATACGGGTATTTGTATCACAAAACCGCAGTGCGACACATGTATTTATATCACAAAACCTCAAGCATACAGTTGTATGTCATTTTTTGGATGTGTATGGTATGAACTGATGCAAAACTGAGCATATGTTTCCAAAATCGAAACATTGAAATTGGTAGTTTCCAAAATCAAATGGAAAATACCTGTGCGTGTTATAAGATACGGGTGAACGACTCGTCCGGATCGGGAAATTGTTAGCCTCAAGCACACCGCAGTGCAAACACACCGCATTACTACACATGTATATGTATCACAAAACCTCAAGCATACAATTATATGTCAGTGTAAATGAACGCAAAGTGCAAATCACTTTCGACTGTACAGTCCCCATTCCTTAACTAGCTCGATCTCTATAATAAACCAATGTCTTTTTCATGCCAATAGCCCAGTTCTCATGGTTTATTGCTGGGTACAATTTTCGAATAAACCTCAGCATAATCCCAAATCCCAAATCAATGGTCAAAGCGCAACTAATTACTCATAATCTAATATTTCATCGACTAATCACTCATAAGCGAACGGGTTTCCCTAAGTTTGGGATGTCCAAGCAACTAATTACTCATAAGCGAATGGGTTTTCCAAAGTGTAACAAATGAACTACTTACTAATTACTCATAATCCAATCTATAATAAGCGTAACCAATTCACAGTGCTATACAAACTGAACCTGAGTGAAAAAACTGGCGATGTCAATGCCCTGAGCAATCAAAGCTAGAAAGCATTTCAAAGCTTCAACCTTTTCAGAATAGAATTTGCTGTCGAGGAGAGGAGTGATACTGACGTGAATTTAGGTTTAAATTTTTGTCAATAGTAAAAAGGGGGAAAACGATTAGATGATAGAGAAGAAAACAATTTCGTGAAGGGAGAAGATCGCGCCAAAATTTCGTCAAAATAATGCAATGATGTGGCTGTCAATGATTGGATGATGGCTATCGTTAAGATCATCAGACCAACAGATGGTTTGAACCGTTGGATTAATCTTGCATCTACGGTTGGGGTTTTAATATATTGATAAGGCGGATCGCTGAGCTGGATTATATATATGTAATGCTACGCTTTTAACTGGTGTTGCAAGTCAAAACACTAGAATTCCCACCGCAACAGTGCATTCACATATAATGCAACAACATATGAATATTGTTGTAGAAGATCAAAGAAAGCATAGCTTTCGCCACACTTTTCATGCAACGCACACAAATTAGTGTCGAATATGCCCACTTTTGTAGTAGTGCATAACTTGCATAACATCATGATCACATAGCATATGACTTGCATAACTTGCATAACATCATTAACACATAGCATATAACTTGCATAACTTGCATAACATCATGAACACATAGCATATGATAACATAACTTGCATTGATCCACATTCATAACCATAACCTCATTATATCCTATCATAATCATTTCAACAATTGGTCATTAAGACTATAGAAACTCACAACTTGTTGATTAGCACTCCTAAGAAGAAGATTAAGTTGCTAGAGTTGATTAGAAGTTGATTTGAGAAGCTATCTTCCTCTTTAATTTGATGGAGGCTCCTTCAAGTTGCATTTTGACGGCATGACGACGTTGTATCTATTTTTAGTATGAATTAGGGTAGTCTTAGGGTGTATTAATAGATTAGTTAGGTGTTTTAGGCCATTAGATTAACTCTATATCAGATTAGAGCCGTCAGATTTCGTCACTAGCCCTAAAACATAGCCCAAACCCCATCAGGTTGCACCCAGGTCACACAGACCGACAGGGGGGGTCGACCCCTGGGTCGACCCCTAGAGGGGGGGGGGGGGTCGACACCCATGTCGACCCTAGGGTCGACACCCTCTGTCTGGCGGGAATTTTCCCGCCTCTTCTGAAATGTGAAATTTTTGTATTTAAATCTGTTTTGAATTTCTGAAAACTTCTTCGGGCCTTGACTGGGTCATACGGACTCCGATTTTCGAAAACTCGGACTCTATTTCGCGTATTTTTCCGAGACGAACGCAATGGCATAGCCCGTTTCCCCTGATTCAGATTTTAAAATTTAATTCTGCCCTGTTTTGTATTATAGCAAGTTATTCAACATACGGGGTGTTACAGTTAGTTATATCCATTGAAACCAATAGCTAATACTTCTATTTGAGATAAATGAGTTGTATATTCAAACAGCTGACATAGCAAAAAATATGCAAATCAAACTTAGTTCTAATGTATGAAATGTATATTTTTACTACATACTTAAATCAAAGTAGAACTTACGGATAGCCAAATCAGACAGAATTTATAGTAAACAGTAAAAAGATGATTACCTGGTGGATTGCATCCTATAGACAGTCGATGTCCATATTGAATTAAAGCAGCAGAGGAAGACCTAAGAGAAACTACATCTTATGGATAGTCAAATCGTACAGAAGGTACATGAAAAGCTAAGTGATTGACATGAATTTAAAGTCTTTGGTTTTGTCATTTCCACTTTATCATGCTCCGTTGACTTACAACTGTATTGGGGAAGGTAGGGAAGAAAGAATCTGAATGGCGAGTGGTGTTGGTTGAAAATGCGATTAGCAGAGTAGTGGAACGCATGCCAAAAATGGAACGGGGTTAGAGGATAAGGAATGAATGACATAAATGTCCTTGAACTGCGTATTAAACAATACATGAGTTGAACATTGTGATGATGTGTGTATGAAATAAAAAGCATTGTGTTTGGCGATGTAGTTGTAAACTTGAATGCGGAAGCATGATCAGAAGCCACATGCAGACATTTGTGAACTTGCAAATAGATCAAATTAGTAATAATATTATATGTGTGGGCGTGGACATCAAAATATTTTTTTGTCAACTTGAAATGCATAAAAATGGTTGAATGAGTATGTAAAGAACCTGGAATTGATTCCCTTGAGATCGATGGTTCATCATTCCTGCGAAGACATGAATTGAATATGTAAGGCCATCATTCAGATATGAAAGTAGCAGGATAATCAAAGCAGGGATGAAGAAAACGCAGATAAAGGTCGAAAAAAAGCAAGATCAAAAGTTGAAAATGAATCCAAGTTCCTGCCAGGCGTTATGGAGTTGAAGGAAGCACCAATCCCTGTATGTATGTCCGCAAAAATGAGTGAATAGAAACGCAAGTTAAAAAAAATAGTAATTGTACAAAAAGCAAGATGTAAAGTTTAAAAAGAGACCAAGGTCATTGCTGGCCTTATTCACTCAAATCAACCATGAATTCATGATTTCGTCAAAAATATTTTGTATGGATTTATATTTAGCGTGTGAACTGTGAACCCATAGCCGGATTTTTTTGTATAAGCTTTGTGGCGTATGAGCAATAGAATTGTATGTTGTAGGGAGGATAAGAAAAAAGAAAACGCCAAACCTCGTTCTAAAGCTTACTCATCAAACAGATGGAAAATAAAAATACGAAGAAATTACATGAGTTAATGAAATTCATGTTTGTTTTGTATACAGCAAAATGGTAAAAATAGAGATTGGTATGTGTCTTTGTAGACAAAAAGTAAATGATATCATCACAATATCAGTTGCACAAAGAATAGTGAATTAAAAGATGAATCGAAATCAAATCTAAAAATATGGAAATAAACCGTTTAAAATGTAATGTTTACCTGTGATGAGTTACTTAAAAATCGTCGACTGCCTTTCCAATTGTTTTTATAATCCGACTGTATCGTGGACGAAAAGGTTGAAAAGAGAAATCCAAAGAAGTAAAGCGAGTGTCATAACCTGAAAAAGAAATGTATATCATTGGTATAGGTAAGTTTAAAAGCAATATAAAAATTAAATTACTACATAAAGAATAGTGAATTAAAAGACGAATGGAAATAAAATATGAAATATGGAAATAAACCGTTAAAAAATGTAATGGTCACCTGTGATGAGTAACTTAAAGATCGTCGATTGCCTTTCCAATTGTTTTTATAATCTGACTGTATCGTGGATGAAAAGGTTGAAAAGAGAAATCTAAAGAAGTTAAGCGAGTGTCATAACCTGAAACAGAAATGTATATCATTGGTATAGGTAAGTTTAAAAGCAATATAAAAATCAAAGTACTGCATATAGTTTTCTCTCCTCCTTTATCCGGGCTTGAGACCGGCATCTACAGAAATAAACGATCGTAGACGGAGGAGTTAAAAACTTGGTAAGGGATTTTAAGACCTGTAGGTACGATGGCAATGTGGTATGACAGAATACAAAGATCTTGTGCTATGCGGAGGCTTTGGTTGAAGAAGGTATAATTATGAAGTGAGAGGGTAGATGTATAATTGCCATCCCTATATTGTTTATATAATGTTGTTATTATTGGTAATTTTTTAATATGTTTATTCGTGAAGGTTGGATGACGTAACGTTTAGCATATTTGGTTAGTTTAAGGTCAAAAAATCCCTTGGGTGTTGGTGGAGTTAGTGGAAGAGTAGTTGTTATTGGTGCAGTTAGTGTAATATTAGTTAACAATTTGAGAAAATGTAGGCAAAACGTCTGTGTACACGACATTTCTTGTATGTATTCCTGGTCTTTGTGGAAGATTTCCTTTTTTACCAAAACTTTGGTTGTTTTTCGGGAAACCCCGCAGATAAAGCGACACAAAGCTGGCCGTGAGTGAAAACTTGGTCCGGAAGATAAATGCCTACGTGGGGAATGGTTTGGCCTTAAGATTTGTTAATAGTGAGAGCGAAAGCAAGTCGTATTGGGAATTGTATGTTTGGTGACAACATTATATAAATCAGGTTCTAAATCTTTGTTTGGAATTTTTGCTCTAACCATGGAATCGTAATCGTCGGGGCTATTTAGTTTGTCTGTGTCATGTAGAATAATAAGCATATGTGAGTGTGGTAATCCCCTTTTTTGGAACTCAGTTACATGAACATGTGCGACGGGTTTACCTAAAACGTGCTTGTCAAATAAATCTTGTTTTAGTTGTTCTAGCTTTGCACGGAAAACTCGAGTGGTTAAATCAGGGCGATCAAATGGTTGTTGGAAAGGTAGCAATTCTTGTGTTATTTCCACCCAGTTTGGATTGCATGTTATAGTAATGAATAAGTCTGGTTTGCCATACCTTCGTACAATAGCCATTGCGTTTTGGTATCGTTGATGCATGTCGCGAGGACTACCAATATGAGATGCTGGAAGAACTTTTCGAACCCCAACATTTCCTATAATTATTAAAAGCGATAAAATGGATTAAAAAACGAAATTTACAGTGAATAAACTTGGATGCATAAGACATGAAAGTGCTTACTGCCAGTTGTCTCTCCTGTTGCAAGAGCATCCTGTAGTCCTTGGTATAGGTCAGCCCGAATAGTATTTTGATGGTCTCGAATATATCGCAGTCGCATGGTTTCAATTTTGACAAAAGTATCAACAACAAATTGTTGGAGCAACCGACCACCATGCAGTAGAAGAGGTATTGCCGAAGGTCGTATCTGTTTGGGATAAATATGCGTGCAAAGTATAAATAAGTAGAATAACATGTGTGGAATGTGGCATAAATAATGGTGTATGTGTAAGAAAAAAGGGGTAGTGTTTCGAAGAATAAATTACCTGTCACATATGAGAGTAATAAGCTCTACAGCTACTTTCTTTTTCTCCGGCAACATGGAAATTTATGTCCCATCCTTGCTCACCACATGGAAGTAGAAGTGGATATTGAAGCGGATCATAAAATCTTGTTGTATCAGCAACGCGTTGAAGACTTCCAGATCTTGTCTGAACTACAATATCGCGTTTATTTATATCTTCAGAATTATCGTCTCCGACAATGATACCTGCAACTTGAGATGCGATTGGCAAGAGATGAAGATGTCGACTGACTGTAAATTCCTTTATTATAAGTTTACATTCCTGCACATTAGCGGTTTGGCCCATATGTCTTAACACGTGAGCATAAGGATTGTAAGTATCCAAAATTTCCTTAAGTTCTTGCAGTATGTCATGTCGCAATGCTGGACTGTCTTGCTGGCGATTTTCAATCTCGTGATCAGTGTCGTAGATGTATAGTTGCAGTTATCTTGGCCTATTTGTAGGCACGGAAAAAGACTTCCAATAGAATGGTAGATAGAACCTTGCGCACGATAAGAGTATACCCCATCGCGTGCATTGGCGAAGTTTTGGTCAATGTTAGCACCGATAGAAGTAAAAGCAAAGGAGTTGTTGTAAAATCTTATATTTGTACGAAAATGCAAACCGCGTTCTCCATCAGCGGTGAATAAATTGAGCAATTCTGGGGGTGGCGGATGGTGTTGACTGACAATTTTCCCATTGCAGCAACAGTTCCCACTTGTTTCATGATTAAATAATTTTGCATTGCAGTGTGGACAATAAGTGGGCTGGGGGAGCATATGGAGCGAGAAATAGCAGGAGGCAGTAAAATTTCTTCCATAGTTGTAACGTGTAGGAATTGGAGATCGAGCAATTGACTGGGGCTGCGGTAGCGATGTAAGTGATGCTGCAAGTTGGCAAAAAAAAGGTGTATTACGCATTAAATCGCAAGCAGTAGACAAGGATCAGAAAGTTGGTTAACTTTACCTACTGCAGCAAAAGCAGAAGGTATTGCTTGCTTAATTGCGTCTGACATCGCTGTTGTTGACGTAATGGTGAAGTGAGCTAGAAAAATAAATGTGGCCGAATTATTGATGAAAAATGGTATATCAAGTTTATGAAATAATATAATAAAAGCAAGTATGAAGGTTCAAAATGAAGAAAAAGGAAGTATAAAGAGGTGGAATCCGTTGGTGCATAAGATGGTGGAACGTCCATAGTTGAAGATAAAAAGCTGAGTATGTGGTAATAAGGTGCAGCTTATATTCCATGATCGCAAACCTATAATTATCACTCTCCATGATCACTTGTATTCCTTCATAATTTGTGATTTTTGTAAAAGTTTGAAAATAATTTTTTAGATAATACTCCATTTGTGCATTTTTAGAAAGTAATATTATCATACTAAATTAAGCTTGTAAAAGGAATTGCAAAATTATTAGATGAATAAACTGGATGGGTAAGGGTCAATAAAATAGTTTAACAATATTACATCTTGCCGTAATGTAAAGGAATGCAGGGAAAAAAATCAATGTTCGACTTAATTGAAAGAGAGTAATTAGTTGACAGACATTCTAAATGAGGATGCAGGATATGAATTTGAATTGAAAATTGAATTTGAGTTTGAAATAATCAAAAACGGTATATTAAGTTGAATTCAAATTGGGTAATCGGAAGGATCAACTTAAAAATAAGTTGTTGGCATCCCATGCCAGCAAGCAGCTTGTATTTGAACTATTGAAAATCTGGTCATTTTTGCCAAACAAAACGCTTCAAGTAAAAAGAAGTAGGTAAGATAGTGTGATATTATACTTGCATAGATGACATGTTAGTTACGCAATAATTATCGATTTGTTTCGTAAGCAACAAAATTGCTAATGTATCTCAGTGTATATGAGCGAAACATAATCGACTGAATAAAAATAGCTTTAACCATCCAAATATTGAAATTTAGGTAAAGGCTGATAAAGGTTTTGTTCGACAATATATACTCAATTTAACATCAAAGCAGTAAACATGCAACGATTTACCAAATAATATCCACATGTTCATTAAGAATATACCAATATTACAATATTACATGTTGAACAATTTACGTATCAATTTCAATTTATAATAACAAATATCAGCAAAGCATATAAGATGATTCCTTCCTATAATATGCCATATACTAAAATAAATTCAGCTTTGTTCAAGTGTACACCATCTCATTATATGGTTTGCTAACTCTTCTTCTTTACACATATCGACAAAAAAATATCCTGGAGACAATGAACTTTTACTGGTTTAATACGGCTACATGTGAGTTACTATTGCATTACAAAATACATTTCTTTCTATTTTAGTAATGATATTTCAGTAAACTATAGTAATTTTTATTTATGACATGGAACTGTACGGATAGACCTGCTTCTTATCGTATGGTTAAAGAGAAGAAGAAGCATGAGAATAAAATACAATTCTTTGTATTTTAGTAATGATATTTTAGTGAACTTTAGTAATTTTTATTTATGATATGGAACTGTATGGATAGAACTGCTTCTTATCGTATGGTTAAATAGAAGAAATTTGAGAATAAAATACAAATATTATACTTTTCACTCTCTTGACTTTATTCAAAACTGTTGTTTCTCTCTCTTTTAATCTGCTTGCTTTCACCATTCATAAACTTGAGGAACTGAACAAAATAGAAGAGCAGCTTTCAAAAAGTTTAGTCTGTGATCCAATAAATTTGATAAAAATGTGAATGGTTTTTGCTTCTACCATGAATATAACAACAAAGCAAACGTCCAAATCATAGTTGATCATCTAGTGGGCAGTTTAAAATTTTGCATAAGAAAAATGCCAGAAGCTTTATTAAAAAAACTTGTAATTAGAGCATATATACCATTATGATATCATGCACCGATAAGTAAATAGAGTACTATCTGTAAACTGTTTGCTATTGTAGTGATATAGACATATAAAGTTTGTAGAAACCTTGAAATATGAAGTATATGACTTTGTTAAAAATATAACACATGAAGGGATAATTTTAAAAATCATATGCAAAAGTATGGATGGTAGATAAAGGTGGAAAATAGAAGTAAAAGAAATAGAAGATCTTATTTTTCAGGCAATGCCATGTTTTCATAATTTTAACTAATTCAGTCGTGTATTTATTGTTATGTAGGAATATTAGTGTTAATCAGAAAATAATTGTCATAAAATTATGTATTAATTTCTCTTTCATGATTTAACCCCAAATAAATGCAATTAATTTTGTGTGTTAATTTTTGTTTCATGATTTCATGTCAAATAAATGCAATCATTTTTCTAAATTACCAAAACTGTTTATGTTTTGGTCAGCCAAGAATTGGCCAGAATTGGTCAGGTTAGCTGAAGTTCATAAGTACTCGTAGTAATTATGAATCTTTCAAAATTGAATAAAAAAGTTGTAATTAGTGCATATATACCATCATGACATCATGTTATTGAACTAAAGTTTCAGATCTAAGAAAGAATGCGTTGTGTAAGTTGTGTACAAAGAAGGCCAATTTATAAGAACGTATAACATGTTTAAAAATCGATAAATATAACATAAAAAAAAAAAATAGTGTGCACATGCATACATGTCAACAAAGAATGAATGCTTTCATATTGCGCACATGCATACATTGATACACGTATGCACATGTGTACACTTTTATTGGTTGAATGTATAAGGTTTGATTAACAATGCGTAGGAAAAAACAATAACATTGTGAAGACAACTTAAAGCACATAGATAATCACATTGCAAGCAAAAGAAAACAGTTAAGCAGTTGTATGGCGTAATGACGAACATGATGCAGCAGTATGAGCATAAAAATATAGGAAAATTCATGAAGCAATTTGAAGTAATAAATAAAAATAATTATGGCAACAGTTTAATTGCGGCACTGGGGACACATGCTAAGCTGGTGTGATGGAGCATTAAGCAATCAAGAAGTAATGATAAAAGTGCCCGATGAAGGATGGGTAGCATCAACTGATGAAATATGGTTCCGTCTGTCAGCAATGGCAGCTCGTCTCTGGTTGAACGTCTTTCCTGTTGAGTACAACGACATCTTTCCCTTTGTTGCTGGTCCATAGTGTGGGGCAAGTGAGACGAAAGTGAAATGAGTTATAGAAGCAGTAAAAGACAGTGAATTTTATTGAGTGAATGAGAGACAACGAAGTAGGTAACAACATGAATTTTGTAAAAAAATATATACCGGAATACTCAAAGAATAATTGGGTGACTGATGATGTGCCTATAAAATTGGATCGTAAATATATAATAATGGCTAGTGTGACAAAGTAAAATATAGCTGTTGTGGAATGCATAGATTTAATTGTTGATAGCAGCAGTTTAAATGTGATATATCTGTTGATGGATCAGAAATATCAGAGTAATTGTTGATAGCATCAATTAATGTTTATAAAGTTTGTTAACAAAAAGTAGTAGATCAGCGGTGTTCACATAAAAAGGTAAATTACAAAATCAGCAAAAGATCAATTTGAATAATCAGTAGGATAAGCAGCAGGAGGTATGCCATACACATAAATATAAGTTGATGTACACTAAAAAACCCAAAACTGAATAGGTGTTATCATACGTGCTGCAGACATAGTGATGAGTATCAATTGTAAATGAAGTAATCAGCAGTTTACATTTATGGTACCGTAGTAGAGAAGAGGGGAAGCAATACCTTTTGAAAATCAAAAACCATCTGCTTGAAATAAAAAGTACGGGATTGGTAGCTACAACAAAATTAGGTACAATTTCATGTTGGTTAAGATTAGCACTAATTTGACTGGTAAGGAAGTTGAGTTAAGGTGGAAAGATTACCTTTTGAAAACGAAGCAGCATGCGGTAGAAGTAAAAGAAGAGTGGAGGCTGAGATCCATAGCGGATTTCGAGGCGAAGTTGATAGTGGGGAAGTGGATCTACATATGGCGGACGTAGCGGATTTGGACGCGAAGTTGATAGTGGGGAAGTGGATCTACGTATGGCGGAGGAGAATCGAACATTAAATGGAGAGATTAGAGCACATAGAGGGTAGGCGGAAATGGAGGGGAAGTTGCTAGGGTTAGCGCAGGTGGTAAGAGATAACGGTAGTGACATGGCAGAGTTCAACATAGAAGGAAGGATGTGGATTGGTTTTTTTTCCCTTTTTTTCATTTACGTATTGGGAGGAGGAAGGAAAGGGTGGACAACGAAGAAGAAGACAGTTGAAAATAAGGAGAAAGGGGAACGTGTTTTGCGGTTATGTCTGGTCTGACAAACATGAATGTAAATAATCACATTTCTGCCATTCAATCCGTGGGTTATACACAGCAACAAAGATGGTTTTTTGGGTAAAGCCAAAAAGGCTTCAGTTTGACCGTTTGATTCAGGGTTTTGCATTATAATATAAGATAGTAAATAAAAATGAAAGCGAAGCATTAACTAAGGAAGTAAATTCTCATATTTTATTAAAGTCAAATCCTTATATATGAGATATGTGGAATCACAAGGAGTGAAATATATAGTTTCCACAAAAGAAAGCGAAGCATTAAATAAGTGCCACCACATTTTGTATTATCTATTTTAATAAATAAAAAAGAGAATTCCTTTTTATTTCAAACATCGCACAAAGCTTTTATTTTAGGGTAAAACATAGAAATGGACTACACAATTAAAGATAAAACCAAGTTTCAATTTATTAAAATATGGCAGGCCCTAAAATTGGAATATTAGGAAAAAGAATAAATTTATAAGATGTATGAAATGTGGAAATGACGTAAAAATAAAAGTGAGGAACCTAGGTAAAAGAAGAAAGTGGAATAAAAAGAAATAAAGTGAAACTAAAAAGGAAAGAGGAAATGATATAGGTAACAAATAAAAATAGAAACGAATGGTGAAATTTGTCAAAATGTAAAGTTTAACTTATAGAAATGGAAATATAGACTAAGAGTCCAATAAAAGATCAAGAGGCAAATTAAAAAGTTCGATAATGAAATAAATACACGTAAAGAAGAAATTGTGCATGCAGTCTCGTATATATGTTCAAAAATGGATTTGGGTAAATCTATAACATAGGCAAAGGGTGTTGTCTATTAGAGATAATAAGGGAGAATTGGGAAGCCCATCCTAACAAAGGTATGATGAATGCTCTCGGCGCAGGAAATAAGTGGCTAAGAACAGATGTTGGAAAGTCTGTTCTGATGGGTTTGTGGACAACTTCGAAGTATAAAATAAGGGATCAAAATGAGTGGCCCATTATGGTGATGCTTATCCAAAGAGAATACCTGAATAGAAAACAAGAGGCTAAGAATGGATACAGGAATGCTCATCCAGGAGGGTTCGTGGACAATTTCAGAGTAGGACATAAAAAACCACAATGGGTGGCTCATCTTGGCGATGTTTTTTCGAAGCAAATACTTGATCAGGAAATAAGAGCCTTAATGCAGTCATATGAAGACAAATATCCTATAATATGTTCTGCTATGTAGTCCTAGTATGGTTGTGGTCCTTCAGCGATTTAGGTATGTTTATGATTATCAAGGGGTTGCCTTCATTGCTCTAGACAGTTCAACGAATCAATAAATGGCAAGGTAATTATGTAATACTGGAGGTGCGATGCTTAGATACCATTACAGATAGTGTCATATGGTTATTGGGGTCATAATCGGTCTGAATGATTAGGTGGGACAGATATGCGTTACACTCTTGGGCCCTAATTGATCTTTCACTATTGTGATGTTCAGGAAGGATATGATACGCAATATGGTTTTTATTAGATTATTTGATTAGTGGCAATGCTAGCACCCCATAATAGAAAATACCTTCCAAATTAGAAATGATATTTAATGAGTCGATCAAGGTAAAAATGGTAAATCAAATGGAAAATTCCCAACTAAATTCCACATAGCTTGGCAAGGGAGTGACCATTAGCGAAATTCAAAGCATCTACGATAACAGATACATGCATACTCATGATATGAGTGTAGCTAACTATTGCTTGTAGTATATGATAGCAATATCATAATATGGTGAGATAGTAGATCCCAATAAGGTGTTTGCAATAGATGTTAGGAAATAGTGTCTAGGTCTGAGGTGAACCAAAGATGTGCATATGTTTTATATACTAAACCAATCTGTTAATCTAAAGATTTAATCGTTAAGTCATAAGTTTCCGCTTATACACAATTTTTTACGTCCAATTTAATTAGGCTTGAGAACACGTTCATTGAGTTCTGACCGATGGTGCAAACTTGATTGGCATTTAACATCAAAACATTTCAATAGACAGATTTTTAGCTAGTTGCCTACGATCGATTCGTAAATCGATCCAAAAGCTAACATTTATATATAATGGAATCAAGCCTTACATCCTTTTCCAATGGGTTTGGAATAGATTACATATTTTTGATGAGGAGAGAAGATTTATGAATATGTTTTTGTGCTGTGTTCCTAAGCTATCATATAGAGAAGTGCCTTTGGAAATGGCTAAAATGTTATCCCAGCGATGTATGTGGATTATACGGAACCATGTATCAAAGGGTTTTAAGGAGACACCTATTTTGAACATTTTTAGATTTTTTGGTTTAAAGAATCTAGATTATATTAAATCATGCTACAATTGTAGTGGAAGAAACAACGAGTCATTTTAGGCTATAGATCAAAAGTTATGGTTATTTGAAACTCGAAAGTGCAAACAGGGTTGTTACTAGGCATTCAATTAAGTGGTGATATCCATTCAAACGACTGAACGAGCCCAGTTTCAAACTCGAGATTAGAATGTGAAATTTAGTCGATTGAATTATTTTCTCAATTGACTGAATGGTTTAGTTAGTTGATTGTAGTCCTTATTCAATTGACTGTACCTAACACTGGTCGCTATATTCAATAGAAATTTCAAAACGCAACAACTTTCACATTCAGAGTTGGATTGTGACACGGTTTGAACCATTATTCACCATTATTTAGGGCCATAAATCAGGAAATTTTGATAGATTTGCGGTATTTCAATTTTCGAGTTCCATGTGGGATCCACCCAAGCTCACAGTCCAAACAGTAGATTTTGAGGTAGACATGCAAGATATACCAAAATAGTATCATGATAGTGGGGTCGTGCATTCAATTTGTAATGTAATTCGCGTTTAGAATAGGATCTGAATTAGAGTTGTCTGGTGGTTTAAGCCATGGCAAATAGAGCCATGCGTGGCGATACCATACAATATTAATGATAGTGGACTGCGATTTAGAGTACCTCAACAACGAGTCATTTACAATTTCTATGATAGCGGCCGGTACATAGTGTTCTCCCATACCAACTCATATTGTATCTTGCTAGCGAGATGAGATTAAAGTTCCTTAGTAGTGAGTCACCTAGAATTTTGATGATAGTGAGTTGAGACTTAGAGTTCCTCAATAGTAAGTCATCTATGATATCAATGATAATGGGCTAAGACATGGTATTCCCTAGTAGCGACCCACATAACGCTTGGTCTTATATTATTGAATATATGCATTATGGTGTACGTATTTGCCATCAACTATAATGGCTTTATGCATTGGGCGTATCTTATCAATCTTAGGAGTAGATATCGTTGCTTTTGGATCATGGGTTGATCAGGGTATACTATTACAATGTTATTAGTAGTTCGGGCTAGTGCAGCGTAATGAGATATATTATGCTAAGTTGTTGTTGCAAGAGAAGAGTAGGTTATGGTTTGATCCCCTGCATTTGATATGGATACACTATATTTGTTTCGCTGCAATTTGGATTTCCCTTGAGCTACATTTGTGCAGAGGGAAGGCTGTAAATAAGAAAATTCTATTTATTTGCATATAGTTTTAATATATAACATATTGAGATAATCCCCCCACACCAGGCTTTATGCATGACCCAAGTTTTGTCTGCTTACGTTAGGATAACTCTTGTATGCTCAATGGAGTAGATCGGGTGTTAGGTGCTTTTGGAATATGTTAGAGTGCACAACAGGACATTTGGAGGCTCGACATCGATATTATTGTAACGACCTGCCTTTTTGATAGGTTCAAGCCAGTAATTAAACCAACTCAAACTGTTCACAAAGACGGATTGTTATTGCTTACCAGGTTTATAATAGAAAACAACACACAAAATCATAAGGACAAGATAAATAACACAATATCTGTCAAACTGGAATTTTATTAACAAATCAAAGTTTATACAATATTTTATTATATAATGGAATATTCTATATATACAAAAGATCTACTCATATAACTTCACATATTTTATGAACCCCAAAGCGAGCATTTCTTTCCCACTCTCTAACTTCGATAGCTGTAGTCTTTTAGATCTGCAACACCCGGGTCTGACCAAAGCGTTCCATGGAAAAACATAAAATACTCAAGTTAGGATTAACTTTATTCAAGTAAGACAGCTTCAATAAAACACTAAATATATTAGTTAATCCTCACATCAATTATATGTCATATGTCACATATACAGTTATATAGCATCCATTCTATATTAGTTTATTTTTCCAGGGACTGTGACAAAAGCCTGCATATACACACATATACAGGTACATTTGTACACTGCCTCAGCGTCCTCGAAATGAGCAAGTTACAAGTTCAATGTTTTAATACAAGTGCATATGTGTTCGAGTACTAGCACATGTCAACGCAATTGAATACAAAGGCAGCATATGGATATTCAGTTCTAAGCCTTTTTTTTTGAAAAAACGCAGCGTGTAAAGGATGCCACAAAAATTACAGGAAGGTAGTAAACAAAACACAACACATACTTCCAATTCCTATGCAAGACAATGGGGGTCTAATTAAGGTGTATACTTCAATTTAAACAAGGCAGGGGTACCAAATTTAAACGTGTTACGATTTCAAATGAATACAGATACTAGTTCATTTCATGATATATAATGTTATAGGTCATGACATAAACAAAAATGCCCAATATATATACAGTCAAGGTATCAAACTGGGACATTCCAGGCTTTAACAAAACTGGTTACATAATCATTGAGTTGTACTTGGTGTACTTAAGCTAACCAACACATGCATCCACGTTAACAATACTTCGTATTTAACTTACATGCACGTACACACCAAGGTGGGGTCTGACATTATGGACATGGTAATTTTCAACAAAGGTAGATGTCCTCATTTTTAGCAATAATGAATTAATTGACGAAGCCAGAAATCAAACCATACAAGTGTGAAATGGCTGGGTACTTCTTTTATAAGAATGTCTATGTTTGAATACATACATATATATATATACACACACATATATATATATATATAGCCATAAATTATGGAAAATATCAAGGAAACATCAAAGCACTGCTAGACCCTTCGTTGCAGTAGCCTTCGCATCATTCACTCAGCGACAACGAAAATCGTTTGCTTTGCTACTCCTCCAAGTCTGAAGCTAGCCATTCTTCTCCAAATCGCCCTGGTCTCTAGCCCATAGTCGTTGTTTAAATGTGAGTTATCTCGCGATTACCTTTATTTCAAGTTTCGGCCTCAATTCTAAACTGAGTAGAATAGTGGACCCTTGTTGTTCCACATATGCGATTAAATTTTACATTGTTGGTTTGTAATTATTCCACTTGCTCCTTTTTCCATTTGTGTTGTTGTGTTTACACATTTTAATTGTTGTGGTTAACTGATTTTGCAGGTATATACGTACATTCACATATGTGTATGTTTGCAGATACGAAAATTTAACTTGCCTATCACTTTTATTGTGTTGTGTTTGCCTATAACTTGAGTCAAAAGCCTTTGCCACTATTGTTTCGTTGTATTGAACCCAAAGTTTTTGCTTTTGAAATAGTGGATGTCAGTTACAAATGTTGTACATATATACACTATATATATGTATATATGTACTCCTGTGTTGCTGCAAATATTATTGAAATCAGATATATATATATATATATGTTAATTAACCACATTTTATCTTGTGAAATAAATATGCATTTGATGCATCTATGTTGTCCCTCGTCCCGATTAACATGTCTTGACGTGGCACAATTTTTGAGTCATTTGTATTGAGGTTCAACTTGTCAACACCAAAATTTATGCTTCATTTTGATAGCTTGGTCATTGCCAGTTTGTACTTGAACTTGATCTATTTGAGCAGTTTAATTCTTGACCTGAGAATTTAATGTAGAAGTCTCTATTAAGCAATTAAAATTTGTTGACCAGAGCTCGAGAATATTGAAATATATGCACTGGAGCTTTTGATAGTTGGCCTGGAAAATTGAATATGAGACTATTTACACATGTTAGTTACTTAAAATTGGATATGAGTACTTAAAAATTTAAAATGAGCACTAAAAAAATGAATTATGATTCATTTTAACACTTGGCAGTCACTCCACATGAAACTCTTGAACCAGACAACTTCGTTTGCTCATTTTGCCATATTATGTGTATGTAGGTGTAGTCGTGAACAACATGTGTATGCGTATGTATATTTTAATATATGCATGCGTATTTGACCTGATTATATATACATTGTAGGATCTAGATTAACCCGGGGGGGGGGGGGGGTAAACAGGGTTTTTAACAATTTTACGAGATATAAAAAATTATCACAGCACAGATAACAGTAGAGTAAATAAATGCAGAAAGTAAATGACACAAATTTAACCCACTTCGGCAAACCCTACCTACTGCTACATTCCCCAAGGTTTCTACTAGAATTAAAATAATCTCTACGCTTACAAATTCCTTGTAAACTCACGACACCCACTCCTAACTTTTCTAATCCTACGTTTAAAATCCTGCACTGATCCTTATCCCTAAGATCAGATTTTCCCCGAATTACAAACCTGTAACTCATAAACCCTAACTATAAATCTTATAACTAGAACCTAGTTTATAGAAAACTAGAAACCAGTATAAATCGATTACAAAAGAAACAACTAAAAATAAAAAATAAACAAAACCCCCTTAAGTAATAAAATAGCTGGCCCCTTTTCACTTGAAAATAAAGCTTCCTCTTATTCTTTTGGTGGCCGATCCAAAATTAGGGTTTTGCTAATTTCCTCTAAATCGCAACCTTGAATCTTTGATATAGTTTGATTCTTTGGTGCTTCGAAAGCTTGTTGTCCTCTGGTCCTTCGATTTGGCTTGCGATCAAAACTTGTGAGTAATTCTGATTTTAATTACTTTTGCTCTCGAATTTGTTGCTTGGTTTCGATGCTCAATGCCGATGATGAAATGGTGTTTTTATAGGGTTTAAAAACCCTTTGTCTCTGATTTCGTGCGTGACTCGACTTTGATATTGCGTTGATTTTGTCCTGATTTTTGCGTGAATACTCAATTCATTCTGGAAACATTTGAAGTTGTTCTTGCCCAAAATATTCGACCCTGGTTACATTGATTCACGCGTGATTTTCTTGGATGTATCTTGCCAGGTATTTGATCCACTGTGAAATTGGAGAATAAACTGTAAATCCATTTTTAGCAATATTGAATATCCAAAAAGATACTCATATAGGTGAAATTCATTGTCCAGAAAAAATACTTGCCAAGTTTAATTCATGCAAATTTCCAAATAAATTCATTGTGGTTGAATTTTGGAATTTCTTCTTGCTATAGATAAAGGATGGGATTTTTCAAATCATTCATTTAAATTATACCCAATTTGAAACAAATTATTGTCACTGCTTTGTACACTATACTTTGCCATTCTCTAAGCATTTTTATTTGTTCATGAGAACTGCTTTGTTCATGTAGTACTTGTGTGTGTTAATCTTGACTTGACCCAAATGCTTTCTCCATGAATTGATCATTTATATGATGTTACACTACATGTGTCATGCTACCCTTTTCCTGTGATTGAGCCATTTTCTATGCCCCATCCAATAGAACCTTGCAACCACACCGAACCTGAAATGTTTATGTTACACTATTGTGTGCTTGTATCTGAATCCGTTTTCTTGCTTATTTGTACTCCTTTGTATTCTTGAAGTACTTGCACCACTTTAGATTGTACTCATGCATGCCATATTATGCTGCCATGATTTTGGACCACTTGACCTTCCTCCTTGTGCGCATGCCAATACTTGCATTGTTTTTAAGTTTTAAAGCATGTAGTTTGCTACTGATCGTTATGCACATGCTGCTTCATTGTGCTTTGCCACTTCATGCCTTGCTGACCCTGTTGTTGCTATCCTTCCTTGTGCTATGTCATGAACTTGTAGTTGTATATCTGACTTATTTGTTCATAGCCATTGAAATGCATTTCAGTTTTGTACATTTGCCGGTGCACCATTCATGTGTGAGATACACCCTTGGCTGATGATATGCTTGTAGTACTGCCATATTATATACATGTATATTTATACAATGATTTGTGTGTGCACACATATATATATATATATATATATATATATATATATATATATATATATGTGTGTGTGTGTGTGTGTGTGTGTGTCACTTGTCTTTGTGATGAGTTATCACTTGTTGTGCCATGTTGTAATTGCTATCATCGGTTACCTGCTTGAAACCCATGCTCTTGTTTATGCCTTTAGTATGCTGTATGACAGCCCTGAAAACTTGAATAAAAACTGCTGCTTGTAATTTGGCACATTCTGGGTTGTTTGGACTTTTGTAACATCCCAGATTTTTAACAATTCATTTAATATTTTAAAATGGTTTTAATTGTTGTTTTAGAATTTAATTAGCTTGAATTTAATAATTTTGAATATTTTATTAATATAAATAATATAATAATAATTTAAATTCTGGAATGGTCGGAATTTGTTGGATTTGCAATATAATGTGAAAGGGCAATTTAAAAGAATTTAATGTTATTTGGTTTTGAATATTATTAACGCATTAGTTTATTAAACGACGTTTGAATGTTTAATTAATAACTTAGTTATAAAACGAACTGCAGCGGCGCGGTAGTTCGTAATATAATGTTTTGAACTTTAAATGGTCATACAGGATCCAATATAAGTCGAATTTCTTTGAAACAAGAAACGTTCGAATCTATTTGATAATATTTTTCTAATGGAAGAGAAAAATCGAGTTTTCATATTGTAGATTTTGTTTTATGTCCAAATCAAATTTTCAAATAGTTGTTATGGAATTTATTTATAAATTATAACATTTATATATATATAAAAGGGTTTTTAAATTTATTGAATATCGATTTGGTTAGGATTTCAACCCGGAATATTTTATTTTGAAAATATATAAAATTCTGCTCAACTATGATCAGTTATAAAATTTTAATATTACTATATTTAGGTATTTTAAAATTGATTTATTTTAATTTAATTTGGACCTTAAAAAGGGACTTTATTCAAACGACCTCCATTTTCAATGAAACAAATTTTATTAAGACCGTAATGGCTTATTATTGCTAGATTTCAAGTTTCGTATCAATTGGAGTTATTTTGTGAGCACAGCAAAATCAATTGCAAATAAAACAATCATTTGTACTCGAACGAGCGTCATTTGAGAAAACAGACTCGGAATTCGATGAAACAAGTTTCATTAGGATCACAATGTCAAATTATACCATGATGTCCATTTTCGTCGCAAATGGGGTTTGTATGTAACCAAATAAATCAATAAACGTTGTTCAAAATTAGCGATAGACATGAATAAAAATCGTCAGTCACTTCGTAAAAATATCGTAAGTCATATCGATAAAAATCGTTTGTCAAATCAAAATTAATATATATTTATATATATATAATTTTCTATATATCAACCTTCAGCCAAATCCCTAACCCCAAACAAATACTCTTCCCATTTCGATTTCCAACAGCAATTTCATTCCTTCTAGTAAATTGAAAAATCCATGGTTATAAAAAATCAAATAAAAAGAATTTAATACTACATGAAATATTCCAATCTTTAATTCATTAAAACCCTGTAGCAAGGAGCCTCAGCCTTGTATAATTTTTTCTCAGCTCGATCAATTTTTTGAAGGGGAAGTCGACTTTAACAGTCGACGTTGGCCGGTCCTTGGCGTTGATTCAGGGCATTATAGAGGGAAGTTGTGAAGAAGAAGAAAAGAGGGGAGTGCGTGGGTCCTATAGGCGACGGTCTGAAGTCCTAAGTTCAATGGTGGCAGGCGGTAATGGGTTCTGATCGGAGATGATTCAGTTCTAGTTGGTGCAGTCAGTTCATTGATGATTACTGGCGTTGGAGGCGGAGTTAGGGGGAATGGCCGGAAGCAAAATGGTGGAGGAGGATCTGGCACGTCTATTCGTTAAGGTGGCATCATCGACGGTGTTGTGTGGAGGCGAGAAAAGGCACATGAACGGAGAAGGGTTCGAACGGTTTACTTGCATGATGGGACGTCATTGGGGCTGCAGCTTTCGGCTGTGGGGTCGGCTTGAGGCGAGGATCTCGACAGCGTAGCAGGTTGGCCTCCAGTGGTTTCTTGAGGGCATGACGATCAAGTGTGTGGGTGGTGTTTTTCGTCGAAGTCGAGATGTCGGGATGAAGCAGGAGACGATTTTGCCTGAAAAAGGAAAGTAAACGCATTTTTGTGGTGACGTAGACTACGAGTTGGTTAATTGGATAATTAAGGTAATGGATGTTGATTATGGAATTATTAATTATTGATTCATTATTTTAATCTATATGTAAATGTACAATCATGATAAATTGTTCATAGATTATTGAAATCACACGAAACTGGATCCGTTGGGATCGTGCTGTAACAGCCTAACCCAAAAATCCCGGTATGTAAAAGTTTCTAGAAATTTTGAATATATTAGTTCAATCCGATTCAAATATTTAAGTATGCTAAATACATACATATATATGTATATATATGTGTGTATAAATACATACATGACATATAGTTTATAAATGAAATACAAATGGTATATGTGTACAAATTCTAGAATATGAAAAATGGCTTAAAATGATAGGGACACCTGTCGTCAAATGAAAGGAACACATGTCTTTTAAGTAAATAAGGTTAAGACACATACACACATTAGGTGTCCATGTGTAGAAACGTCCAAAGGCACCTAAGTAGGCATGTGTCTTCATCTTAAAGCTTGCATGAAGATAATGAGGACAAGTGTCCAAAACTAAATTACCAAATTAGCCTTGAAAACTACTATATAAAGGGTGGAAAGGTTCACTTCATTTCATACATTTTCAAAACAAGAATAAAATAAGATAAAGAGGAGAAGTTTAAGATAAAGAAAGAGGATAAGTACAAGATCAAGATACAAGTCTAAGGTGATAAAAACTATTTAAGTTCATGTATTCATTTTATATTTTGAAGAAAAGTTGAGAAATTTATGAATGAATGTTTGGACGTGAACCCCTGAAAATGACGTTCGGTATTTTGGGAATAACTTTTGCAATTCTTAATGAAATTATGACTTATCTATCAATTTGGAAATCTAATTCAAAAGGCTACAACTTTCACCTATGCACTTTTTTCTAATTCGGCCATTTGCATACCCAAAAACTGGATGCATAAGTAAGGTAAAAATCAGCCCGAAATGGACATGTTAAAAATGCCTTGTGTTGTTGAATTTTATTTATTGAATAGATTAATCATTTTAAGGGTTTCTTTTTATGATAATTAAGTAGACAAAGGATAGATTCTTTATGTAAAAAAATTGGGGTCAAAATCTATTTTTATCATAGAGAAACAGTGTCAAACATTTCACCCAAAATTGGAAAAAGGCGATTTTCCGAAATTTGGAACACTTTGGAAATTTGAAACGCTTTTTGAATGTTTCTAACGCCGAAGTGAGTCAAAACAGAACTTTTTATAGCATTTCTGAAGTGCTATCTTTTCTGAATTACTTATAAAGTAATCCTCACAAGCTCAGAACTTTTTACAGCGCATCTGAAAAGCTGCAGCAACTGTTTTAAACTAATAGAAACTAACCAGAGCTTTCTATAGCACTTCTGAAGCGCTGTCTTTTTTTACTGAGTTGATTATAAAGCCTTGAACATAAATAGAACCTTTTATAGCGGCCAGAAATGCTGTAGATAGCTGTTTTGAGCCTAAAACCATCCGAAATTTGTCATAACGCTTTTAAAACGCGGCAATTTTTATTTTATGGATGCTGAAACATTTTATAGTACTTTTTCAAATGCTACCTTTTCGTTTTCTTTTAAATTTTAAATCCTTATGAAGTGGTTTTGACGTTCTTTTTAACATAAAGTGAAATAATTTTGAGGTAGTTTTGGGTTTATCTTAAACCATTAAAAATATGAACTTGAAAAGTAATTTAAGATTACTTATGAGATACATTTTATTAATTATATTTCTTCGATGGGGTGCAGTATAAGATAATAGATCTCGGGTAGTGCACTATTACTCTATGTTGGTATAGAGCCGAGTTGAGTACATCCCTACTTAATGACGGGATGCCGGCCGCAATATGATAACATATCCTAACATCTAAACCAAGTCGAGAGTGTGGTTTAGATTTATAACTATATATTTGAGAAATTATGAGTTTTTGATGAAATGAAGTTATAACAAATTTTGTTTGATTCAACATCCCGAAGTCTTCCTTGATTGTCATTTTAAACTTTGGATGATGAAACCTTTGAAGAAAAGAGTCACGATGAAGCTATAATACAGCCCATTAAGAAATGTTGTGAAAACTAAGCTTAAATAGCTATCTCACTGGGTCTGTGTTGCTCATGATACTACACTTAAAACTTTTCAGGTTTATATGGTTAGTTGGATGCTTTGAAGCGAAGACTTTTATTATGTACCTTATCTCTTTATGTACCCCTATGTATAATTATTTAATGACCAGACTCTTAGATCTCTGTAACTCTTTGCTATGATGGGATGATTGTATAATAGTTCTTCCATTTAAAATCATGTACTATGAATGATTTTATATTCCAACAAGCTTTTGTTAAGTTGTGATACTATTCTTTTAGCTCCATGGCTTATATGTAGCATCGCCGCTTCTGGAGGAGTATACCAGAGTAGGGTGTTACAAAGGAGTATACTTAAGTATATTGTTAGATATTCTTTACAACTAAAGGTGTAATTCATCCGTGACCATAACAAGATATTTTTATTGAATGTCATGGAAAATCAAAATAACTCAACAACTCAAAGTCAAGAGGCTTAGTCCTCCGCACAAACAAATGCTATGGAATTGTTTGCATCTTTTATCAAGCAGATGGAGCAAGTTTCTTCAACATCTTCAACAAACCACCTTTTAAGCCATTTTAAAAGTTTGAAACCTGACAATTTGTTGGAGGTGTAGATCCAGTTAAGGCAGAGCAATGGATTCAACATCTAGAGGATATATTTGAAGTTTTGGAATGTAACGAAGTCGATAAGAGGAAGTTGGCTATCTTTCAATTATCAGAGGAAGCTCGAAATTGGTGGGAGCTAGTTCGAACAACAACTAGTCCAGACGAGATGGAACAGATGACATAGGAAGAATTCAAGGTGAAGTTTTTGGATAAGTATTTTCCAGAGAATGAGAGAGGAAGATGGAGACAAAATTTCAAAATCTTACTCAAGAAGGTATGTCCGTAGCTCAATATCAAAACAAGTTTGAAGCACTATCCCGATTTGTAAATCACTTAATTGATACACCTGAAAAGCGTGCTAGACGATCTGCGAAGGGATTAATTCCTCCCATAAGAAGACACGTTATTGGTGATAGACGTAAAACTTATGAGATGATAGTAGCTGAAGCTTTAAATCTGGAAGAAGACTATCTTCAGTTCCAGCAAGAAAGGAAGGTTTCAAATAAAAGAAAACCAAACAATCTTTCGGACAATCAAAAGAAACCAGATGAGAAAAAGAAGAAACCAAATGGAGAAAGTAATGGACCGACGTGACAACAAAAGGAGTCTGATAAGGTAAGGAGATGTTACCGGTGCAATGAACTGGACACATTTCTTCAAATTGTACAAAGCCAATTGTGTGTCACAATTGTAATGAACCCGAGCATATTAGTCGAAGTTGCAAGAAGCCAAGGAAAAATAAGAAGGGACAACAAGGACGAGTGTATGCAGCTGTTTATGAACAATCTCAAGTAGAAGGTATTGTGTTTCTTTTTGACTTTCAAGCAAGAATTTTATTCGATACTGGTGCAACACATTCTCTTATATCTGAAATAGTTGTTGCTAAGATAGGATTACCTATTGAGAAACTATCAAATCTTTTGATAGTATATAGTGTAGCAGGAGGGAGAACTAAACTTGAGAGTGTATGTAGGAACTGTATCCTTAACTTTAACGGTAAGGATATGGTGGCTAATTTAAATATCTTTCCAATGGAACACTTTGATATCATCCTTGGGATGGATTGGCTTATAGAATATCAAACTATCTTGAATTGTCACAACAAAACCATATGTTTGACAATTCGAGAGTATGAAACCTTTTTTACTCATGTGATAAAGTTGAAGACACTTTTATATCTGGATATATTGCTCATATCAATATCGAGGATAAGGATCAAATAGTGGATCAAATCCCAATAGTAAAGGAATTTAAAGAAATTTTCAAGAAATACCAGGGTTACCACCAAAAAGAGAAATTGATTTTTTCATTGACTTAATCCCTGGTACAACTCCTATTGCTAAAGCAACTTATCGTATGTCTCCTACGGAAAATCAAGAATTGAAGGGACAAATTAAGGAGATGGAGGATCAAGGATTTATTAGACCTAGTAAATCCCCTTGGGTAGCCCCAGTGTTGTTTGTAAAGGAACACGATGGGACGTTTCGTTTATGCGTAGATTATCGAGAGCTTAATAAGGTAACAATTAAGAACAAATATCCATTACCTCGGATCGATGATTTATTTGATCAACTCCAAGGAGCTACTGTATTTTCGAAAATTGACTTAAGATCTGGGTATCATCAATTAAGAATAAAAGAAGAAGATATTCCAAAGACAGCTTTCCAAACACGATACGGACACTACGAATTCTTGGTGATGCCTTTTGGCCTTACCAACGCACTAGCAGTATTCATGGATCTAATGAATCGTGTGTTCCGTCCATATCTTGATCATTTTGTTATTGTGTTTATTGATGATATCCTTATCTATTCTAAGACATAGGAGGAACATGAATGCCATTTGCGTTTATGTCTCCAAACACTAAAAGAGCATCGGCTATATGCAAAATTTAGTAAATGTGAATTCAGGTTGGAGGAAGTAAAGTTTCTTAGACATGTTGTCTCAAAGAATGGAATAGGAGTAGACCCATCAAAGGTTGAGGTGGTGTTGAAATGGAACCCTCCGACAACACCTAAAGAAGTTCGAAGCTTTCTAGAATTAGCTGGTTACTACCGAAGATTTATTCAAGATTTCTCAAAGATAGCATCTCCATTAACAAAACTAACTTGTAAGGAAACTAAGTTTATTGGGATGAAAAATGTAAGATAACATTTAAAACATTAATGAAAAGATTGATAGAGGCACCAGTTTTGTCTTTGCCAAGGAGTGGAGTCCTATATAAAGTATATTCTGGTTCATGCGGACAAGGATTAGTATGCGTACCAATGCAGGATGACAAAGTTACTGCTTATGGCTCTCGTCAATTAAATCCCCATGAAGTTAATTATCCAACTCATGACTTAGAATTGGCCGCAATTTTGTTTGCCTTAAATTTTTGGAGACATTACCTTTATGGAGAACAATTCCATGTTTACTCTAACCATAAGAGTTTAAAATATTTGTTCTCTCAAAAGGAATTAAATATGAGACAAAGAAGGTGGATGGAATTCATAAAAGATTATGATTTTACATTACATAATCATCCAGGAAAGGCGAATATAGTTGCAGATGCATTAAGTCGAAAGAACTATGGCATAATTGCTCATTTACTGATAAGAGAATGGAGATCTCTACAGACTCTTGCTGAGATGAACGCTTACACAAGGATGGTTAATGGATCCATGATTAACAAAGTAGCACTTCTATGTAATCTTAGTATTCAACCAACTTTGATAAGTAGAATATTGAAAGCCCAAGAAGAAGATGAGGAACTAAAAGAGTTATTTATGAAAATGAAGGATAAGGAACCATGGATTGGAACATTGATAAAGATGGAGGTTATCGATTCAAAAATCGACTTTGCATTCCAAATCAAACTAAATTGAAAAATGAAATTCTTAGTGAAGCACATCGTTCAAGGCTAACGGTGCATCCAGGAAGCACAAAAATGTTTAAGGATCTTAAACGTCAATTTTGGTGGAACGGAATGAAGAAGGATGTTGCTGAATTTGTGGCAAAATGTCTTACATGCCAACAAATTAAAGCAGAGCAGCAACGACCGACATGACTTCTGCAACCACTTCCTATTGCTGAATGGAAATGATAGCATATAACAATAAATTTTATCACTGGATTTCTAACGACAAAACAATGTCATGATGCAATATGGGTAGTGGTGGATCGCTTGATAAAGTCAACACATTTTATCCCTTACAACATGACCTACTCAATGGAGAAATTGAGTAGACTCTATTTGAAAGAAATTGTTCGACTACATGGTATACCAGTTACCATAGTTTCAGATAGAGATTCACAATTCATGTCAAGGTTTTGAAGAAGTCTTCAAAAAGCACTAGGTACATCACTAAACCTGAGTACAACCTTTCATCCTCAAACAGATGGTCAAACTGAAAGGTAGAACCAGATCATAGAAGATATGTTAAGGTCTTGTATAATAGAATTTGAAACTACATAGGAAACTCACATACCATTAATCGAGTTTGCATATAACAACAGTTATCATGAAAGTACTGGTATGTCCCCATATGAAGCTTTGTATGGAAGACCTTGTCGTTCTCCAGTATGTTGGGCAGAAGTTGGAGATCATGAGCTTCTTGGCCAGACCTAGTAAAGGAAACAACTGAGAAGATTTCCATTATAAGAGAAAGATTGCAAGCATCCCAAAGTAGGCAAAAGAGTTATGCTGATCATAGAAGAAAGGATTTGGAATTCGAAGTAGGAGATCAAGTCCTTCTTAAGGTTTCTTCGGTACGAGGGGTAATGCGATTTGGAAAGATGAAAGCAAAACTATCACCAAGATTTATCAGACCATTTCGTATTACCAAGAAAATTGGAAAAGTTTCATACGAACTCGATTTACCTGAAAAATTATCAGACATACATAATGTGTTCTACAGATCAATGCTACGAAATTATATTTCTGACCCATCTCATGTGATTGATTTAAGCGGCATTGAAGTTAAAAAGGGGCCAAGTACATTAAAAGACCTGTTCGAATTCTTGACTGAAAAGTTAAGAAACTAAGAACAAAAGAAATTCCCTTAGTAAAAGTTCAATGGAACCATCATAACAAAGACGAAGCATCAAGGGAAGTGGAGTCAGAAATTCGCAAAGATTATCCAGAATTGTTTGAAGCTTAGATTTCGAGGACAAAATCTTTTTCTAAGGGTGGTAGAGTGCAACAGCCTAACCCAAAAATCCCGGTATGTAAAAGTTTCTAGAAATTTTGAATATATTAGTTCAATCCGATTCAAATATTTAAGTATGCTAAATACATACATATTAATGTGTATAAATACATACATGGCATATAGTTTATAAATGAAATACAAATGGTATATGTGTACAAATTCTAGAATATGAAAATTGGCTTAAAATGATAGGGACACGTGTCATCAAATGAAATGAACACATGTCTTTTAAGTAAATAAGATTAAGACACATACACATGTTAGGTGTCATGTGTAGAAACATCCAAAGACACCTAAGTAGGCATGTGCCTTCATCTTAAAGCTTGCATGAAGATAAGGATGACAAGTGTCCAAAACTAAATTACCAAATTAGCCTTGAAAACTAATATACAAAGGGTGGAAAGGTTCACTTCATTTCATACATTTTCAAAACAAAAAATAAAATAAGATAAAGAGTAGAAGTTGAGGAGAAGGCAAGAGGATACGTGCAAGATCAAGATACAAGTCTAAGGTGAGAAAAACTATTTAAGTTTATGTATTCATTTCATATTTTGAAGAAAAGTTGAGAAATTTATGAATGAATGTTTGGACGTGAACCCCTGAAAATGACGTTCGATATTTTGGTCATAACTTTTGCAATTCTTAATGAAATTACGACTTCTCTATCAATTTGGAAATCTATTTCAAAGGGATACAACTTTCACCTGTGCACTTTATTTTTAATTCGGTGCATACCCAAAAACTGGATGCAAAGTAAGGTAAAAATCAGCCCGAAATGGACATGTTAAAAATGCCTTGTATTGTTGATTTTATTTATTGAATATATTAATCATTTTAAGGGTTTCCTTTTATGATAATCAAGTAGACAAGGATAGATTCTTTTTGTAAAAATTTGGGGTCAAAATCTATTTTTATCATAGAGAAACAGCGTCAAACATTTCACCCAAAAACTGGAAAAAGGTGATTTTTCGAAATTTGGAACACTATGGAAATTTGAAACGCTTTTTGCATGTTTCTAAAGCTAAAGTGTGTCAAAACAGAAATTTTTATAGCATTTCTGAAGCGCTGTCTTTTATGAATTCTTTATAAAGTAATTCTCACAAGCTCAGAACTTATTACAACGCATTTGAAACGCTGCAGTAACTGTTTTAGACTAATACAAACTAACCACAGCTTTCTATAACACTTCTGAAGCGCTGTCTTTTTACTGAGTTAATTATAAAGCCTTGAACAGGAACATAACTTTTTATAGTGCCCAGAAACGCTATAGATAGCTGTTTTGAGCCTAAAACCATCCGAAACTTGTTGTAACACTTTTAGAACGCTGCAGTTTTTATTTTTTGGATGCTGAAACTTTTTATAGCACTTTTTCAAATGCTAACTTTTCTTTTTCTTTTAAATTTTAAATCCTTATGAAGTGGTTTTGACATTCTTTTTAACATAAAGTGGAATAATATTGTGGTAGTTTTGGGTATATCTTAAACCATTAAAAATATGAACTTGAAAAGTAATTTAAGATTACTTATGAGATACATTTTATTAGTTATATTTCTTCGATGGGGTGCGGTATAAGACAATAGATCTTAGGTAGTGCACTATTACTCTATGTTGGTATAGAGCCGAGTAGAGTACATCCCTACTTAGTGACGGGATGCCGACCGCAATAGGATAACATATCCTAACATCTAAACCAAGTCGAGGGTGTGGTTTAGATTTATAACTATATATTTGAGAAATTATGAGCTTTTGATGAAATGAAGTTATAAAATTTTTTGTTTGATTCAACATCCCGAAGTTTTCCTTGATTGTCGTTTTAAACTTTGGATGATGAAACCTTTGAAGAAAAGAGTCATGATGAAACTATAATACAACCCACTAAGAAATGATGTGAAAACTAAGCTTAAAAAGCTATCTCACTAGGTCTGTGTTGCTCATGATGCTACACTTAAAATTTTGCAGGTTTAGATGGTTAGTTGGATGCTTTGAAACAAAGACTTTTATTATGTACATTATCTCTTTATGTACCCCTATGTATAATTATTTAATGACTAGACTCTTAGATCTCTGTAACTCTTTGCTATAATGGGTTGATTGTATAATAGTTCTTCCGTTTAAAATCATGTACTATGAATGATTTTATATTCCGACAAGTTTTTGTTAAGTTGTGATATTGTTCTTTTAGCACCATGGCTTATATGTAGCATCGCCTCTTCTGGAGGAGTATACCAGAGTGGGGGTGTTACACGTCGCGACGGAGGCTACGCATATAAGCTGGTTTAGTCCGAAACGGAAGCAGCTGGATTTTCATTTAATTTAAACACTTGCTTAAAATTAAATGAAACAACGCTGAAATCGATCATCAAAATTAATGGTGAGTTAGACCTCACACATTTCTGGAATTCTGTGATGTGTTAAACTCATATAATTAAATTTAATCGCTGATAATATATATTGGTTGATTGGATGACTATTAAATGATTGATGTTAATTATATTATCACCGTTTAAATTATTTGACTGAAATTCTTATTTTATATACTGTTACAAAATGATGTGGCAAATTGTAATGCAGGGATGGACAGGTTGGAGGGATCCGACCGGATTCCTCAAATATTATGTATGTTGTTTGTTTTTAAATTATTTATATATGAACTATTTGAACCCAATTGATGTTAAAACCTGTTTTATTATTGAACGTGGAATTAAAATTCAACGTTGTTGTGATTTGAATCAATAAATCGTATTGATTGAGGGATTGGCAGCACATAGGCCTAGAATCCATATTTTTGTTAAAAAATTGATTTGCCGTCCGGCGAATTAACAAAGTCAAGTTATAAATTTATTTTATAACTAAAGTAAGATTTCTTATTATATTTTCTGTATTATAATGAAGTTTTAAAAATAAAGCATTGTTTATAAATTGGTTTTATAAAAATATTATAAAGAGAATATCTAATGGAATTTAATGTTTAAATCGATTTTATGAGCAAATATTGCCGTAATTAACCTACGGGTTAATATTTTGGGATACTTGTTTTTAATAACGATTGAGCAATATTATCAGATTAATTATATTAATCTAATAAGGAGAGGTAATTGAAACGTTAACAAATTTACCGTTGGTTTAAGTTGACTGAGTCAATTATTTTGATCGAGAATGTTGTAAATGAATATTTAATAAGATTTCTTCAATAAAATTATTAATTTCATTTAACGATGTTAAAGATTATTTGAATACTCATGAAGGTTTTATAAAGAAATATTTTCCAAATATTATGGAAAGGGGTTTTAGAACTAATGTATGGTTTTAGTGAATTATTACACAATTCAGATTTGAATTCGAAGACAAAGTTGTAAAGACGAAGAATATGAATGGTTTTGGATACACAAGTTGATAAATGGATCTTTGGATATAAATATCCAAATTTGTTCTATAATATGATATCAAATGATTTGGGTAAAATATTTGGAAATGAATTATAACTCCAATTATAAATGGAATTGTTTAACGAAGTTAAAGCGAAAAGTTAAATAAAAATGGTCGTAATCGATCAATGTTTACAAAGTTAGAATATGGTTTATAACACCATAATTTAATTAAGACAGGGAGAAGATTTTGGTTGATGTTATAGAAACATAGATTTTTGAGTTACGAGCTTCTACCTATTCTAAGATAAACGTTGTCAATCAAGGTCTGGGAGGTAAAAAAATACGCCAACTTGAACGGCTTCAATATTATCGAGGAACGGTATTAGTTTGTGAAAGTAAGGGTTATTGAAATTAGTTTATTATTTCCATGAAAGGATATTGCAACATTAGTCGCGAAATTTGAATTGAATAGTTTTATTGCAACAGTAGTTGCGAGAATTGAAATATAAATTACAATGCAACACTAGTTGCGAAGTATTGAAATATAGATAAGATGTTGTGGTATTAAATTAACAGCGTATGATTTTACATTGTTCTGATCATATTTGAATTTATAATTGGTTTTACACCAATGGATTGTTATATAATTATATATGTATATCGATATTTTTTGAAGTAAAAGAAAGTTAAGGAGACATTGAGAAAATTAAAGGATGGGAAGTGGTGGTTGGTAAATACGATGAATTATTATTTTCAAACGACGGAAACAATGGCGATTTATTAAGGTAAGTAAATGAAATCGATTTTAAATGAATGGAATGATTTCAAAGATTGATAGAGTTAATGAATGATTTTGGATAATAAAGACCTGAGCTACCAATATATTTGACCGTAATGTTTTGAGATTGATAGTTAAAACACCAAACTATCAATGAAATATTATTGGACCTTTATAACGTGTTGTTTCAAAGAGACCAGGATGAGAAGTAAACCCAAAAACACTTCGAATCAATGTTGCGTATGAAACTAAACTGTAGGGATATGTATGAAGGTAGAGAAAAATGCAAAGACTATTCTGTTTACATGATAGTGTCTTCGGTTTGTCTAGACCCAGGACAACTTGTATGGGCAAATGTCTCATAGAGTATGCCTAACGGATCACCTAAGACGATCTTTTCAAGGTATTACGTTTGATGGTGGAGGAATTCGTTTCTCTTAGATTTTATGCCCATAACATTTTTAGGAAGATCAACTGGTGATTTGACGGGTTTGGCGATGTGGCATTCAAAGTGAATGGTGACCAGATGTTCTGAGAACATAAACGTAGCCTCAAGCCTCACAACTGGGAAATGAAAAAAATTGAGCAGGTAGCATGGCTAGTTGGGTCGCACCCAAGCAGGGTATATTTGTCACCGATCTAAAGAAAATTCATTTTTTTCTTCTTTTGCTTCTGTATCCTCCGAAAATGGTCAAGTCAGTACCGACCATTGGTGACAATATGTTCGATACACTCAAGCTGAATGAGTGGTCGGTCATATGTGGTCGGGTTGCAAGATGTTCTTTTGTATCCCCTCTAGAGTAAACTGATCGGAAGGTGATCCCATACCTTGTCATAGTTGGAATCCATTCTCCAATAAGCGCCTTACGGTTATTGATTTTATAATGAATACGAAGAGCACGAGATGCAAGCGATCTTTTTTTTGGTTATTTATTTGTAGTTTGATAGACATTATTATATTATCACTGGATTTTGATATATCAAAAATGTTTTGGGTTATGGTAAGGTAAAAACCACATGTGTTTATGTGTGGGCATGTCTTACTATTATCCTTTTCTTTAAAAGGGGTTTCTAATGTTAAGCAATGTAACAACCCCAATATTTGACGATAATATATTTAAGTATTTTATTTAAATATAACGTTGTTAATCGTTAATCGAAGGTGTATCCAAAAAGTCACATTTTGCAACTGTTGAATTTGGACTCGAAACCACTTCCATTGAGTTCAAAACGTCGTTTAGGAGTTCGAAAAGTATAAAATTCGATATGTTTGGAGATTGTGAAATTCGGGACTTAAGTAAAGCTTGGGCTAGCCAAGTTAACCCAGTTCAGCCCTACTTAACCCCTCCCACATCCCACTCCTCTTCATTTCTTCTCCAAACACTTCAAAGAAATATAAATGAGAGAGGGAAAGGGGAGATAGAAATTCCCTAAACCTAATTCATCATAGAAGCTCCGATTCTTGTTGAAATCAAGAGGAAATCAAGTGGAGAAGCTTTGGTAAGACTCCTCTTCATCTTCTCCATCTCATTTCCATTCGATTCATCATAATTCCTATGACCTAATTCTTAGGAGACTTGTTTTTATGATCATAGGTTGTTGATTCTTGTGTTTTGGTTGAAGAGATAGTGTTCTTGCCTTGTCTAAGAGCATCTCATCCATTTTCAAGCTTAAAGATCCTTCATTTATCCATCATTGAGTCAAAGGTGAGTTCCTATGAACTCACATCTATGCCTCAAGCATTCGTGCTTGTCTAGTGTGCCTTTGGCACTTATATGTTGTGCGTTTATTGAATGTTTTGGATCATTTGTGTTTAAACTTCCCGATTCATGAATTTTGATTTCATTTCAATAATTTTGAGTATAAACCTTTGTGGATGTTTGATCTTCGTGTCATGCATTGAATCGCACTCGTCTCCGGCTCGTATTGATGGATGATATGCACAAATCGAGAAAGAGGTCGCGATGGGGAGTAAATCCCCCGTCACCAGTGCCTGGGCTCACGCCCAGGCAAAACCGGTCGACCGGCCCAAGTGGGCCGGTCGACTGGTTGGGGCTCTGTCCCCAAACGGTCGACCGAACCCTGGATCGGTCGACCGGTGCAGACCTGGGCGTGAGCCCAGGCCTGTTTCCCCCTCTTTTGTAGTTGGTCGCGCGTCGAGGTGCGCGCCTCCGTGTTCTTCGGACCTTCTTACTCGACCCTCCCCCTCGTGTACCGCGGCGATCTTGAGCTCGTTCGGATCGTCGTTGTCGTGCCATCTCGCTTGGTTTTCAAATTGTTTTAAAACCATGAATCGTGGATTTGTGTGCTATGATTTCTTTGTGTCCCATTCGCTACGGCGATGGGCTTTTATGAATATTGAACCGTAGTGGATTAGGGGATTTTGGGTATTGTCAATGGGAATCGAACTATATATAGCCACTGTGTAGTTAATTTGAATTTGATTTAGATGTGTCGGATTTCCTCCTGAGAAATTTAAAAGTCGACCATATTATCCGACATATTTAATACTCATTCAAAGCTAATATACAGATGGTCGCTCCTTAACAGCCTTATTCTTCGGGTTAGTTGACACCGTTGCTTGCAATGGCCTTGGCTAACGCGAGTATAGAGGTGGGGCGTTACAGTTGGTATCAGAGCGTAGTTCAGAACAATATAAGATATTATGGCAAGGGTCATTGTCCTAAGTCTCTCTTAGGAAATCGTGTTTAGGATTTAGATCGAGTCTTAGGACCCGTCATATCCTATCTTATAGCATGTTCCTTGTATGATCAATCAAATTTATTTTAGTTCGCCTTTGTGACATCTTGGCCATGTCAAATCTAGAGTCCCGTCCCTTTTCTTGAGTAAAAATTTAGAAACTATTCTCTACGTTTAGATTCAAATAACTTTTGGGACCTATTTTTGAAGATTTCTAAATTATTTTATAAAACAGTTTAATAAAATAATTTTGGCCAAGTAAGATACTAATCCGTTTGAGATTAGCTTTGCGAGGCGAAAATGAGTAAAATTATTTCCGCTAAGCACTATGAAATAATTGTTTATTTATTAACGATTACAAATTTAGTTCTTAAATAAATGGTTGCACCCCTGATTAATTATTTATAAATTTGCGTTCCTATTTTGACGTAATTTGTTTTATCGTGTTGAGTTTTGTTAATGGAGTATGTTAGAAGTTCTGATTGAGAAGTGGGACGCCATGATATCAATAGGAGCTTCTGAACACTTCGATGTGATGATTCTGACACGGCCCCCATATTAAATATTAATGATGTGCATCGCCATTAAACCATAGCACTAGAAACTTTATATAACTAAATGGTGAGGCAAATCATTAGTATTGATTGTTAATTTACAACCATAGGAATTTCAATGAAATAATAATTTGAGAATGGGATATATTTGACCATCATATATATCCTTTACACCTTTCATAGCTTGAATTTTTAGCTATTTATTTGAGATATCTTAATTTTAGTAAGGAAACTAGTGCATATAAGGGTACTATCCTCTTTATCTTTTATGATGATGATTACCGTGATCTTCTCATTTGATTTCTTTTGAAATTATGATCATCTACCTTTTTGCGTCAAATGAACTTAAGGGCACCATGCCCTTAGGAATTAGAGGGTGCTTGTTTATATCTAAGTATGTAGATTTTTCCGAACCTATGTTTTGTGAAAATTCTTACATGCTACCTTGAGTTTTCATTACCTATTTATTTTTTTATTGATATGACTTTAGTTTTCTTTGGATAATGATTACGTGTTCTCTTTTTCTTTTGTGTGTTACTCATTTCAAACAAGTAATTTTGCTTTTTCGATTGAATAAGGAATTTAATTAAACATCTTGGTAAAAATGAGTGGGTCGACACACTTGCGTTTACTTTGTCGGTTAATTTTGGGACTTGGTCAATTGAAATATAATTCCATTATTGGACGTCAAACTCGATATATCGAAAGAAAATAACGTTGGTGATGACTGCAGCATCATCATGATTTATTTTCATATTTCTAAGTAAGAATTGTTTGAATTTGCTTCCATTCTTCTTATAATCGGCTATGATGGCCATTTATATGTTTTCTTGAGTAACCTTTAGTTTATGCCTTTTTGCAATTATGCTTTGATCATTTTTGCATTTTATAGTGGAGTTTGCAATTTGTTCGTGAATATTTGAGTTTAGTCAGTGGTTATGGGACATTTGGCTAAACTCGCTTATTTACTAGCTTAATGTAAATTACGCTTTCTTTGTTGATCGTTGACGATCACTTTGATGTTTTGATCTTTTGATCACTTGTGGAGAATGTATGTTTTCCAATCTCGTGGCCGACAAAACTACTTTTGGGTGGTGTCAGCGACCTTGTCGAGGCCATTGTAGTCTATGCGGATCTAGTTACATTGTTTGTGTGATTTTTTGTTATTAATGAATTCATCATTTTCGTAATGACTACCTTATGCATATTTACATTGCTTAGAACTCATAAGTCGATTAAGTGGGATTGTGAAGTACCATTGTCGCACCCGTCAAGTTCTAAGACTTCACAATTTGCTTATATCGTATTTATTCGTTTTGGGTTTGGAATTTTGTTCATTTTAGAACCAATAATCAAAACCAATGCATTCAAGCGTTGTGAGTCGATATGGTGGATTGGAGAGGTCTCCTTGATGCCCCAAAGAAGTCATGAGCCTTGGTGATTGATTATGGACATTTGCGGGGGGGGGGGGGGGGGGAGGAGGGGGGAGGGGGAATCCCCGTAGGTTTGACCTGGGCAACGGCCCAGGTCAGAACCGGTCGACATGCCCAAAATGGGCCGGTCGACAGGTTTTGTTTCTTTGTGAAAACGGTCGACCACCCCATTTTGACCGGTTTTCTGCTGTGGACCTCGGTCCACAATCTACCCCCATCTGGGCTCTTTCCCGGCTGGAGCTCGGGCCGTTCAGACTTCGTTTGTGAACTTCAGCTTTACGAATTCGCAGACTCCAATAGCTTGATTCATCGACATTGATTTTTATTTGATTCATTGAATATTGATCTTTAATTGACTCTATTCTCATTGTTTAATGCGAACTGCATTGGAAATCGTTCTAGAGCCCATGCGCTCTATTTTATGAATCTATTTACTCGTTAATTCGGGTTTGACCCTCGATATTAGTTCGATTATGTTTCACGACTCTAAAACGTGAATTATCAACTCGATATCCTTTGATTCTATTCCGATATAGTTTAAAACCTTCAGGTGCTAGTTATGGATGATTAACTCTCCTTTATGCGGCTATTCTTCCCATGCTTATTTGAATGTCTTGTTTGTCTTAGTTTCGTGGTGATTCTCGGAATGGATTGACTTATCCATTTTGAGATCCGCATATTATTTTCCGAGAATATCATCCATCTTCGACTTCTCCCATCTATGAGACAGATTTTTGTTGTTCTTAACGATTCTAATTTAGATTCGTTAGCTACCTTTTGTTTTGTAAATTCTCATAACAATGAGAGTGACCTTAAGAATGATGACTCTTTGTATTTCCCATTACTCCTGAATTTTTGGAATCCTTGCATCCGTTTTTGGGTGACACTTTTGTGAGTAATTGATTTCAAAATTTTGATTTTTCATTTTTGATTCAATCTATTTGTTGGATTTTCCTCCTTAGTGACCGACCACTAAGGATAAAGGGAAGCTATTTTGTGGAGAGATCCGATGCAATGTCTTAAGCTTGGTAACCATGACAAGCTTAATATAATCCTTATCTCGGATTAATGATCTATTCGGTAAGTTAATTGTGCTATAGTCATTTCACTTTTTAACTTAGTGATTGATTTTCACCAATCCTTTGTTTTTGTTCTCGTATTGTCGTTGTGGTTAACAAATATTCCAGTTTATTTTGTTAACCTTAATGAACACAATTTTGGAGGTCATAACTAGACTGGTTTGACCTCATCCTTGTCGGTGATATTTTTGGGTATTTGAAAACCAAAAGTTTTCAAGCTTGATGAAATTCTTTCAACTTCTACCATTTATCATGTTTATATGATTTATAAGTTGTTAGAGAAATATTTGAGGATGTGCTAATATTTCAAGTTCGAGATTTTTGGGGTTTATTCGGAACTTAAAAGTTCCACTTTATTTGTTTTGAAATATTAGAGAACGTGCTAATATTTCCTATTTCGGGTATATAACCCGTAATTTTATCTCACGATCTTGTTTCCCCAATGAGATCGCTTATCCTATTCAATGTAAGAAAATTTTGTGAGCAAGAATACATCTAAGAAATTTTATAAGGGTTAAAAATTTCTAGCTAGAATGTTACAAGAAATGTTTGACGATTTTGGATAGTCGATATTTCCAACTTTTAATTTGATATGTTTATTAGTTCATATTAAACATTTAGAATTTGAGTAAGGTTGTTGAAATCACTTATGAGAAAAAATGAGTTATTAGCTCGTATATGCTCGTGACTTTTATTTGATCATTATACTTGGATAAACATACGTTATATAGTGATTTATAACTCAAAGTTTAAAATTTTGTGTAATAATTCATAAGTGATTCTTAGTTCATTATAATTATGTATACCAATTTATGGTAATATGCTGGGTTGTTATCTTTGAGTTTTTCCTTAAATAATTGCGAGGACGCAATTTCTTTAAGGGGGAAGAGATAGTGTTCTTGCCTTGTCTAAGAGCATCTCATCCATTTTCAAGCTTAAAGATCCTTCATTTATCCATCATTGAGTCAAAGATGAGTTCCTATGAACTCACATCTATGCCTCAAGCATTCGTGCTTGTCTAGTGTGCCTTTGGCACTTATATGTTGTGCGTTTATTGAATGTTTTGGATCATTTGTGTTTAAACTTCCCGATTCATGAATTTTGATTTCATTTCAATAATTTTGAGTATAAACCTTTGTGGATGTTTGATCTTCGTGTCATGCATTGAATCGCACTCGTCTCCGGCTCGTATTGATGGATGATATGCACAAATCGAGAAAGAGGTCGCGACGCGCCCAGGCAAAACCGGTCGACCGGCCCAAGTGGGCTGGTCGACTGGTTGGGGCTCTGTCCCCAAACGGTCGACCGAACCCTGGATCGGTCGACCGGTGCAGACCTGGGCGTGAGCCCAGGCCTGTTTCCCCCTCTTTTGTAGTTGGTCGCGCGTCGAGGTGCGCGCCTCTGTGTTCTTCGGACCTTCTTACTCGACCCTCCCCCTCGTGTACCGCGGCGATCTTGAGCTCGTTCGGATCGTCGTTGTCGTGCCATCTTGCTTGGTTTTCAAATCGTTTTGAAACCATGAATCATGGATTTGTGTACTATGATTTCTTTGTGTCCCATTCGCTACGGCAATGGGCTTTTATGAATATTGAACCATAGTGGATTAGGGGATTTTGGGTATTGTCAATGGGAATCGAACCAACAATTAAATCAGTTTTTAAATACAAACCCCTTTAAAATAATTTTGATTTCAAAAATCAGTTCCGATACTATTGATTTATATACGATTCCATATCCTATCGATCGGACGAGAAATTTATTTTATTCACCTTAATAAAACTAAGGTCTATTACCCCTTATATGTTTATTTTGGTGAATAACTACCAGACTCGTTTGATGGAACATACGTGGTGATTTTCTCTGTTTTGAATAGAAACCAATTACGGGTTCGTAAATATTTGAGAATAGCATGTGGTTATGGGACATGTTGCTATATTCACTAGTTCGGAGTAATTTCTATTCACCTGGATCGTTGGTATCCACTCCATGACGTATTTGTTTGGTTAGCGATCGCCCAAGTGGGAATTTACGATCGATGGCCTTCATCTCTGGGACTTCGGTCCAACTTTCTATGAATTGTGACTTGTGCTTTGTGGTCCTCGATCACCCGAGTGGGATTTACGATTCTTGGATTTCACATATGGGACTTCGGTCCAACCTTCTATGATTTTCTATGATTTATGTTTTCCTCTACCGGGGTCACGACCCGGCCCTTCGGGGGAGCTTCGGCTCAAACTCATGGGTGTAGGACCTAGAGATCGTATCTCATCTGGGAGGTATCCACTTTTTATGATGTTTTCTGGATTTTTCCTTACATGGGGAGTTACCACTGGATCGTTCCTCATCTGGGAGGTATCCACTTTTATGATGTTTTCTAGATTTTGAGTCATTTCTGGATTCTTGATTACTTTGATGCGATGCGCGCCAATTTGATTTATGTTTGGCATTCATTTGTCAATTTTTATTGTTGTATGTCTTCTCTTGTCATAAGATTTATTGAGGCTTTATATATGTTGACATCACGTATTTCATATCATTTATGAATCATCCTGTTTGTCCTCATCATGTCATATATGTTATATCTCTTAATATTGTCTCATGTTATGAGTAAGAATCGTTTGACTGATTCGTTTATTGTTTATTTCTTATAAATAATACTAGGGTCAGACCAAGGTATTTCAGGTGATTCTTCTTGACCACAGCATGGACTATCCTCCACTTTTGGGCTAACTACTTTAGTGTTGTACTTTTTGGGTTATATGTATATGAGACCCCTTTGTGTACATATTATTTTGAGTAGCCTCGTGCCTATAATTTTGTTGTATAGTGGATTGACTATAACCACTATATTGTATTTACACTCATGTGTTATATTCATATCTATTTCCGCCTTAGTGATGTGAATATCTGTGTCTGACTCTGATTTTATTGTTATGTATTTTATATTGCTTTCCGAACTATATATAGCCACGGTGTAGTAGATTTGAATTTGATTTAGATGTGTCGGATTTCCTCCTGAGAAATTTAAAAGTAGACCATATTATCCGATATATTTAATACTCATTCAAAGCTAATATACAGATGGTCGCTCCTCAACAGCCTTATTCTTCGGGTTAGTTGACACCGTTGCTTGCAATGGCCTTGGCTAACACGAGTATAGAGGTGGGGCGTTACAAGCAAGTTGTTTATTTATTTATCATTGAAAGTATTTCAGACTGATCTAGGTGAATTTTTCTTTGCTTTAAATGTGCTCGGGTCAGACCAAGTATATTTCCAGGATATGTTTCGCTTGGAGCTTCAGAAGAGGAACTGGATTTGGGACGTATTCCTTTATTTAATGTACTATTTTATTCCGATGTGTGTATTGATGGATATGAATGTATACTATGATGTTGTAATTATATATATATACAGTTTCCATTTGAATAAAGTATCGTTGATTATTATATTTTGTCCATTCCGTTGTGAGACTCTGATCTTCTTATTCTTTTATTCTATTATTTATTTCTTTCTTCTCTCACTCTCTAATTTATTTCTCATAACTATTTGCTTATCTGTGCAATTTGAGTTGACATGGATTATTAGTTGTTAGCTTAAACTATACGGAAAAAGTAGGTCGTTACAATGTGGTATCAGAGCTGAACGTTGAGTAGGTTGGCCCTGTTGCGTAACTCAATAGAGATGGGATTAGAAATTTCCCATATTAAGTTTGAGTGAATATATATAAGAGAGCGTATTTGTAGATTTGTATAAAACATATAGTTTTATATTATGTTGGTTGATTTGTTGAGTGGTATATAAATTCCAAATCGATGTATTTAGCTGACGTGGTCGATAGGGATTTATAAAAACTTAAACGAGGCAAATTGACATAATATTGTTTTAAAAGGTGGGTAAATGCAATAATTTCACCTAAAATTATATTTTGTTATAAAGGAATAATTTTCTGAAAATTATTGTTGTGATTGGTTGTTTTTATTATAATCAAATGAGATTACAAAATGGAGATGGTTATTTATAACTAGATTGAATTTGTATAGAATAAAATATACAATTAAGTTGAATAAAAATTGAATTCAGACCGGTATTGAGAATTTAAATCTCGGATATTTAGGAAAATATTTTCTAAGGTACTACAAAGTAATATAATATTACTTAGAAAGGTTATTGGATAAAAATCATTTTTAAATAGATTTTAAAAGTAATTAAGAATTGAAATCACTTCAGTGGTTGGAAAATAATTTTGATAATGGACTACAGCATTATCGGTATTCATTTTCGAGTTTCTAAGTGACGGATTTCTACCTTTGTAACTTTTTAATGGCAATTTGCTTGAAAAAGAGAATTTAAAAATTCAACTATTTTGTATTGAATTTAAAATTTTAAACTTATGTGAGTTAAAATTAAACAAGTCAATAATAATTTGACTTGTGAATAAATCCCTAATGAAATGTTTTGAAATCAGTTTGATTGTATAGTTGAAATTTATTGGTTGGATATGGATTTGAATGGAAAAAAGAACCAATGGATGAATAAATTCAAGTATAATGGAACTAGAATGATATTGGAGATAAATTCCTGCGAATTGGATGGTATGTATAAACTTGTTTAGAATTGATGATTTGAATGGTTGAAATCAATTGCATGATTATAGAATAAACTTGATTGAAAACAAATCTTAAGTGAATGAATTGAAATTGCTGAAATGGACTGAAGATAATGAACCTGGAAATAGTTAAGAAATGGTTTTGAATAAAAAAAATCAAATGTATTGGATTATATGTAAAACTTGTTTGGAATGGATGACTGGAATATTTGAATATAGCTGGTGATTTTGAAACTAATGGATTCCATTTGGGATAAGAACAAATTTAGAGAATATTCCATCTTTAAACCTATCCAAGAAAATTCTGGAGCGGATTGAATCCAGTATGTTTAGAGCTGCATAATAGTTGAGTAAGCTCGAGTATAACTTATCGCTTATTGTGTAATAACGCTCGCAAAAGGTACGCCTATGCAAAATATAAATTTCTTGTTTTGTGATTTGGGTTTTTGGATTTTATTTTCCGACCGTGTGGGTCGATGTATATCTTTTTGTTGTTCCTGCAATATTGCAAAAGTCCGTCTGTACGGGAGATTATGCAAAAAATATTCCAAAATTTAAGGTGTTAGAAAAATTTCAAATCTTTTGAAATTTTTGGAATTGGTTTTCTATTATAATTAACTAGTTTGGTTAAAAGTAGGTGTTTGGAAAGTGGAAGAGATGTTTTTAACTAATTGGAATTTTAAAATTACTGAGTTTGTAGCATTCTTCCTTTCTTTGTAATTTCGGGGACGAAATTCTTTAAGGGGGAAAGAATGTAACAACCCAGATTTTTAACCATTTTATTCAACATTTTAAAATGGTATTGATTGTCATTATAGAATTTAATTAGCTTGAATTTAATAATTTTGATTATTTTATTAATATAAATAATAAAATAATAATTTAAATTTCGAAAAGGTCGGAACTTGTTGGATTTGCAATATAATGTGAACGGACAGTTTAATAGAATTTAATGTTATTTGGTTTTGAATATTATTAACGTATTAGTTTATTAAACGACGTTTGAATGTTTATTTTATAATTTAATCATAAAACGAACAGCAGCAGCGCGGTAGTTCGTAATATAACGTTTTGAACTTTAAATGGTCATACAGGATCTAATGTAAGTCGTATTTCTTCGAAACAAGAAACGTTCGAATCTATTTGATAATATTTTTCTAATGGAAGAGAAAACTCGAGTTTTCATATTGTAGATTTTGTTTTATGTCCAAATCAAATTTTCAAATAGTCGCTATGGAATTCATTTACAAGTTATAACATTTATTTATATAAAATAAAAGGGTTTTTAAGTTTATTGCATATCGATTTGGCTTGGATTTCAACCCAGAATATTTTATTTTGAAAATATACGAAATTCTGCTCAGGTATAACCGATTATAATATTTTAATATTAATATATTGAGGTGTTTTAAATTTGATTTATTTTAATTTAATTTGGATCCTTAAAAAGGGACTATATTCAAACGACCTTCGTTTTCAACGAAATAAATTTTATTAAGATTGTAATGGCTTATTATTGCTAGATTTCAAGTTTCGCATCAATTGGAGTTATTTTGTGAACACAACAAAATTAATTGCAAATAAAACGACCATTTGGAATCAAATGGGCACCATTTGAGCAAACAGACTCGGAATTCAACGAAACAAGTTTCATTAGGATTGCAACGTCAAATTATACCATGATGTCCATTTTCGTCGCAAACAAGGTTTGTATGTAACCACATAAGTCAATAAACGTTGTTCAGAATTGGCGATAGACACGAATAAAAATCGTCAGTCACTTCGTAAAAATATCGTTAGTCATATCAATAAAAATCGTTCGTCAAATCAAAATTAAAAAATAATATAATATATATAATTTTCTATATATACACCTTCAGCCGAATCCCTAAACCCAAACAAATACTCTTCACGTTTCTATTTCCAACGGCAATTTCATTCCTTCTAGTAAACTGAAAAATCCATGGTTATTAAAAATCGAATAAAAAGAATCAATTACAACATGAAATATTCCAATCTTTAATTCGTTAAAACCCTGTAGTAAGGAGGCTCAGCCTTGTATAGTTTTTCTTAGGTCAATCAATTTTTGAAGGGGAAGTCAACTTAAACCGTCGACGTTGGTTGGTCCTCGGCGTCGATTCAGGGCATGATAGAGGGACGTTGTGAAGAAGAGTAAAGAGGGGAGTGTGGCGGTCCTATAGGCGATGGTCTGAAGTCCTAAGATCAACGGTGGCGGTCGCTAATGGGTTCTGATTGAAGACCATACAGTTCTAGTTGGTGCGGTCAGTTCATTGATGATTACAGGCGTTGGAGGCGGAGTTAGGGGGAATGGCATGAACCAAAATGGTTAAGTAGGATTTGGCGCATCTGTTCGTGGTGGTGGCATCGTAGACGGTGTTGTGTGGAGGTGGGAAAGGCACATGAACAGAGAAGTGTTCGAACGGTTTTCTGGCATATTGGAACGTCATTGGGGCTGCAGCTTCCAACTGTGGGGTCGGCCTGAGGCGAGGATCTTGACAGCATAGCAGGTTGGCCTCCAGTGGTGTCTTAAGGGCACGACGATCAAAAGTACGGGTGGTGTTTTTCGTCGAAGTCGAGATATCGAGGTGAAGAAGGAGACGGTTTCGCCTAAAGGAGGAAAGTAAACTCGTTTTAGTGGTGACGTGGATTACGAGTTGGTTAATTTGATAATTAAGGTAATGGATGTTGATTAAGTAATTATTAATTAATTATTTTAATCTATATGTAAACATATAATCGTGATAACTTGTTCATAGATTATCGTAATCACGTGAAACTTGATCCGTTGGGATTGTGGCGAAAGAAGCTATGCTTGTAAGCTAGTTTTGTCAGACACGGAAGTAGTTGGATTTTCGTGTAATTTTAAACGCTTGTTTAAAATTAAATGAAACAACGCTGAAATCAATCGTCAAAATTTATTGTGAGTTAACTCTTACACATTTCTGGAATTCTGTGATGTGTTAAATTCATATAATTAAATTTAATCGTTGATAATATATATTGGTTGATTGGATGCCTTGAATGACTATTAAATGGTTGACGTTAATTATATTATCGTCGTTTAAATTATTTGATTTAAATTATTATTTAATATACTGTTACAAAATGATGTGTCAAACTGTGATGCAGGGATGGACAGTGTGACACCCTACGTCCGTTAATGTCACTCATTAAGAAAATGCATTAAGTTCCATGAAGCGCTATAGGTAAATAAAAACAGAAACATTACAAGATAGATATAAAATAGCAGCGGAATTTAAAATTTTATAAATGCAGAAAGCATAACATCGTGGTTCGAAACATCATAAGTCTGAAAATACATAAACCCAGCACATCGTCTTAAAATTTATGTCTTGTGCTTAAAACATCAAAGTACGGTAATAAAAGAAGCATAATCCCTAAAAACATAGCCATAACAGAAGAGATAAGAACTCGAGCAATACATCTAAGCAGCTCCAAGCAGAATGAAAGAAGAATCCCGATCAAGCTTGAGTATTCCCACCCTGAGAACCTAGGGGGAAAACGAAAGAGATAGAAGAGAAAACAAAATGGGTCGGACATAAAGTCTGGCTAGTCCCGTTACTTTTAGCATATAAATAAGTAAAAGTATCAGGACAGGCATATAAAGTGGATAAGAGGGATAACATCATAAAAGGCAAGTATGACAAGGTAAACAGGACAACTTGATAGAGTACACTACGCTTCTCTAATGATTTCTCTGCACCAATATTAGTATAAACAGAATGAGATGATATCAACAACTATAAGATGGTAGACTTAGGTGTACTTCTAGTGAGAGGTTTTAACCTTATACAATCAACAGGCATCCCAACATACCGGAGTTACCCCTAAGGATGATAACGGGCTCCTAAACATACCGGAGTCTAGATGTACCCTAATTACTACCCCAATTGATCGACTCCCTACTCCGTAGATACCCTGTGCTGGCCCTATAGTAGGGTATATCACTCCCTAAAGTGGCAACCCGTTGTTTTCAGGATGTGCACAACCATATATACATGTGTCACGGCGTCTAAACCTCCTCTGTCCGACCCATGCACGCACATGACCCAGTCAGAATGCGTTGCCCACACCGTCCCCCACGTTTGGATCTCTTACAATCAACCCAGTAAGCGTGCCCCGACTCCGACCAGGTTCGGAGTACTCATTTGATACCTATATATGGGTTACTGACTGAAACGGGTCCCACGCACAAGATGATACAAGCTCCCCCCTACGCTTGCATCCCCAATAGGTTTTCCACAGGTTATGCCATACTAGAGTAAAAGATTGCATAACCCCACAGGTTAAGTTTGTGGGCCTATATATATAAATATTACCCACTCATCCAAGATTTACTTAACCCACCCACTGTTTCAAACAAGTTAACTTAACCTCTACTCAAGTAATATGTTCATATAATCTCTATGGATTCAACTAGGTTAAGTATTCCAATTCATTACCATATTCATTTATTGTTATAATGTGCTAGACCTCCCACATTAAGCCTACCACTTGTGGATGTTGGATATGCCGGTCGGTTCTGGGCAGACTTCTTCCACAAGTCGGACTTAACCTCGTGTCTTAGCACGTCTCGTGTTTATGCACTTAGACCCCTCACATTAGATTCACCACTTGTGGTCGCTGGATATGTCGGTCGGTTCTGGGCAGTCTTCCACCACAAGTGTAATCTAACCTCGTGTCTAAGCGCAGTTACAGTTTCTAATTACTGTAATTCTAGGCATTTCCATTATTAACCAATTGTTCCTATGTCGTTATAGGTTCTCATGCCCCTTTTCCAAGTTATGTTCATAATGAACCATAAGCCCTAAATTCATATTTATATATTTCATTCAAGTTATGCCCAAATTTGCTAATACAAGTTATGCCCCAAAGTTTCCCCTCATTCCCAATTTAACGCGTTCACATATTTCAGCGGCATGCCTAGGATCGAAGGTAGCTTGGCTATAAAAATAAAAGCGAAAAGATGAAGGGAAGAGGACATAAATAATCATACTATCAAGATCGACATACAATGGCAGAAATAGGCATAAACATATAGTGGCATAATGACAAGATATGCATATAGGGGCAGATCTGATGAACATGTGACAATGGAACTGATTCTAATATAATAGGGATATCTTAAAAAGGCATGATGAGCTCTAAACAATGAATTAGATATCCAACTAATAACAGATCCGATTTAGCCACAAACATAATAGAAACAGGCATGAGGTGATATAAATAGTGAATTAGATCTACAAAAAATGGCAGATCTGACATGATAAATAGGTATAGGTTCAGATCTAGTTCATAGTCATGTCAGAATAACTTAGATAAACATGTTATAGTAGATTTGATATAATTCAAATTGTCACAGGCATATATCCAAGTTATAGTCATGTCAAGATTTACTTTTTAAATATTTAGATCTAAAATTAACATAGACTCACTGTGATTGGATCTAAGAAAGTAGAAGAAAGGTTGTAGATGTTGAATTACAGATCTCTAAACTCTAGTTGATTGCTGAAGAAGAAAAGACTTGATTTAATCTGGGCAGAGGCATCATCTAGTTCTCCACTATTTTTGGTGTAGGAAAACATGAGAAATGGGGCCATATATATAGTTGTGACGAAACTCAAATCTGCCCAGATCTGCTGCAGGGAGGTCGACCACCCTTATGGCGTCGACCCATGGGTCGACACCCTTGAGCGGGAATTTTCCTGCTCCCCTAAATTCCGCGATTTTGAACTGTTTCGAATTTTTGGGCTTATTTTATTCATATATATTCTTCTTATGCATATACAAACTTCAAACCTTAATAACTTCTTTATACGGTGTCCGTTTTACGCAAACCAGGTGTCTATTTTGACTAGAATTCCGAGACGAACGCAATGGCGTAGTGCATTTCACTTAATTATGAATATTAATTTAATTATTCTTTAAATTATCGTCTTTTAGTGTTTGTTAAACTACGGAGTGTTACATTCTCCCCTACTCAAGGGATTTCGTCCCCGAAATCTCCAAGTTAAGAAGAATGTATATCCTAACATCCACATCCATCTACTCATCCAACAATCACAGGCATACATTGTCCTTAAAAGATTTCAAATGCTTATATAAACATATGCAAAGGTGTGTGTATATGTCCCAATACTAATGCGAAGATCAGCGGTCTACTGATTCAGTTGACCTCCTTAATGCAATGTATGTTAGTGCTATGAATCCAACAAGTATGCAAATAACCCTGTTATAACTTGTAAGTTTTATATATGTGCACAATCATCCGTCCAAATGCAACATCCATATGGTAATACATCCATTTCCATCCATAAAAAGAAGAAAAATGCACACACATCCATATGCAGTATGAGAGTGATTGAGCCGATTTAGCGCCTAATGTATGTGTATATGCATCCACGAGCAGCCTCTAGCAAACACTTGCACCCACTTGTATCCATCAAACATAACATGTCTCAAACACTTGTTTACATTCATGGGTTTCCTACCTAAAGGTCGAAGATTCAATCAATAGGAAATACTCAAATGATAGAAACAAGTATAAATAAAACTTTGGAAAGGAAGTTAAGAACATACCCTCGAAAAGAAAAGGGTACGAAGCACGAATCTTGTCTTCGGTCTCCCAAGTTGCATCTTCTGGGTTATATCCCCACTGAACCTTCATTAACTTGACTTCTCGGTTGCATAGCTTCTTAACTTCTGATCCAAGAATATGGGCAGGAACTCGCCCGACTGTCGCCTCCTGTTCCACCTCTACTTCTTCCGATATACTCGGCTCAACTAATTCTGCAGTATCATGCAAGCACTTCCGCAAATGAGAAACATGGAAAACATCATGAACACCGGATAGTCTCTCTGGTAGCTTTACTCTATAGGCCATTTGGCCAATCCTTTCTGTTATGGGAAATGGTCCTACAAATCTTGGTGCCAATTTCCCTACAGATCCAAAGCGAACTACATTCATCAAAGGTGACACCTTGATGAAAACCATGTCTCCCACCTCAAACTCAATATCAGTCCTTCTCTTGTCTGCGTAGGACTTTTGCCTATCCCGAGCTGTCTTCATTAGCCGTCTAATAAGATCAATCTTCTCGGATGTTTCTCTAACCATATCTGGTCCAAGTAGAAGTCTTTCTGTAGATTCCCACCAACAAGTCGGTGATCTATAGGGTCATTCGTACAATGCTTCGAAGGGTGCCATGCCAATACTAGCTTGATAATTGTTGTTGTAGGCGAACTTCACTAAATGAAGGTGCTCTCCCCAAGTTCCTCAGAAGTCTAGAATACACAGTCTTAAAAGATCCTCAAGAACTTTATTCACCCTTTCTGTCTGTCCATCGGTTCGAGAGTGATAAGCGGTGCTCAAACTCAAATGTGTACCTTATGCTTCTTGCAAGCTCCTCCAAAATTCACTGGTGAAAATGGGGTCATGACCACTTACGATGCTGGAAGGTACTCCATGAAGAGAACTATCTCACGAACGTAAACTGCTACCGACCATGCTGCTGTCCTCTTACTCTTAACTGGAATGAAATGAGCGCTCTTAGTAAGTCTGTCTACTATAACCCAAATACTGGTGTTACCTTTCTTTGATCTAGGCAAACTATCTATGAAATCCATAGATACACTCTCCCACTTCCACTGCGGGACCTCCAAAGTATGAAGTAAACCACTGGGCTTCTTTTGCTCAGCTTTAACTTGCTGGTAATTAAACCAAACATTGAGAAAAAAACTCCGCCACATCTTTCTTCATCCCAGCCCAAATGAAAACCCTCTTCATATCCCTATACATCTTATCGCCACTTGGACGAATAGTCAATCTTATAATGATGGGCTTCCTCTAGGACATTCATCAAAAGACTCCCAATTTAGGGAACACAAAGCCTCCCATCTTGTCGCAACCAACATTTATTGTCTACGGAATATCTACTGAGGTGACTAGAAGTCTCCCCTTTACTGAGCCTATCCAAGATGTCTGAAATCTATGGATCCTTTTGCTGCGAAGCCCCTATCTGATCCATAATAGTAGATCACACCTCTAGTGATGAAAATAAGCTAGGCAAAAACTCGATGGAGGGTCAAAAGTCGATATAAACTCCAAGCTTTTCCTTTCCATAAACAGAGGACTTAAGGCCATCCTCTGCCTACTCAGTGCGTCTGCCACCATATTACCCTTGCCAGGGGTATAAGCAATCTCGAATTCATAAGATGCTAGGAACTCCATCCACCTTTATTGCCTTAAATTAAGATCCTTCTGTGAGAAAAAGTGCTTGAGAGATTTATGATCGATGTACAACTCGAACTTCTCTCCAAGCAAATAATGATGCCACTCGAACTTCTCTCCAAGCAAATAATGACGCCACGTCTTAAACGCGAATACTGTGGCAGCTAGCTCTAAGTCATGGGTAGGGTGATTCTTCTCATGAACCCTTAGGTGTCTACCCCCGTAACATACTACCTCCCCTCTTGCATTAGAACTGCACCAAGCCCTGCACCACATGCATTAGTGTAAACTGTGAACACTTTGTTTTCATCGGGCAAGGTCAAGACTGGGGCTGTTGTCAGAGCCCTCTTCAGTAGTTGGAAAGCAATATCACAATCCATATCCCTTGAAAATGTCAAATTCTTCTTCGTCGGCCTGGTGAGTGGGGCTGATATCTTTATGAAGTCCTTAACGAACTTCCTATAGTAGCCTGCCAATCCAATAGAACTTCTCACCTCTGTTGCATTCTTTGGGATTTGCCAATCTTGAACTGCAACTACCTTTGCGGGATCTACTGCTATCCAATCTTTAGAGACCACATGCCCTAGAAATCTCACCTCTGTTCTTCAAAAATGGCATTTGGAGAATTTCTCCTTAAGCTGATGCGCATGCAGAGTTTTCAAAACCTCTCTCAAATGTTGGGCATGCTCTTCCTCACTCTTTGAGACGATCAGGATATCATCAACAAAGACCACGATGAACTTATTTAGAAACTCCCGAAATACCCTACTCATCAGATCAACAAAATAGGCGGATGCATTCGTCAACCCAAAAGGCATAACAAGCCATTTAAAAAAACCATCTGGAGTCCTAAAAGCGGTCTTGTCTATACTTTCCTCGGCCACCCTCAACTGATAAAACCCCGTGGCCAAGTCTAACTGAGAGAATACTGATGCACTAACAACTGGTCAAACAGATCATCTATCCTCGGGACTGGGTGCCTATTCTTCTTTATGAGTTTGTTCAACTCTCTAAAATCTATACATAAGGGAAGCAAACCATTCGCCTTAGTTGCGAATATCATTGGAGCACCCCATTCAGATATGCTTCGCCTAATAAACCCTTTCTCAAGTAGCTCCCCTACTTGCTTGCTAAGCTCCTTTCTTTCTCTTGGAGCCATGTGGTGCACAGGTAATGCAACTGGCTTTGCATTGTCTACCAAGTATATACGAAAATCGATCTCGCACCTTGGAGGTAAGCCCTGAACCTCCTTAAAAACATCAGAATACTCACGAACTACTGGTACAGATCGCAGATCATCAACGGATGCTTCAAGAGACTTTAGGAAACTAAGCATGATAGACCCTTTTGGGTTACAAGAAATATCAAGGGTCCTCCCATGGAAAGTCAAAAGTCTAACGACCCTCCTCTCACAATCAAGAATGGCACCATACATGGCTAGCAAATCCATCCCTATAAGTAGACCATAGCCCTTAAAACCGAGCACATATGCATCACAATCAAACTCGACGCCTAACACAAATATTCTCAAACCCTGACGGATCATGGACAAATGAGTTGTACCACCAATGGGGTTTGTGACAACAACGAGATCCATTACCATACTAGTACTAAGGTGCAGAGACTCAATCACAGAATCAGATATAAATGAATGTGAAGCGCCAGAATCAAAAAGAGTTCTAATTAGGGCTGTCAATTTCCTACACGACCCGTGACCCGACCCAAAACCCGCACGGAAATTAGCAGGTTAACCCGACCCGTTTAGTTAGCGGGTCATTCTCGGGTCAACCCGAATTTGACCCGTTTATAAACGGGTGGGTTTAGGGTTGACACGCTAACCCGATTTTGACCCGCCAAACCCGATTATATGTTGTATCTCTTCCATACTGTTAGTCTTTTATGTATACTGTTAGTGTTATTTTTTATGTATGCTCGTATATGTAAGCTGTTATATTTTACTAATTTATTCTTGTATGTTGTTAGTTATATTTTACTTATAACAACTGTATCTCTTCCATACTGGTAGTCTTTTAATATATGCAGCATGGGAATATATACTTATGTATAGAAAATGATTTTTGGATATTGTGATTTCATGCTTTATATATGTGTTGTTTATTGGTGACTTTGCAACTTGTTGCATGTTGGTGATTATATAACAGTGTGCATGTTGGTGATTTGGCTCTTTTGTTGCTTATATTAGTAGGCAATAGCTATCAATGGGTCAAACGGATAAACCCGACCCAACACGACCCGACATGACCCATTTAGTTAAACGGGTTACGTGGGTCGGGTTAACCCGTTTATAAACGGGTTGGGTTAGGGTTGGGAAAATATGACCCATTTAATAAACGGGTTGACCCGACTCGTTTATAAATCAACCCGAACCCGACTTGACCCGAGCCCAAACCCGACCCAACACAACCCATTGACAGCCCTAGTTCTAATAGCATGATTGGAAAGAGAAATCAAACCTTCCATAGAAACTTTCCTACCTCGATCTAGAGCACTAATCGCAAGAGCATGCACTTTCCCTTCAAAAGCTCCTGCCCTTTGACCTTGTCCTTGCTTTTTCGGGAACTCCTTAGCAAAGTGTCCGACCTCTCCATAATTGAAGCAAGCGTTCTTCCTTCTTTTGCAGTCCTTGATCAAATGACCCTCGCATCCGCAATTATGGCACTTCCTCTTATCTTTAGCCTTGTCATTCTTTCTGCCTTTCTTTTGTTGTTGTTTCTGTTGTCCCTTCTTGGGCCATACTTTCTTACTTTGTGTTTCCTCAACCTTAACTACTTTCTTTTCATCCTTATCTTCCTCATGCATTAAGGCCATATCAACAAGCCTCTCAAAAGATGCTCCCATCGGAATATGGGACATAGCTAACCCATGGAGGGGTTCATTCAGTCATCTAGCAAACCATAAAGCTTTCTTATGCGGAGTATCCACCAACTCCAATCCAAACCTCGCTAGTTGGTTTAATTTGTTAAGATACTCTTTGACAGTCATGCCTCCTTGCTTGAGTGCTAGAAATCTTTCCATTTGGATGCTTTTCTCAGCTTAAGAAAGAAACTTCATTTCAAACCTTTGTCGAAAATCATCCCAAGTCTCCATTGGACGCCCTACTTGCGTCACTTCCCACCAGAACGAAGCTTCATCTTTCAGTAGCCAGGCGACTAACTGAATCTTCCTACGATCGTACACCTCGAAAATTCCAAACAAATCCTCCGTCTCTTTGAGCCAATTCCTTGCCTCTACGAACGTCCCGGTCCCACAGAATGGCTTTCCTCCTATAGCATAGAAATCTTTGCAGATCTTAGATAAATTTTCTACATGCGGATGAGGAGGAGGAGGAGGAACGACGGGTGCAGCTAGGGGAGGAACGCCAGCTTGACCGCCGGCAGGCGTCGTGGCCTTTTGATACCTACGGAACCAGACTGGTATCCTAATGCCCTTAGGAATATTAGGTTCCCCAGACATAATGAAAAGAAAAGGAAAGGGATTTAGACAAAGGATCGAAAGATATTACATATGGCTTTGGGGAATATGTTTTTCAAAATAGATTTTTCTTTTGAAAATGCTTTCCTTTAAAACCTTTTTGAAACTAATTCTCAAAATCTTTTATTCGATCTGGTAACCTTCAGCTCTAATACCAAGTGTGACACCCACGTTCGTTAATGCCACTCATTAAGAGAATGCATTAAGTTACGTGAAACGTTATAGGTAAACATAAACAGAAACATTACAAGATAGATATAAAATAGCAGTGGACTTTAAAATTTTATTAATGCAGAAAGCATAACATCATGGTTCCAAATATCATAAGTCTGAAAATACATAAACCCAGTACATCATCTTAAAATTTATGTCTTGTACTTAAAACATCAGAGCACGGTAATAAAAGAAGCATAATCCCCAAAAACATAGCCATAGTATAAGAGATAAGAACTCGAGCAATACATCCAAGCAACTCCAAGCAGAATGAAAGCAGAATCCTGATCAAGCTTGAGTATTCCCACCTTGAGACCTTGGGGGTGGGGGCGAAACGGAAGAGAAAGAAGAGGAAACAAAATGGGTCAGACATAAAGTCTGGCGAGTCCAGTTACTTTTAGCATATAAATAAGAAAAAGTATCATAACAGGCATATAAAGTGGATAAGAGGGATAACATCATAAAAGGCATGTACGACAAGGTAAACAGGACAACATGACAGAGTATACTACGCTTCTCTAATAATTTTTCTGCACCCATACTAGTATAAACAGAATGAGATGATCCTAACAACTATAAGATGGTAGACTTAGGTGTACTTCTAGTGAGAGGTTTTAACCTCATACAATCAACAGGCAGCCCAACATACCGGAGTTACCCCTAAGGATGATAACGGGCTCCTAAACATGCCGGAGTCTAAATGTACCCTAATTACTACCCCAATCGATCGACTCCCTACTCCGTAGATACCCTGTGCTGGCCCTATAGTAGGGTATATCACTCCCTAAAGTGGCAACCCTTCGTTTTTAGGATGTGCACAACCATATATACATGTGTCACGGCGTCTAGACCTCCTCTGTCCGACCCATGCATGCACATGACCCCGTCGGAATGCGCCGCCCACATCGTCCCCTACGTTTGGATCTCTTACAATTAGCCTAGTAAGCGTGCCCCGACTTCGACCTAGTTCGGAGTACTCGTTTTGGTACCTATATATGGGTTACTGACTGAAACGGGTCCCACACACAAGATGATACAAACTTCCCCCTACGCTTGCATCCCCACTAGGTTTTCCACAGGTTATGCCATACTAGAGTAAAAGATTGCACAACCCCACAGGTTCAGTTTGTGGGCCTATATATATAAATATTACCCACCCACCCAAGATTTACTTAACCCACCCACTGTTTCAAACAAGTTTACTTAACCCCTACTCAAGTAAAATGTTCATATAATCCCTATGGATTCAACTAGGTTAAGTATTCCAATTCATTACCATATTCGTTTATGGTTATAATGTGCTAGACCTTCTACATTAAGCCTACTACTTGTGGATACTGGATATGCCGGTCGGTTCCGGGCAGACTTCTTCCACAAGTCAGACAACCTCGTGTCTTAGCACGTCTCATGTTTATGCACTTAGACCCCTCACATTAGATTCACCACTTGTGGTCACTGGATATGTCGGTCGGTTCCGGGAAGACTTCCACAACAAGTGTAATCGAACCTCGTGTCTAAGCGCAGTTACAGTTTCTAATTACTGTAATTCTAGGCATTTCCATTATTAACCAATTGTTCCTATGTCGTTATAGGTTTTCGTTCCCCTTTTCCAAGTTATGTTCATAATGAACCATAAGCCCCAAATTCATATTCATATATTTCATTCAAGTTATGCCCGAATTTCTCAATACAAATTATGCCCCAAATTTAACGGTTTCCCCTCGTTCCCAATTTAACGCATTCGCATATTTCAACGGCATGCCTAGGCTTGAAGGTAGCCTGGCTATAAAAATAAAAGGGAAAAGATGAAGGGAAGAGGATAGAAATGCTCATACTAACAAGATCGAAATACAATGGCAGAAATAGGCATAAACATATAGGGGCATAATGACAAGATAGGCATATAGGGGCAGATCTGATGAACATGTGACAATAGAACTGATTCTAATATAATAGGGACATCTTAAATAGGCATGATGAGATCTAAACAATGAATTAGATATCCAACTAATAACATATCCGATTTAGCCACAAACATAATAGGAACATACATGAGGTGATCTAAATAGTGAATTAAATCTACAAACAATGGCAGATATGACATGAATAATAGGTATAGATTCAGATCTAGTTCATAGTCATGTCAGAATAACTTACATAAATAGGTTATTGCAGATCTGATATGATTCAAATAGTCAGAGACAGAGATCCAAGTTATAGTCATGTCAAGATTTCTTTTTAAATATTTAGATCTAAAATTAACATCAACTCACTATGATTGGATCTAAGAAAAGCAGAAGAAAGGTTGCAGATGTTGAATCACAGGTCTCTAAACTCTAGTTGATTGCTGAAGAAGAAAAGGTTCGATTTAATCTGGGCAGAGGCAGCATCTAGTTCTCCGTTATTTTTGGTGGAGGAAAATAGGAGAAATGGGGTCGACACCCCTAGGCGGGAATTTTCCCGCTCCCCTAAATTCCGCGATTTTGAACTGTTTTTAATTTCTGGACTTATTTTATTCATATATATATTCTTCTTATGCATATACAAACTTCAAACCTTAATAAATTCTTCATACGGTTTCCGTTTTACGCAAACCAAGGTGTCTATTTTGACCAGAATCCCGAGACAAACGCAAAGGCGTAGTCCGTTTCACTTAATTTTGAATATTGAATTAATTATTCTTTAATTTATCATTTGTTAGTGTTTGTTAAAATACGGGGTGTTACAGATAGGTTGGAGGGATCCGATCGGATTCCTCAAATATTATGTATGTTGTTTGTTTTTATAATGTTTATGTATGGACTGTTTGAACCCCATCGATGTTAAAACCTGTTTGATTGTTGAACGTTGAATTAAAATTCAATATTGTTGTGATTTGAATCAATAAATGGTATTGATTAAGGGATTGGCAGCACATAGGCCTAGAATCCATATTTTTGTTAAAAATGTTGATTTGTCGTCCGACGAATTAACGAAATCAAGTTATAAATTTATTTTATAACCGAAGTAAGATTTCTAATTATATTTTCTATATTATAATGAAGTTTTAAAAATAAAGTGATGTTTATAAATTGGTTTTATAAAAATATTATAAAGAGAATATCTAATGGAATTTAATGTTAAATCTATTGTATGAGCAAATAATGTTGTAATTAACCTACAGGTTAATATTTTGGGATAATTATTTTGATAAAGATTGTGTGATATTATTAGATTAATCATATTAATCTAATAAGGAGAGGTAATTGAAACGGTTAACAAATTTACCGTTGGTTTAAAGTTGACTGAGTCAACTGTTTTGATCGAGAATGTTGTAAATGAATATTTGATAAGATTTCTACAATAAAATTATTTATTTTATTTTAACGATGTTAAAGATTAATTTTAAAATTAAGTATGGATTAAAATTTCAAAAGGTAAATTAACTAATCCATTTAGTTATTGAGGAGTTAAATTGTTTTAACCTTTGTTAAAAATGAAGTTAAGCGACTATTTCATAAATATAATTTCTTTAAGAAAGGAACAGAGTTTGTAATAAAATTATTTGAATAATCGCAAAGGTTTTATAAATAAATATTCTTCCAAATATTATGGAAAGGGGTTTTAGAGCTATAGTATGGTTTTAGTAAATTATTACATAATTTAGATTTGAATTGGAAGACAAAGTTGCAAAGGTGAAGAATATGAATGGTTTTGGATACACAAGTTAATAAATGGATTTTTGGATATAAATATCCAAATTTGTTCTATAATATGATATGAAATGATTTGGGTAAAATATTTGGAAATGAATTATAATTCCAAGTATAAATGGAATTGTTTAACGAAGTTAAAGCGAAAAGTTAAATACAAATGGTCGTAATTGACCAATGTTTTCAAAGTTAGAAATATAGTTTATAACACCATATTTTAATTAAGACAGGGAGAAGATTTTGGTTGATGTTATAGAAACATAGATTTTTGAGTCATGAGCTTCTACCTATTCTAAGATAAGAACGTTGTTGATCAAGGTCTGAGAAGTAAATAGAATACCCCAACTTGAACAGCTTCACTATTATCGAGGAATGAGATTAGTTTGTGATAGTAAGTGTTGTTGAAATTATTATATTATTTCCATGAAAAGATATTGCAACGTTAGTCCCGAAATTTGAATTGAATCAATTTATTGCAACAGTAGTTGCGACAATTGAAATATAAATAACAATGCAACACTAGTTGCGAAGTATTGAAATATAGATAAGATGTTGTGGTTTTAAAGTAACAGCATATGATTTTACATTGTTTTGATCATATAAGAATTTATAATTGGTTTTATACAGACGGAATGAGATATATATATATATATATATATATATATATCGATATTTTTTAAAGTAAGAAAGTTAAAGAGACACTGAAAAAAATTAAAGGATGGGAAGTGGAGATTGGTAAATACGAGGAATTATTGTTTTCAAACAATGGAAACAAGGGTGATTTATTAACGTAAGTAAATAAAATCGATTTTAAATGGATGGAATGATTTCAAAGATTGATAGAGTTAATGAATGATTTTGGATAATAAAGACCTGAGCTGCCAATATACTTGACCGTATTGTTCTGAGATTGATAGTTAAAACCCCAAACTATCAATGAAATATTATTGGACCTTTTTGACGTGTTGTTTCAAAGAGACCGGGATGGGAACTGGACCCAAAACCACTTCGAATCAACGTTGAGTACGAAACTAATCTGCAGGGATATGTATGAAGACAGAGAAAAATGTAAGGGTTATTCTATTTACAGGATAGTGCCTTCGGTTTGTGCAAACCCAGGACAACTTGTATCGACGAATATCTGACAGAGAACGCCTAATAGATCACCTAAGACGATCTTTTCAAGGTATTATGCTTGGTAGCGGAGGAATTCATTTCTCTTAGCTTTTATACCCTTAATATTTTTGGGAAGATCAACTGGTGATTTGACGGGTTTGGCGATGTGGCATTCAAAGTGAATGGTGGCCAGACGTTTTAAGAACGTAAACGTAGCCTCAAGCCTCACAACTGGGAAATGACAAAAATCGGGCAGCATGGCTAGTTGGGTCGCACCCAAGCAGGGTATATTTTTCACTAATCTAGAGAAAATTCATTTTTGCTCTTCTTTTGCTTCTGTATCTCCCAGGAATTATCATGTCGGTACCGACCATTGGTGACAATATATTCGATACACTTAAGCTGAATGAGTGGTCGGTCATGTGTGTCCGGATTGCAATATGTTCTTGTTGAACCCCAGTGTATCTCCTCTAGAGTACACCGATCGGAAGGTGGTCCCATACCTTGTCATGGTTGGAATCCATTCTCTAATAAGCACCTAGAGGTTTTTGATTTTTTAATGAATATGTAGAGCGTGAGATGCAAGCGTTCTGCTATTTGGATATTTATTTGTGGTTTGATAGACATTATTATATATCACTGGATTTTTATATATCAAAAATGTTTTGGGTTATATTAAGGTAAAAACCGTCTGTGTTTATGTGTGGGATAGTCTTACTATTATCCTTTTCTTTAAAAGAAGTTCTCTAAAGTTAAGCAAGTTGTTTGTCATATGAATTTATCACTGAAAGTATTCCAGACTAATCCGGGTGAATTTTGCTTTACTTCAAATGTGCTCGGATCTAACCGAGTATATTTCTAGGATATGTTTCGCTTGGAGCTTTAGAAGAGGAACTTGAGTCGGCATGTATTCCTATATTTACTGGTACTATTTTATTTTGCTGTGTGTATTGATGGATATGAATGTATACTGATGTTGTAATTATATATATACAGTTTCCATTTGAATCAGGTATCGTTGATTATTATATTTTGTCCATTCCGCTGTGAGACTCTGATCTTCTTATTCTTTTATTTCTTTCTCCTAACTATCTGCTTTTCCATGCAATTTGAGTTGACACACTACAAGAAAAACTGCATATAACAACGACAATATCTGATGCTAATCCGTCGCTAAATAGGCCTTAGCGACGGATTTCCTGCATAATGCTGTGGTCGGTTAAAACCATGACGGTAATTGTGTCAGATTTTGCGATGAAAATTTAGCATGAATTTTCCGACGGTTTTCCGTCATTTTACTAATTATATAATAAAAATATAATTTTATTTATTAATTTAATTTTAATTTATTTACCGACTAATTACCGACGGATAGGTAATTTATAATAAATTAATATTTATCAAAGGCGTTTGTAAGCCCTTGTTAATTGCCAAGGGATTAGCGACGAAAATTAAATTGAAATAAACTTAACCTCCCTTTTTTTGTTGGTAATCCACTGCTATTCCTCTTCTGATCTTCATATATATATATATATGTGTGTGTGTGTGTGTGTGTGTGTGTGTGTGTAGACATACACACATACACTCATCACACACATAATTTGTGTTCCATTCAATACACAATCCTAATGTAAATACAACAGAATTAATATCATGTAACTTTGGAAATGAAGTGTGCCTATGCATAATTCCTAAATCAATGATTTTTTTTCCAGACTGAATATACATTGTACATAACAATAACAACATTACAAACCCAAAACATGAATGTCGTTCTGCTCTCTCATTCTCCAGCTCTATGTGCATCTTCTCAATGATTTTTTGTAACTCACGAACACCATCTTCATTGCCAACACAATGTCGTTTTTAATGTTGAGGAAACGATGGAAGCTGCAATTTAAAAGTGAAATTAATGCATTAATAAGTTGAAAATCATAACAAAGAACTGATATATATATATATATATATACACACACACACACGTATGGTGATGACTGAAATAAACTGAAACAAATGGTGATGACTAAAAAAAACTTAAACACAGGCATGCAAATGGATACTTTTGTTTGAGTTAGTTTACCAACCACACAAAGTAACATCAACTCCATTGTTATTCCAACAAAAAAAAACAAAAAAAAACAAAGTAACATCAACGCACCTCATGGATCTGAAATTAATTAGACGGAAGGCCATCCCAAACTTTACAACAACTTCTCTTGGTATATCTTGCATTGCAAAAAAAGTATTTTTTTTATAATTCGTTATTATCTTGGGCAATTTTTGAAATGTGGTAGCCACTGAGGTGAAGGTAGAGAAACTATATGCAGTTATGACTAATTATTGGGATAAATGGAGGTGTTAATTAAACATGAGAAGGAACATGCTGAGAATACAAAATGACAACAGGAGACCTTATAATAAATTAAAGACTGAGGGATCTGGTGCTAAGCCAGCATTGTCTAGGATGGGAGTAGCAGACCTTCTGAGAATGGGTTTTCTGGACGGCCACAAAATCAAGTGTATGGTTCTAGGAGTTCATCTGGAAACAATGCTTTAAGGGAAGATTATTAAGGGTAAGATGATATGCTACTACAAGTCTTGCACCGCAAAAAAAGGGTACACATTCATATCAGTTTGAAAAGGTGTTTGAGTTTTATTATTTATTAATACACAAAGTTTACCCTTCCAGTCCTCTTCACGCATAAGCAAGGAAGAAAAGAATACACACAGACAAAAATTATACCTTTATTCCATTATTTGTAGCTTCTCGTGAAGCTTCAAGTAATGGATTATACATGGGATTTGAAGCCACAGTAAACGCACAATAAATTATGTCCTGAAAAAAAAGTCATCATGGTAAACAAATGCTTTGATCTAAATTTAGCGGAATAAAATGACGAACACCAAAGAAGATACCAAACATTACCATCAACATGTGTTCCAAAATCTAACTTCATTACATCATCGTACTAAAGTACATTTTTTTCACCAGCATTGGGTGTCCAGTGAGCCGCAACCTAACAAAAAAAATATAATTGGATTACACATGTTGAAATGGAAAGCAAAAACTCAGGTAAAAAATACATAGCCGAAAGATGACTATGGTGCATCACACATTTGTGTAATGGGGTATACGTACATGCATGTGATACACATCCAAAATATTATGGTGTGATCTACGAAGAAAACCTTACGAATTTAAAGAGCATCCTGTTGGAAAGGCAATTCCTGCTTGAAGGCCATTTTCTTTTATCAGTTTTCGAACAATACTCTCTAATGTTTCACACATGTCAAACATCAACATCCCCAGTTTAATAATCCCCCTCATATATTTCCAAACCTACATACCACAAAATGTAAAGTTTTGTTGTAAACAATTAGAATAGTCTTTGAAAATCAAATATCAACAAAAGGTAACCGGTCTATGAACATTGAAAATCAGATATCAACAAATGGGAACCTGACTATGGACCACAGCTGCTCGATGTACAACATTATACATTGGCTTCTCAAGGCGCTCCAGTTCTTGCTTCTCTTAATGCGAAGATGTGTTTGATACATATGTTTGACAAACGCATCAACATATGCCAATTTACTTATTATTTTGCGTTATATTATGTGCTAAGGTGCATCTTCTGCAACTTTTCCTTATTTAAGATATTAGCATTGATATTTGACTGTGTAAAATAGACTGAAATATTGATATTTGACTGTGTAAAATAGACAGCAGTATAAGCTTTGAAGTAAATAAACAATATTCTTAGCATTGTTCTTAACATAATACATTGGTGATATGCAGCAATGGATTCGATGGCTCTAGTAAAACACAAGAAAGGAAAGAGTCATAATTGATATGCTAAGTGATATGCCATTAAGAACAAGAGTATTTGGTCTGTATCTAACATGTGAATACCATCACAAAGATCATAAGTGATATATAACTATAGAAAGTTAGCTTAATAATTTTGAGATATCAGAACAAGGTACTATATCAAACATATACATATTAGTGTGCATACTAGTTCATGACAGGTTCATGCAGAAACCATACATGGAACCTAGCATTGAAACTAATGCCACTCACACATATTTACAGTAGTATACATACAGACACGTTTCGACACCCTCAAAAATTATTCGTACACACATACTCCATGAAAGCATGAAACTTAGCCTGGGATTCACGCAGCAGAACATGTTATAAAAATATGTAGCCCAATTCACCTATAAACCCACCTACGCACACCATATATATGTTTTGTATATTCTGGTATGCAATTAAATTAAGACCCAATTCAAAATAAAAAATAAAAAAAATTAAGACCCCAATACTCACGCACACATAAAAACTTCCAGTTCAATACATCTACTAACTTGCACCTGCATATGTACATGATTGCGCCATAGTTGTTAATGCAAGTATGAAACCAAGCGATGAGAACAGTTCAAACACTGTATACGTGTAAACATTGCTTTAATTATCATAGGTTTTGTGAGAAAGTTTCTTACCTATAATTTTCGTAATCATCTACTCCAAAGTTGGACTTGTTCGGCCCGACTCGATCCTCAACATACACTATTAAAAAAAACCAAAATGAACAAAAGTTCTCCTAAATTCCAAATAAGCAACTAGTTTATTGCATGGATGCTGAGACAAATTCTAATATTAATGATCAACCTCGCTATTATAAGAATTTCAGTATGCTAAATTATTACCCTTCGTTCTTGATATTAAACATTTATCTAACATAGTAGGACCTCTAAATATCTTACTGTTACATGCTACATGTCATATTTTATCAATTTACAAAAAGGATAAACAAAGCACTCCATCCCAGTACCCGATATATGACATTCACTCCTAATGTGTTATGTGCATCCACTAACACTCAGAAATCAAATGAACATATTATGACATTTCGGTACATATTATATACTATGTGTAGAAACTAGAAACATGTTGCAAAGCATATTATGGTTGGTGGAAACAATAAATAGATAATGAAAAATTCATACATGACCGCTTCAGGGTGAACTTCATAATTCTGGAATTTACTGTTTTTGCTGCAAAGAAGTGATCAGTCCCTCACAATTTGAAGATCACGTTGGTTACAATCAAAGGCGAAAACTGTATCATCATATACATCTTCCTGATGGATTATCGCTACATGATCTGTCAGTTATCCTACTGAGTAAATTGAACCCAGAAAACGGACAAGTCAATGATGATGTCTGTAGACAATGCAAAGAGGAGCTTTTGGAGGACATGGCAAGTACTTCAGTAAACAAAAACTACCAATAACCAACTAAAAATTGGAAGGAATCAAGAACTATATGTCGAGATCTTACCTTAATCGTAGCATCAAAGGAGTGCAGTTCTTCTCCGCGATAAATCCAAGAAGTTGGAAGCTTTGCTTGAGATTCTAAACCTTGAGAACTTGTTTAAGTAGACTAAATTATTAATCTACAACAAGGTTTTTGATAAGAATTGGGGATTTTGCAATTTTTTGAGAAGAAAAATTTGGGTTTTGATATCTAATTATATCAAAACAAAAATGTCGGACCTGTGATTCTTTTCACTCCCATGGCTTTGACCTATCTCCTTCCTTTCATCTTATTCTTCGTCTGTGATGTCTTATAGCACAATTTCTCGCCTTTGCTCAATTGCGGTTCATCTCTAACGGCAGGTGACTTGCGTTGTGTGGTTCCGAGAACTGGCGCTCTGCCCTCCGCCGTCGGATCTGGTTTTTGATCTGATTTTGTGCCTCCGCTGATGATTTTCCCACTCTACCCTCTGCTATTGTAGTCAATCCCGCTGACGATGTAAGTTCCTCTGCCCTGAATTTTGGTACTGAGAAGACATGAGAGAAGTGGAGTGGAGGAAGAAATCGGGGATAAATTTTGATTTAGGAAAGAATAAGGCGAGGTCGGCCGACGTAACAAAATTACGTACTTTAGAGCCAAAATTTCACGTCTCCCACCTGAAGTTCATTTTTTGCATTTTGAAGGCACCGCTGGTCTTTTATTTGTCATAACAAAAATGTCATCCAAATTTATAAAATCATATATTGTGAGTCATAATTAATAAGTAAAAAGTTATTTTAAATATATATGAATTTCTTGAGAATTATTTTTTATTTAAATATTAAATTTTACTTATAATAATAACTATTATTAATTAGTGTTTATTTATTTTTAGTTATAATTAAATATTAATTATTAAAAGTTAATTATTATGAATAAGTTATAGATGTTATGTAACAACCCGGAATTTTGGAACCAATTTAAAATTTTTATTTCAGGAAGTTTTAATAGAAAATGCATCAAAATAATAATAATAATAATGAACATTGGTTTAAATAGGAAAGTTGTTGTAACATAAAAACTCACATTTTCATGTAATAATATGATTCATTAAAAATTTACAATTTAATGTAAAAAGAATCATTACCGAATGATCGCTATTGAAAGAAATTTGGTTAACCTTAAAAACACATTTTTAATGTAAGATGAAACATATAAAAAGTTGCACAACTTAATAATCAAAGAAAATGAATCAAACATTAATATATATAAAAAAAAAATTGAATGAAATATGTGTGGTCCCATCATGCCTAGTCAACTAATTAGATTTCATTTGTCACCTACTACATATGTAGGGACAAGTGAAAGATAAAATTTAAAATATATATAACCAACCAAAAAAAAAAAAAAAAAAAAAAAAAAAACAAAGAAAAAGGGGGGGGGGGGCTTAATTAGAAATACACAACTCCTATTCAATACCTCCTATTGCTCCTAAACCTAATCTCCATCTTTTCTTCCTCCCCAAGCCATAGCCACCATTCTCTTCTTCCTTCCTCCATTTTCTCCCTCCTCTCCACGAATTAATACCCAACATATACACCTTTTCGAAGAGCTTTCCTCCCTCTATCCTCTCATACCCGAACCACCTCTCCTAGTGGCCTGTAGCGCCACCACCGACGACGAGAAGTCGCCGCCGTTCGTGCCTCGCCCAGACCGCAGCTCGCCACCGAGTTGGCCGAGACTCCAGGCGCCGGTGCACCACTCGTAGCCCTTCGACACGCCGCCTCCCGATCGATCTCTGGTGCTTTGGATTGGATGCAAGATCGAGCTAAAGTTTTGAACCATAGTTGAAACCCACGGCCGATTTCTAAATTGAAGAAGAAGGGTATAAATCCTTTTTATATATATTTTATTAAATAATTTAAATATTCTAACTAAATTTAAGCATAACTCGATCGTATTAATTTAGAATAACGTAATTTCTGAAGCGTTGGACTCGTGACGCAGAAGACTATTTTTCCATACTGATTTGGGACAATTCTGAATGAGTATGATTTTTGGCAATAAGCCAAGGTGGATCTATAAAGGTGAGATTTCTAATATCTTAATAATTAAATAATATAATTATTATTCGCAATCGTTTGGATTTGTATGTATGTCTTGCGATGTGGTAATGTAGAATCTATATTGATGTGTGATTTGTAACGATCTTATGCTGTGTTGAAATAGCTATGTTAGTCCAGTTCTACATTCTGATGTAATCTATATGAGTCCTCATCTTTATTACTGTTATTTTTTTTATATACAAATGGAAATTTTAATTTATAAGGAAATATGGGAATTTTATTTTTATTTACAAAGTAATAAAGGAAAAGCTTGGATCTTAGTTTTGTTAACAAAATAATAGACAATCTTTGTCATTTATTTTGTTTACAAAATAAAAGACAAAGTTCTTATACAAATTTTGTCTACAAAATAAATGACAAAGTTTTTACCTTGATTTTTATTCTCATTTTGTTTTCTTAAATAAAATTTAAAACATTTTGTAAAGACCCGCAACTTCCCCGTAAAGGAAAGCGTCGGATAGTTCGAGAACAAACCAGAACAGAACGCATACAGAAGAACATTTCATTGTTATTACAACAATGCATCAGATTACAAGAATATACAGAGTATAAATGAATATTACACAGAAATATCAGAGATTTAAATTACATTTAAATACATCGCAGCGGAAAATAATGAAATACACAACTAGAAGAGATATACGGATACAAAGCTTTCCGGATATCATTCCAGCTGTAAACCAGGATCCTGTGAATATAAATCTGCAAAACCAAAACTACTAGCTGCCCGTGTCGAAAATAAGGGCACCCAGAGTTTAGGTTAAAACAATAAACTCCAGGTCAGTCATGTGACTGGTGTGAGAACTAAAACAGTTATAAATCTTTATTTTCAAAGTTAGGTAAATCAAGGGACCACGCCGTATAACACGGAACGGGTTTCCTCCCAAGAATACCAGTGCGTAAGACAAACAGCGCAATGCTAAATAAAGAAAAATGAAGCTGTTATAAGACCCAGGTCCCATCACACAATGTAACGCAGTCGAGGATAGGGTTTTCCCTTATAACAGCCAAAGAATGCTTGATACGTTTTAAAACAGATTGTTTGATACTATTATAAGTGCATAGTGTATAAAACAACTTCAAATCATAAGTATCAATCATAGGCGGCATGGGTACCATATATCATGTCGCCGTATATAGGTTTACAAATAAAACCGCAAAGGTCACGTATTTGGAAATTGGATTTCCGTCTATGAACCGAGGCAAAAGATAGTCCTCAACCGATTCGAGACTGTCTAGCCCGAGTCTCAGGCACAGCCGCAACCGTACCTTGGATCGTCAGGGCCGGTCCACACGAAGTGGATTATAATGCCTGAACAATACGTTTCTCCGCCCTTTGGGGCGTAAGCGAGCCAACTAAATGACTCCATCGGTTCGAGAACGACCGATCAATCCGAGGCGCCTCGCAACAGCAACAACCACATAAGTCAAACTCGTCAGGGCGTGTAAAACCACTGACGCCACTTCTAGCTAGAAAGAAAACGCATGTCCCCCCTGACGTCCGTCTCCCGTTTTTGGTTCATACCTGGTGCGAAACACGCGAGGTAAACGTTACACAAAGCTACGCCACAAAGGCCGTGCTTTGATCATCACCACAAGACTTTGCTTTTCAACAGAAGCCTTGATCATTTGCATCTTAGCATGCCACACAGGCAAACCATTCTATGCAACCGATATCAGTCACACAGAATGAAATCCAATGTCAGACACACAGTCCATTTACAAGTCCGTTCTGGGTCTGAACGAAACCGGAGGCACCTAGTACCCCGCATATCCATCGATCTCCAAGTACGTCTGGACGATCACCAACTGTTTCCATCTTCTTGGGTGTACAGCCCAATCAAGATCATCAGTTATCACCCAAACGACGTGAAGACTTCCGGTCTTCGACCATCGTCTTCATCTTCGACTTATCGTCGTATCAGTTATTCAGAATGGGATAAACCCGGTCTTTCCGAATAACTCGCGTATATATTATAAAAGTGTTACACAAACACAACATACGCCTCATTCCAATTCATTAGTCACTAACCGTAAATTAATCAAGAGAATAATTCCCCAAATATTAACCCCGAAGGCCGAAACCAACATCAGATCAATATCCAGAAAACCATTCTGCTTGGCTAACCGACAGTTAGTTTCTAAATTTCACATTCAAATCTAATTAAAGATTTAACTATCGCCTGGAGCAAAACTGGTGATACTCCATTCTCGATCTTTTCAATCTAATTAAAGATTCATTAAAACTCCACTTAGTTTTAATCTGTGACTGGGTTAAAGAATCAGTGTCATTTAAAACACGGTTCACGATAAACCCAAAGTCACATCCCATTAATTATCGGGTTAAAGAACAAGTGTTATTTAAAACACTGTTCACGATAAACCCAAAAATCAATATCCATTTAATTCCAATTAAATATTATTTAATTGGTACACTTCATTAAATCTAAATCAAAAGATTTAATCTTTTCTCAGCTGGGTTCAAGAACAGTGTTAGTGAAAACACCATTCACGACAAACCCAAATCACATTCATTAATTATCGGGTTAAAGAACAAATGTTATTTAAAACACTGTTCACGATAAACCCAAAAATCAATACCAATTCAATTCCAATTAAATATCATTTAATTGGTACACTTCATTAAATCTAAATAAAAAGATTTAATCTTTTCTCAGCTGGGTTCAAGAACAGTGTTAGTGAAAACACCATTCACGACAAACCCAAATCACATTCATTAATTATCGGGTTAAAGAACAAATGTTATTTAAAACACTGTTCACGATAAACCCAAAAATCAATACCAATTCAATTCCAATTAAATATCATTTAATTGGTACACTTCATTAAATCTAAATAAAAAGATTTAATCTTTTCTCAACTGGGTTCAAGAACAGTGTTAGTGAAGACACCATTCACGACAAAACCCAAATCCCATTTGATATTCAATATAAGGCTCTGAATAGAAAATATATCGGCTTATATTCAATATCAAATTCTACGATTAACAAATGTCGTATTGGAAATAACGATATAAATATATATCTTTCAAATTTCCATAACAACACCTGTAATATCACGAATTCCAACATCGAAATATTCCGAAGACAATTTCGATTCAATCCACTCCAATGCAATCATTGGAAATTTTGGTTATTTTCTAAACCCTTTTCAAATTCAATTCATTTATTTAAAAATAAATAGAATTATAATTCTAGTTCAAAACTAGTTCATTTCGATAAAAATCTATTTTTATCTTTTCAAATAGGGAGTTTTTCATCCCAATTCTTTCTAAATCATTTCTTATGATTTTACACAAATTATTACTATTTTTAATAATTTTATCAAGGCCCGTACAGTCGATTTCCATCAACGGCCATCGAACTGCACTTACAGCGACCTTTTTCGAATTTGATTTGGACATAATTCCAAATCCAACCGTTAGATTTCAAATTTCTAACCTTCATTAGAAAGCTCTTTTCGATACGAACCCAACGGTTCCGGTTTTAGGAGAATCCGACGGTCGGATCTCCCGTAATGTCCGTTTGAAATAAATGGTCGAAATTCGCGAACTGCCGCGGCGCGGCGCGTTCTATTCAGGCCATTATATTATATATATAATATATATAATATATATTTCGTCGATTTCTATTTGAAACGAATTATATAAATAGTTTTGAATTCGTTTTAAAATCTATTTCAACTTCCATTTCAATTCAAAGCAAAATTGAATTCTTCTTTATAGATTCGTTTCAAAATTCATTTCTATTCAATTCAAATTTCAATTCAATTTGAATTCGCTTTCAATTCACTTTCAATTCAATTCATTTCGAAATCGTTTTCAATTCAATTCATTTCGAAATCGTTTTCAATTCAATTCATTTCGAAATCGTTTTCAATTCAATTCATTTCGAAATTGTTTTCAATTCAATTTGAATTCGTTTTCAATTCATTTCATTTCGAAATCGTTTTCAATTCAATTCATTTCGAAATCGTTTTCAATTCAATTCATTTCGAAATCGTTTTCGAGATTACTTTTCAATATTCATTTTAAAATGAATAAAATCGATATAAATATCGTTTACGTCAAAATGGCGTCAATCTAATCAACACGGCTTCATAAATTTCTATTTTCAAATATTCTATTTCAAATATTTCCTATTATCAAAATATTTGTTATTATCAAAATATTCTTTATTTTCACGATTGGAATGAGGCCCAATCAATCACCATATAAAATTAATTATATGGATTTTCATACAACACATGTATATAATAACATTGAAAATAATCAACCATCAACCAAAGTGCACTACACTGTATAAGCATCAAATATAGATATTCAACGCTCATAACAGCCTGTCAATCAATCGATCGACATATTTAATCAATCAGGATGAGTGAACTTCAAATTTCATCCTAACACCCGTGTGGGGTTTCAAACAATCAAACATAGATTTTAGTTGTGCAGTTGGGCGATGTGTAAAATTTATCGTCCCAATCAATGTCATTCAAATAAGTGTACATAAACAAACCATCTGGTTTGTAAATGAATATTTATTTATTCACTTCACTATTTTCATATTCACGTTAAAAAATATATTTTTAACGATAAAACATTTTATTTCAACCTATGAATTTCTATTCAATTCATTTATTCAATAAAATGATATTTTTATTTTTCTAACATATTTTAGAAAATTTCGGCGGCATAACGGCACGATACTAGAAACGGGACAAGGCCTAGCCTTATCCCCGGTCTAGTGAAGGCCCACGCCATTCACTCATCAATCAAATCAATTTCATTTTGCAAACCACAAAATTTGGAGTAAGGGTCTAACCTAGCCTTACTCCTACGCCTTATAACGGCGCACGTCTAATCCTAACCAATTTATCGATTCGATTTTTCACACCACAAACCACATTCAAACCAATATCGCAATCAATCACCAAACAGTCAAACAAACAAGTCCATGGTCTGTGGACGGTTGTGTCGGGTGCTACTAAGCACCGTCTGCATCCTAGTATAAATATATAACTAGAAAAGAAGTAGAAAGGTGAGAAATTCTCACATATAGCTATCCAATCATCTTGACTCTTCATTTATAGAAATCTTCGTCGTTTCGCCTTTTTGTCACCTTCGTTGCCCAAGGCCACTATATATATAAAAATCGAATTTTTATTTCGCTATTCAATATATAAAAATCGAATTTTTATTTCAAAGTTAAATATATAAAAATCGAATTTTCAGTTCGAAGTTAAATATATAAAAATCGAATTTTTCACTAAAAAGTTTTCCTCTTTTCCTTTTTAAAGTTAAAATCTTTTTCTTATTTCTTTTAAAAGTTTGAATCTTTTTCTTTTAACTGAAAATAAAAATCAGTCTAAAGCCTTTATAAAAAAACAGTTTTAACTTTTTAAAATTCAGTTTTAACTTTTTAAAATAAAGTTCTAACTTTTTTTCTAAAATTAAAAATCAGAAAAACAAAAACAGTAAACTAAAAATCAGAAAGAAAAAAAAACAGTTTCCAAATAACAGAAAAAAACAGTTTTCAAAGGAAAACTTACAGGTTTCTTCTTTTTTTTTTGGTCAGCGAAGGGGGGGGTTCACTGGTGGTTGCGGCGGCCTGAGGTGTAGGTGGAGGGATCCACGGTGGCATGGGGTGCGGTGGGTCATTGCGGTGGTTTGATGGAAGGGGGCGGCGGGATTCTTGATCGATTTGGGGTTTGGTGGCGGGTTGGTGAGGTTCGGGGTCTGGAGAGGATCGGAGAGGGAGTGCGGAGGGGCGGTGGGCCAGGGGTGGTCGGGCGATGGCGTCGTGGCGGAGGGCGGCGATGCTGGATCGGGGGGGGGGGCGATCGCGATTTCTTTTTTTTTTTTTTTTTTTTGTTTTTTTTTTTTTCTTCTGAGAAAATATCGAGGGGGGGGGCCAGCAGATATAAGGGAGAAGGATTTTTTTTTTTTTTTTTTATTATTTTATTATCATTAAAAGTTGACTTTTACATACGTCATCAAAACGAGACCCACCTCCTGTCGTCCATAGCGTTTTACCCCCATTCCGAACACAATGGGATATGTATCGCAGGCTGATTTGATCGTTACAATCAGTTTCCTTTGAATTTACATTTAAATCACTATATTGAATTTTAAACGTCCATTTCAAATTACCGGGGTCACATACTCACTAGAAAAATTCCTGAAAAAATATTTTCTAGCTTCGTATTGACGATACGGTCCTAACAAAACTAGTTTCGTCGAATTCTGAGACCGTTTGAAAAATGGCCAATTTCCAGTCGATTAAAATCAACTGAAACTGGTCAAACGCGTTTTCCTTTGCCACGCTCACATATTGATTCGAAAAATTATGAAATTTGAAACCTAGCAATAACTTAACATCACGGACCCAACAAAACTGGTTTCGTCGAAATCCGAGGTCGTTTGCAAAATTGCTATTTTTAAGGGCCTTATATTATATTAAAATATATATAAATTCCACAGCGACTATTTCTAAATTTCAACTGGACATATCTCATCATTTATAAAGTGGAATCTCAGTTTCTCAACTTCGTTGGAAAGATATTCACTATTAGATTCCATTATTTTTGGTTTCACTAAAATCCGGATTGTTTTGCACCCGGTACATTCAATTGAAGTTTGAAATCGAATTATCGAACTACCGCGCCATTTTCAACTCTATTTATAATTATATATAAATATTTATATTCTAACGACGACGCGTATACTATATACGTTCGAATTATATTCAAAATAAATTTCTCGTCGATATTATTTAAAATAATTCATTTTAAATTATCAAAACTCGCTAAAATTGCCAAAATAAAAAATTTTAAACTGGCCCAGATTTTACGGGTTGTTACAATCTCCCCCACTTAAAACTTTTCGTCCCCGAAAAGGAACAAAGTCGAAAGTGGTTTGATTATTCAACTCTACGTTCGATTTGGCTTCCATTCTCCAACTCTTTAGTTTCTGAGAATTTTCAAAATTTCAAAAATTTGGCTAACACCCTAAATTTTCGAAAAATTTCGCCATAACCTCCCCTGCACCGGGAGCATCGGGGAATTTCAAATAGCTTCCCCGGTCCTTCAGATCTCAAAAAGAAAAAGAAAAAGCCAAGCGGCTAGCCAATAGGCTCACAAAATCATCATCACCCAAACAAAACAGGAAATTATGTAGTAAACATGTACCTATTTGTCGGGCAAACAAATTTTATTCTCTGGCTCTAGCCTCCTTGCTATGACCTGTTCAATGATATATATGTATATGCAAGCAAATGCGACCAATTTTCAATATAATTCAATATCTGATGCAATTAGGCATAATGGTTCAAAATTAGCAAACAAATAAACAAACAACACAAACATCAATCAATTAGTGAATTAGAGTTTCAAATTCATAATTTTGATACATATACAAAAAATCATGTTTTTGATGCCAATTCACAACAATAAGCCCTATCTAATTTTGGTTCTCACACCAGTCAATAGGAAATATATAGAAATCACACCTTCGAAACACGAACATAATTATTGATGATGCCATGGTCATTATCAACATCATCCCCGGGCGACTATAGTGTAATTCTATATCTATCCAGTATATTAAAATTTCAAATACACGTGGATCAGACGTATACGCAAAATCTTTATATACTGGACTGTCCAACTCAATATATAGAAAATCAAATACGAATAATTGATTTAAATTTTCAAAACAAATTTTGTTTTCATTTGAAAAAAATATACTCTTCACACTCGTTCTAGGATACTACTGATCCTATCTCTAACGAGTCATCCCATTGGATATTACTAATCCAATTATCTGATGAATTCTTTCGTATGGTTCTAATGTGTCTTGTTCTCTAGCTTTGTAAACCAAAGCTCTGATACCAACTGTAAAGACCCGCAACTTCCCCGTAAAGGAAAGCGTCGGATAGTTCGAGAACAAACCAGAACAGAACGCATACAGAAGAACATTTCATTGTTATTACAACAATGCATCAGATTACAAGAATATACAGAGTATAAATGAATATTACACAGAAATATCAGAGATTTAAATTACATTTAAATACATCGCAGCGGAAAATAATGAAATACACAACTAGAAGAGATATACGGATACAAAGCTTTCCGGATATCATTCCAGCTGTAAACCAGGATCCTGTGAATATAAATCTGCAAAACCAAAACTACTAGCTGCCCGTGTCGAAAATAAGGGCACCCAGAGTTTAGGTTAAAACAATAAACTCCAGGTCAGTCATGTGACTGGTGTGAGAACTAAAACAGTTATAAATCTTTATTTTCAAAGTTAGGTAAATCAAGGGACCACGCCGTATAACACGGAACGGGTTTCCTCCCAAGAATACCAGTGCGTAAGACAAACAGCGCAATGCTAAATAAAGAAAAATGAAGCTGTTATAAGACCCAGGTCCCATCACACAATGTAACGCAGTCGAGGATAGGGTTTTCCCTTATAACAGCCAAAGAATGCTTGATACGTTTTAAAACAGATTGTTTGATACTATTATAAGTGCATAGTGTATAAAACAACTTCAAATCATAAGTATCAATCATAGGCGGCATGGGTACCATATATCATGTCGCCGTATATAGGTTTACAAATAAAACCGCAAAGGTCACGTATTTGGAAATTGGATTTCCGTCTATGAACCGAGGCAAAAGATAGTCCTCAACCGATTCGAGACTGTCTAGCCCGAGTCTCAGGCACAGCCGCAACCGTACCTTGGATCGTCAGGGCCGGTCCACACGAAGTGGATTATAATGCCTGAACAATACGTTTCTCCGCCCTTTGGGGCGTAAGCGAGCCAACTAAATGACTCCATCGGTTCGAGAACGACCGATCAATCCGAGGCGCCTCGCAACAGCAACAACCACATAAGTCAAACTCGTCAGGGCGTGTAAAACCACTGACGCCACTTCTAGCTAGAAAGAAAACGCATGTCCCCCCTGACGTCCGTCTCCCGTTTTTGGTTCATACCTGGTGCGAAACACGCGAGGTAAACGTTACACAAAGCTACGCCACAAAGGCCGTGCTTTGATCATCACCACAAGACTTTGCTTTTCAACAGAAGCCTTGATCATTTGCATCTTAGCATGCCACACAGGCAAACCATTCTATGCAACCGATATCAGTCACACAGAATGAAATCCAATGTCAGACACACAGTCCATTTACAAGTCCGTTCTGGGTCTGAACGAAACCGGAGGCACCTAGTACCCCGCATATCCATCGATCTCCAAGTACGTCTGGACGATCACCAACTGTTTCCATCTTCTTGGGTGTACAGCCCAATCAAGATCATCAGTTATCACCCAAACGACGTGAAGACTTCCGGTCTTCGACCATCGTCTTCATCTTCGACTTATCGTCGTATCAGTTATTCAGAATGGGATAAACCCGGTCTTTCCGAATAACTCGCGTATATATTATAAAAGTGTTACACAAACACAACATACGCCTCATTCCAATTCATTAGTCACTAACCGTAAATTAATCAAGAGAATAATTCCCCAAATATTAACCCCGAAGGCCGAAACCAACATCAGATCAATATCCAGAAAACCATTCTGCTTGGCTAACCGACAGTTAGTTTCTAAATTTCACATTCAAATCTAATTAAAGATTTAACTATCGCCTGGAGCAAAACTGGTGATACTCCATTCTCGATCTTTTCAATCTAATTAAAGATTCATTAAAACTCCACTTAGTTTTAATCTGTGACTGGGTTAAAGAATCAGTGTCATTTAAAACACGGTTCACGATAAACCCAAAGTCACATCCCATTAATTATCGGGTTAAAGAACAAGTGTTATTTAAAACACTGTTCACGATAAACCCAAAAATCAATATCCATTTAATTCCAATTAAATATTATTTAATTGGTACACTTCATTAAATCTAAATCAAAAGATTTAATCTTTTCTCAGCTGGGTTCAAGAACAGTGTTAGTGAAAACACCATTCACGACAAACCCAAATCACATTCATTAATTATCGGGTTAAAGAACAAATGTTATTTAAAACACTGTTCACGATAAACCCAAAAATCAATACCAATTCAATTCCAATTAAATATCATTTAATTGGTACACTTCATTAAATCTAAATAAAAAGATTTAATCTTTTCTCAGCTGGGTTCAAGAACAGTGTTAGTGAAAACACCATTCACGACAAACCCAAATCACATTCATTAATTATCGGGTTAAAGAACAAATGTTATTTAAAACACTGTTCACGATAAACCCAAAAATCAATACCAATTCAATTCCAATTAAATATCATTTAATTGGTACACTTCATTAAATCTAAATAAAAAGATTTAATCTTTTCTCAACTGGGTTCAAGAACAGTGTTAGTGAAGACACCATTCACGACAAAACCCAAATCCCATTTGATATTCAATATAAGGCTCTGAATAGAAAATATATCGGCTTATATTCAATATCAAATTCTACGATTAACAAATGTCGTATTGGAAATAACGATATAAATATATATCTTTCAAATTTCCATAACAACACCTGTAATATCACGAATTCCAACATCGAAATATTCCGAAGACAATTTCGATTCAATCCACTCCAATGCAATCATTGGAAATTTTGGTTATTTTCTAAACCCTTTTCAAATTCAATTCATTTATTTAAAAATAAATAGAATTATAATTCTAGTTCAAAACTAGTTCATTTCGATAAAAATCTATTTTTATCTTTTCAAATAGGGAGTTTTTCATCCCAATTCTTTCTAAATCATTTCTTATGATTTTACACAAATTATTACTATTTTTAATAATTTTATCAAGGCCCGTACAGTCGATTTCCATCAACGGCCATCGAACTGCACTTACAGCGACCTTTTTCGAATTTGATTTGGACATAATTCCAAATCCAACCGTTAGATTTCAAATTTCTAACCTTCATTAGAAAGCTCTTTTCGATACGAACCCAACGGTTCCGGTTTTAGGAGAATCCGACGGTCGGATCTCCCGTAATGTCCGTTTGAAATAAATGGTCGAAATTCGCGAACTGCCGCGGCGCGGCGCGTTCTATTCAGGCCATTATATTATATATATAATATATATAATATATATTTCGTCGATTTCTATTTGAAACGAATTATATAAATAGTTTTGAATTCGTTTTAAAATCTATTTCAACTTCCATTTCAATTCAAAGCAAAATTGAATTCTTCTTTATAGATTCGTTTCAAAATTCATTTCTATTCAATTCAAATTTCAATTCAATTTGAATTCGCTTTCAATTCACTTTCAATTCAATTCATTTCGAAATCGTTTTCAATTCAATTCATTTCGAAATCGTTTTCAATTCAATTCATTTCGAAATCGTTTTCAATTCAATTCATTTCGAAATTGTTTTCAATTCAATTTGAATTCGTTTTCAATTCATTTCATTTCGAAATCGTTTTCAATTCAATTCATTTCGAAATCGTTTTCAATTCAATTCATTTCGAAATCGTTTTCGAGATTACTTTTCAATATTCATTTTAAAATGAATAAAATCGATATAAATATCGTTTACGTCAAAATGGCGTCAATCTAATCAACACGGCTTCATAAATTTCTATTTTCAAATATTCTATTTCAAATATTTCCTATTATCAAAATATTTGTTATTATCAAAATATTCTTTATTTTCACGATTGGAATGAGGCCCAATCAATCACCATATAAAATTAATTATATGGATTTTCATACAACACATGTATATAATAACATTGAAAATAATCAACCATCAACCAAAGTGCACTACACTGTATAAGCATCAAATATAGATATTCAACGCTCATAACAGCCTGTCAATCAATCGATCGACATATTTAATCAATCAGGATGAGTGAACTTCAAATTTCATCCTAACACCCGTGTGGGGTTTCAAACAATCAAACATAGATTTTAGTTGTGCAGTTGGGCGATGTGTAAAATTTATCGTCCCAATCAATGTCATTCAAATAAGTGTACATAAACAAACCATCTGGTTTGTAAATGAATATTTATTTATTCACTTCACTATTTTCATATTCACGTTAAAAAATATATTTTTAACGATAAAACATTTTATTTCAACCTATGAATTTCTATTCAATTCATTTATTCAATAAAATGATATTTTTATTTTTCTAACATATTTTAGAAAATTTCGGCGGCATAACGGCACGATACTAGAAACGGGACAAGGCCTAGCCTTATCCCCGGTCTAGTGAAGGCCCACGCCATTCACTCATCAATCAAATCAATTTCATTTTGCAAACCACAAAATTTGGAGTAAGGGTCTAACCTAGCCTTACTCCTACGCCTTATAACGGCGCACGTCTAATCCTAACCAATTTATCGATTCGATTTTTCACACCACAAACCACATTCAAACCAATATCGCAATCAATCACCAAACAGTCAAACAAACAAGTCCATGGTCTGTGGACGGTTGTGTCGGGTGCTACTAAGCACCGTCTGCATCCTAGTATAAATATATAACTAGAAAAGAAGTAGAAAGGTGAGAAATTCTCACATATAGCTATCCAATCATCTTGACTCTTCATTTATAGAAATCTTCGTCGTTTCGCCTTTTTGTCACCTTCGTTGCCCAAGGCCACTATATATATAAAAATCGAATTTTTATTTCGCTATTCAATATATAAAAATCGAATTTTTATTTCAAAGTTAAATATATAAAAATCGAATTTTCAGTTCGAAGTTAAATATATAAAAATCGAATTTTTCACTAAAAAGTTTTCCTCTTTTCCTTTTTAAAGTTAAAATCTTTTTCTTATTTCTTTTAAAAGTTTGAATCTTTTTCTTTTAACTGAAAATAAAAATCAGTCTAAAGCCTTTATAAAAAAACAGTTTTAACTTTTTAAAATTCAGTTTTAACTTTTTAAAATAAAGTTCTAACTTTTTTTCTAAAATTAAAAATCAGAAAAACAAAAACAGTAAACTAAAAATCAGAAAGAAAAAAAAACAGTTTCCAAATAACAGAAAAAAACAGTTTTCAAAGGAAAACTTACAGGTTTCTTCTTTTTTTTTTGGTCAGCGAAGGGGGGGGTTCACTGGTGGTTGCGGCGGCCTGAGGTGTAGGTGGAGGGATCCACGGTGGCATGGGGTGCGGTGGGTCATTGCGGTGGTTTGATGGAAGGGGGCGGCGGGATTCTTGATCGATTTGGGGTTTGGTGGCGGGTTGGTGAGGTTCGGGGTCTGGAGAGGATCGGAGAGGGAGTGCGGAGGGGCGGTGGGCCAGGGGTGGTCGGGCGATGGCGTCGTGGCGGAGGGCGGCGATGCTGGATCGGGGGGGGGGGGGCGATCGCGATTTCTTTTTTTTTTTTTTTTTTTTGTTTTTTTTTTTTTCTTCTGAGAAAATATCGAGGGGGGGGGCCAGCAGATATAAGGGAGAAGGATTTTTTTTTTTTTTATTATTATTTTATTATCATTAAAAGTTGACTTTTACATACGTCATCAAAACGAGACCCACCTCCTGTCGTCCATAGCGTTTTACCCCCATTCCGAACACAATGGGATATGTATCGCAGGCTGATTTGATCGTTACAATCAGTTTCCTTTGAATTTACATTTAAATCACTATATTGAATTTTAAACGTCCATTTCAAATTACCGGGGTCACATACTCACTAGAAAAATTCCTGAAAAAATATTTTCTAGCTTCGTATTGACGATACGGTCCTAACAAAACTAGTTTCGTCGAATTCTGAGACCGTTTGAAAAATGGCCAATTTCCAGTCGATTAAAATCAACTGAAACTGGTCAAACGCGTTTTCCTTTGCCACGCTCACATATTGATTCGAAAAATTATGAAATTTGAAACCTAGCAATAACTTAACATCACGGACCCAACAAAACTGGTTTCGTCGAAATCCGAGGTCGTTTGCAAAATTGCTATTTTTAAGGGCCTTATATTATATTAAAATATATATAAATTCCACAGCGACTATTTCTAAATTTCAACTGGACATATCTCATCATTTATAAAGTGGAATCTCAGTTTCTCAACTTCGTTGGAAAGATATTCACTATTAGATTCCATTATTTTTGGTTTCACTAAAATCCGGATTGTTTTGCACCCGGTACATTCAATTGAAGTTTGAAATCGAATTATCGAACTACCGCGCCATTTTCAACTCTATTTATAATTATATATAAATATTTATATTCTAACGACGACGCGTATACTATATACGTTCGAATTATATTCAAAATAAATTTCTCGTCGATATTATTTAAAATAATTCATTTTAAATTATCAAAACTCGCTAAAATTGCCAAAATAAAAAATTTTAAACTGGCCCAGATTTTACGGGTTGTTACACATTTATTCTGGTTTTGTTTATTTTGTTTGCAAATAAAATAAAAGGGCAAATTTAACATGTAATTTTGTTTGTAAAATAAAAAGGACAAATTTTTGTTACATAATAAAAAGGACAAATTTTTGTTACATAATAAAAAGGACAAATTTTTGTTAACATAATAAAAAGAACAAGTTTTTATGTCATTTTGTTAACATAGAAAAAGAACAAGTTTTTATGTCATTTTGTTAACATAATAAAAAGAAAAAGTTTTTATGTCATTTTGTTAACATAATAAAAAGAACAAGTTTTTATGTCATTTTGTTAACATAGAAAAAGAACAAGTTTTTATGTCATTTTGTTAACATAATAAAAAGAACAAGTTTTTATGTCATTTTGTTAACAAAATAAAAAAATAAAAAAAGAACAAGTGTTTATGTCATTTTTTTTAACATGATAAAAAGAACAAACTTTTATGTTATTTTGTTAACATAATAAAGAGACAAATTTTTACGTTATTTTGTCAACATAAATAAAAGGACAATTTTTATCTTTGTCTTGTCTACAAATTTAAAATACTAATTTTTATTTTTATTTTATAAAATGCAAGTTAAATCTTTATTTGTAAAACAAAATGTAAGTTTTAATCTTATTTTCATTTACAAATAAAGATGAGGCTTTTATTGTGATTCATCAAAAGTATACCACAATTTACATCATTGTGTTAGTATAGTTTCAATGACACAAATTACACTATGGTGTTAATATAGTTGAGATGACACCAATTTATATGTTAGGTTAACCTTGTTGTAATGACACCAATTTATATGTTGTGTTAACATTATTGAGATGACGCAAATTTACATCATCATGTTAATATTATTGTTATGACACAAGATTACATCGTTGTGTTAATTTAAATATTATGACCCCGAATTACATCGTTAAGTTAATGACATGGAAATTCACATTTTTACATATTAAAAATGTTATTAGACGGATTCACATTTTTATGTGTTAAAAATGTCATAAGTTAAAAATACATTTATGTTATTAAAATGTAGTTAAAATTAAAAATACATTTTTATGTTAATGAAACATAATCAAAGTGAAAGTACATTTTATGATATTTAAAATGTAATTAAGATGAAATTACATTTTATGATATTTAAAATGTAATTAAGATAAAAGTACATTTTATGTTATTAAAAATGTAATTAAGAGATAAGTACATTTATGTAATGTAGATGTAAATAAAAGTAGTATGTACATTTTTAATGTAAAAAGAAAATAAAAGTAGTATATACATTTTTAATGTAAAAAGAAAATAAAAGTAATATGTACATTTTTCTATGAAAGAAAATAAAGAAAAGAAACATTTTTCTATGAAAAGAAAATAAAGAAGAGAAACATTTTCTATGTAAAGATAATAAAGAAAAGAATAGAAAACATTATTTTCAATGTAAAGAAATAAAAGAAAGAATTTACATTTTCAATGTAAAGTAAAAGACATTTACATTGTATATGTAGATAAAAGGATAAAAGGAAAATATCATGTTTATTGAATATAAAAATATATAGCGTAAAAACATAATTTTTGTCGCATTAGAATTAGCGGACAAAAATATTCTTTTCATAAAGATATACTTAGTAAAACATAATTTTTGTCGCATTAGAATTGGCGAACAAAGATATTATTTTTATTTAATATAAAAATATACATAGTTAAAATCATTGTTTTTGTCGCATTAGAATTGGCGGACAAAAGACACCTTGTAGAAAATATGATTTTTGTCGCATTAGAATTGGCGGCCAAAAATATCATTTTATAAATAAAAGAATGGATTTTTAAATAGTGGAAATCGCTAAAAGGTTTGATTTATATATATGTATAATATAAATTAAAACTAAGCGAAACACGCGCGGTAGTTCGCGTCTTGAAATCATAACTTTAAACGGTTGTACCGAAAGATCCGACCGTTGAATTTCCCAAAATTGGACCCGTCAGGACCGTCTTGGAAAGAGCTTTCCAACGACATAAAATTTACCAAAATCTGACGGTTAGATTTTGAGATATGTTTAAAACAAATTTTGGTAAAAACAGCGCCAGGGTCACCCATCGACCCGAAGCGTCGTATAGTCTATTCGCACTATTTTTAAATAAATAAAAATAGAAATAAATCGCTATAAATAAATATGAACGACGTGAAATGTTTTAAATGATAATTATGCGATGGTTATTGAAAAGGCCGAGTTTAACTCATTTCAAATAATCAAACGATGATTTAAATCGAAATAATAGAAGACGATGTTGAAGACCGGCGATCTTCACGTCGAACGGTCAACGATGATTGAGACCTTGGACCGACTTGCTCCCAGGAAGGGGTTAATGTAGTAGTTGACCGGTCGTATGGGTTGATTGTCCGGATAAGCGAGAACCTCTCTGGTATCTCCGGTTTCGTTCAAACCCAAAACGGACTTGTATAGACGCGCGTCTGACGTTGGAACTCATTTCGTGTAAGTAAATCAATTTTTATTAATGTATGCTTGTTTGGTGGTAGAGAATTTATTCTCTGCTTAACACCCTTGTATATGTTAATAATTATCGGTAGCATGGCGCGAATTGTCAACGTGGCACGCTAAGATGCGAATGATCAAGGTTTTGTTGAAAAGCAGGCCTTGTTGAAGATGATCAAAGCACGGCCTGTTTAGGCGTAGCTTTGTGTATAACGTAACCTCACGAGCCTCACACCCCGGTATGGGTCAAAAACGGGATACAGACCGTAGGGAGTGCACACGTTTCTTTCTAGCTAGAGTTGTGTCAGGGACCTACCAACGCTGACATTTTACTTATGTGGATGATGGATTTTGAGGTACCTCGTGTTTTATAGGCCGTTGGTGGTCATACTATAGGTCCAAAGGGACCGGGAAATGTGTGTTCAGGCATAACCAATCCATACACATATGTGTGGACCGGCCCTACCGCTTCCAAGGGTTCACTGCGGGGGATCCTGAGGCATTTGCTAGAGTGTCTCGAATCGGAGAGGAGCTTGCCCCTAGCCTCGACTCATGATGGAAACCAATTCTCCAATACGACATTACGATTTTAGTTGTATACTTATATACGGCGGCATAATATATGGTACCTATGTCGTCTAGGATTAATACATTTATATTGAATGATTTATGAAAACATACACACACTAATAGTAATACGTTTGACGTATTTATCATCTTTTGACCATTATAAGGTAAAACCCTATCCTCTGGTGTGCGTTGCATTGTGTGATGGGACCTGGGTCTTATAATGGTTTCATTTTTCTAAAAAGTATTGCGTTGTTTAACGATTTACTTTATTTTATGCACTGGCAATCCAATGGAGTAAACCCGTTCCTCGTTAGCGGCGTGGTCCTGTGATTAGCCTTATTATTAGATAAGTTAAGTTAAGATTTCTCATACCAGTCCCATGACTGACCTGTAGTTTGTTTCACTGGCAAACTCGGGTGCCCATATTTTCCACACGGGCAGTCGAGTAGCTTGTTTTGCAGATATCATATTTACAGGATCCTGGTCTACAGCTGAAGCGATATTCGGAAAGCTCTGTATCCGTGTATTCCTTTCGGTTGTATATTTGTATTATTTTTCCGCTGCTATTTAAATGTAATTTAAGTCTTTGATCTTGTATTTCCAATATATATTATTCATATATACTCTGGAGTATTCTTGTACTCTGATGTAATTGTTGTAATCGGCAATAAGATGTTCTTCTGTTCGGTGTTCTGATGTGTGTTCTCAAAGCAATCCGGGCTTTCCTTCACGGGGAAGTTTGGGTCGTTTCATTTGGTATCAGAGCTTTGGTTTACAGAGCTCGAGAACAAGGCACATTAGAGCCGAACAAAAGAATTCGTCAGAGATTGGATTAGTAATATCCAATAAGAATAACTCGTTAGAGATGGGATCAGTAGTATCCTAGAACGAGTGTGAAGAGTATTATTTTCTTTAAAATTAAAAATATAAAAATGAAAACAAAATTTAGTTTTGAAAATTTTATCTTAAAATACGTATTTGAGTATATTATATTTTAATGTGGACAATCGAGTATATAAAGATTTCGAGTATACGAGTAATTAACGGATATTCGAAGTTTTAATATACTGGATAGATATAGAATCACACTCTAGTCGCCCGGAGATAATTCTGGTGATATGTCGACCATCACCAGTATTTATGTCCGAGTCTCAAAAATGGGATTTCAATATATTTCCATTGACTGGTATGAGAACCAACACTTAGTTAGGACACATTGCTGTGATTTGCACTAAAAATATGATTTTTGACTATATATAACAGTTATATATATTTAAAAAGTTAATCACCTAATTGATTGCTGGTTGTGATGTTTGATTATTAGTTTCACTAATTAAAATATTAGAATGATAATTAATTAAACCAATAAATAAATAAAATAAAATAGTTATATATATATATAACACGTTCCTTTTCGAGGACGAAAAGATTTTAAGTGGGGGCGATTGTAACAACCCGGAATTTTGGAACCAATTTAAAATTTTTATTTCAGGAAGTTTTAATAGAAAATGCGTCAAAAAAATAATAATAATAATGAACATTGGTTTAAATAGGAAAGTTGTTGTAACATAAAAACTCACATTTTCATGTAATAATATGATTCATTAAAAAGTTACACTTTAATGTAAAAAGAATCGTTACTGAATGATCGCTATTGAAAGAAATTTGGTTAACCTTAAAAACACATTTTTAATGTAAGATGAAACATATAAAAAGTTGCACAACTTAATAATCAAAGAAAATGAATCAAACATTAAAAAAAAAATGAATGAAATATGTGTGGTCCCATCATGCCTAGTCAACTAATTAGATTTCATTTGTCACCTACTACATATGTAGGGACAAGTGAAAGATAAAATTTAAAATATATATAACGAACCAAAAAAAAAAAGAAAAAAAGAAAAAAGAAAAAGGGGGGTGGGGCTTAATTAGAAATACGCAACTCCTATTCAATACCTCCTATTGCTCCTAAACCTAATCTCCATCTTTTCTTCCTCGGTTCCTCTCCAAGCCATAGCCACCATTCTCTTCTTCCTTCCTCCATTTTCTCCCTCCTCTCCACGAATTAATACCCAACGTATACACCTTTTCGAAGAGCTTTCCTCCCTCTATCCTCTCATACCCGAACCACCTCTCCTAGTGGCCTGTAGCGCCCCCACCGACGACGAGAAGTCGCCGCCGTTCGTGCCTCGCCCAGACCGCAGCTCGCCACCGAGTTGGCCGAGACTCCAGGCACCGGTGCACCACTCGTAGCCCTTCGACGCGCCGCCTCCCGATCGATCTCTGCTGCTTTGGATTGGATGCAAGATCGAGCTAAAGTTTTGAACCATAGTTGAAACCCACGGCCGATTTCTAAATTGAAGAAGAAGGGTATAAATCCTTTTTAGATATATTTTATTAAATAATTTAAATATTCTAACAAAATTTAAGCATAACTCGATCGTATTAATTCAGAATAACGTAATTTCTGAAGCGTTGGACTCGTGACGTAGAAGACTATTTTTCCATACTGATTTGGGACAATTTTGAATGAGTATGATTTTTGGCAATAAGCCAAGGCGGATCTATAAAGGTGAGATTTCTAAAATCTTAATAATTAAATAATATAATTATTATTCGCAATCGTTTGGATTTGTATGTATGTCTTGCGATGTGGTAATGTAGAATCTATATTGATGTGTGATTTGTAACGATCTTATGCTGTGTTAAAATAGCTATGTTAGTCCAGTTCTACATTCTGATGTAATCTATATGAGTCCTCATCTTTATTACTGTTATTTTTTTTTTATATACAAATGGAAATTTTAATTTATAAGGAAATATGGGAATTTTATTTTTATTTACAAAGTAATAAAGGAAAAGCTTGGATCTTAGTTTTGTTAACAAAATAATAGACAATCTTTGTCATTTATTTTGTTTACAAAATAAAAGACAAAGTTCTTATACAAAATTTGTCTACAAAATAAATGACAAAGTTTTTACTTTGATTTTTATTCTCATTTTATTTTCTTAAATAAAATTTAAAACATTTATTCTGGTTTTGTTTATTTTGTTTGCAAATAAAATAAAAGGGCAAATTTAACATGTAATTTTGTTTGTAAAATAAAAAGGACAAATTTTTGTTACATAATAAAAAGGACAAATTTTTGTTACATAATAAAAAGGACAAATTTTTATGTCATTTTGTTAACATAGAAAAAGAACAAGTTTTTATGTCATTTTGTTAACATAGAAAAAGAACAAGTTTTTATGTCATTTTGTTAACATAATAAAAAGAACAAGTTTTTATGTCATTTTGTTAACATAATAAAAAGAACAAGTTTTTATGTCATTTTGTTAACATAGAAAAAGAACAAGTTTTTATGTCATTTTGTTAACATAATAAAAAGAACAAGTTTTTATGTCATTTTGTTAACAAAATAAAAAAATAAAAAAAGAACAAGTGTTTATGTCATTTTTTTTAACATGATAAAAAGAACAAACTTTTATGTTATTTTTTTAACATAATAAAGAGACAAATTTTTACGTTATTTTGTCAACATAAATAAAAGGACAATTTTTATCTTTGTCTTATCTACAAATTTAAAATACTAATTTTTATTTTTATTTTATAAAATGCAAGTTAAATCTTTATTTGTAAAACAAAATGTAAGTTTTAATCTTATTTTCATTTACAAATAAAGATGAGGCTTTTATTGTGATTCATCAAAAGTATACCACAATTTACATCATTGTGTTAGTATAGTTTCAATGACACAAATTACACCGTGGTGTTAATATAGTTGAGATGACACCAATTTATATGTTAGGTTAACCTTGTTGTAATGACACCAATTTATATGTTGTGTTAACATTATTGAGATGACGCAAATTTACATCATCATGTTAATATTATTGTTATGACACAAGATTACATCGTTGTGTTAATTTAAATATTATGACCCCGAATTACATCGTTAAGTTAATGACATGGAAATTCACATTTTTACATATTAAAAATGTTATTAGACAGATTCACATTTTTATGTGTTAAAAATGTCATAAGTTAAAAATACATTTATGTTATTAAAATGTAGTTAAAATTAAAAATACATTTTTATGTTAATGAAACATAATCAAAGTGAAAGTACATTTTATGATATTTAAAATGTAATTAAGATGAAATTACATTTTATGATATTTGAAATGTAATTAAGATAAAAGTACATTTTATGTTATTAAAAATGTAATTAAGAGATAAGTACATTTATGTAATGTAAATGTAAATAAAAGTAGTATGTACATTTTTAATGTAAAAAGAAAATAAAAGTAGTATATACATTTTTAATGTAAAAAGAAAATAAAAGTAATATGTACATTTTTCTATGAAAGAAAATAAAGAAAAGAAACATTTTTCTATGAAAAGAAAATAAAGAAGAGAAACATTTTCTATGTAAAGATAATAAAGAAAAGAATAGAAAACATTATTTTCGATGTAAAGAAATAAAAGAAAGAATTTACATTTTCAACGTAAAGTAAAAGACATTTACATTGTATATGTAGATAAAAGGATAAAAGGAAAATATCATGTTTATTGAATATAAAAATATATAGCGTAAAAACATAATTTTTGTCGCATTAGAATTAGCGGACAAAAATATTCTTTTCATAAAGATATACTTAGTAAAACATAATTTTTGTCGCATTAGAATTGGCGAACAAAGATATTATTTTTATTTAATATAAAAATATACATAGTTAAAATCATTGTTTTTGTCGCATTAGAATTGGCGGACAAAAGACACCTTGTAGAAAATATGATTTTTGTCGCATTAGAATTGGCGGCCAAAAATATCATTTTATAAATAAAAGAATGGATTTTTAAATAGTGGAAATCGCTAAAAGGTTTGATTTATATATATGTATAATATAAATTAAAACTAAGCGAAACACGCGCGGTAGTTCGCGTTTTGAAATCATAACTTTAAACGGTTGTACCGAAAGATCCGACCGTTGAATTTCCCAAAACTGGACCCGTCAGGACCGTCTTGGAAAGAGCTTTCCAACGACATAAAATTTACCAAAATCTGACGGTTAGATTTTGAGATATGTTTAAAACAAATTTTGGTAAAAACAGCGCCAGGGTCGCCCATCGACCCGAAGCGTCGTATAGTCTATTCGCACTATTTTTAAATAAATAAAAATAGAAATAAATCGCTATAAATAAATATGAACGACGTGAAATGTTTTAAATGATAATTATGCGATGGTTATTTGAAAAGGCCGAGTTTAACTCATTTCAAATAATCAAACGATGATTTAAATCGAAATAATAGAAGACGATGTTGAAGACCGGCGATCTTCACGTTGAACGGTCAACGATGATTGAGACCTTGGACTGACTTGCTCCCGGGAAGGGGTTGATGTAGTAGTTGACCGGTCGTATGGGTTGATTGTCCGGATAAGCGAGAACCTCTCTGGTATCTCCGGTTTCATTCAAACCCAAAACGGACTTGTATAGACGCGCGTCTGACGTTGGAACTCGTTTCGTGTAATTAAATCAATTTTTATTAATGTATGCTTGTTTGGTGGTAGAGAATTTATTCTCTGCTTAACACCCTTGTATATGTTAATAATTATCGGTAGCATGGCGCGAATTGTCAACGTGGCACGCTAAGATGCGAATGATCAAGGTTTTGTTGAAAAGCAGGCCTTGTGGAAGATGATCAAAGCACGGCCTGTTTAGGCGTAGCTTTGTGTATAACGTAACCTCACGAGCCTCACACCCCGGTATGAGTCAAAAACGGGATACGGACCGTAGGGAGTGCACACGTTTCTTTCTAGCTAGAGTTGTGTCAGGGACCTACCAGCGCTGACATTTTACTTATGTGGATGATGGATTTTGAGGTACCTCGTGTTTTATAGGCCGTTGGTGGTCATACTATAGGTCCAAAGGTACCGGGAAACGTGTGTTCAGGCATAACCAATCCATACACATATGTGTGGACCGGCCCTACCGCTTCCAAGGGTTCACTGCGGGGGATCCTGAGGCATTTGCTAGAGTGTCTCGAATCGGAGAGGAGCTTGCCCCTAGCCTCGACTCATGATGGAAACCAATTCTCCAATACGACATTACGATTTTAGTTGTATACTTATATACGGCGGCATAATATATGGTACCTATGTCGTCTAGGATTAATACATTTATATTGAATGATTTATGAAAACATACACACACTAATAGTAATACGTTTGACGTATTTATCATCTTTTGACCATTATAAGGTAAAACCCTATCCTCTGGTATGCGTTGCATTGTGTGATGGGACCTGGGTCTTATAATGGTTTCATTTTTCTAAAAAGCATTGCGTTGTTTAACGATTTACTTTATTTTATGCACTGGCAATCCAATGGAGTAAACCCGTACCGCGTTAGCGGCGTGGTCCTGTGATTAGCCTTATTATTAGATAAGTTAAGTTAAGATTTCTCATACCAGTCCCATGACTGACCTGTAGTTTGTTTCACTGGCAAACTCGGGTGTCCATATTTTCCACACGGGCAGTCGAGTAGCTTGTTTTGCAGATATCATATTTACAGGATCCTGGTCTACAACTGAAGCGATATTCGGAAAGCTCTGTATCCGTGTATTCCTTTCGGTTGTATATTTGTATTATTTTTCCGCTGCTATTTAAATGTAATTTAAGTCTCTGGTCTTGTATTTCCAATATATATTATTCATATATACTCTGGAGTATTCTTGTACTCTGATGTAATTGTTGTAATCGGCAATAAGATGTTCTTCTGTTCGGTGTTCTGATGTGTGTTGTTCTCAAAGCAATCCGGGCTTTCCTTCACGGGGAAGTTTGGGTCGTTTCATGTTAACTATTAAATACCTAACTGGAAAAGAATAAGAGTTGTTAAAAAAAGGTGTCTATAACAATTGACAAAAAGGAAATATTGTAATAGGCATCTTTACAGTAAAAGAGTTGTTAAAAATATGTTTATTACAACTTTTAAGGAAATGCTTATTTCAAATTTATTCAAGATGATTTCAACTTTTTAATTTTTTCAAAATATAAAATATAATTATCAACTATAATTATTAAATACAATTATTTAAAGTTAATTATTGAATACAATTATTTAAAATTAATTATTGAATACTATATATCATTTCATAAGTATTAAATTTTATTATTAATTAGTAAATAATTATTATAATAAATTGATATTTTCATTATTTAGGGAAATAATTATAAAAGAACATATTAAAATTTTAAGATTTTGCGTAACATATGCTAGCATACTGACTGAAATTTGTGATGAAAACAGAGAACTTAATTAAGAATTTAGTAATTACATCGGTTATGAGAAAATATTATTTTGCTAATTCTAAATCAGCAATTATTATAAATTATTTATTATGGAAGTAAATTATAATTTATTACTACTTATAAATCATTAATTAGAATAAATTAATTATTAATTATTCAACATGTTTATAATTATTAGAAAATAACACTAAAGTATATCTTAGAAAAATAATATAAACATCTCTTGCAAATATGTTGGAATTTTACTGCAAAATAGCTTTGATAAATATTCGTCGGTATTCTGTCTGTATTTGTAGCGGAAAATAGCGACAGAAAACTTCTGTCGGTAATTTGACGCAATTTGCAACGAATTAGTGAGGGATGACAGAAGGCGACGGTAATAAATAAAAGAAAAATGTTTGAAAATACAAAAAACTATCCCTTACAAATCACATGGAAATCCGTCGCAAATTAGCAATAGAAATTTCCACTTCTAAAAATTTGACGCTAAATAAGTGTTTTCTTGTAGTGACATTGGTGTATAGATGTTGCTTAAACTATACGAAAAAAGTGGGTCGTTACAACTTTTGCTTCTTGCACCATGTATTATTAATGTTTGTTGAAGTTTCCATTAGTTGCCATGCTTGTGTTACTGTTGTACACTTGTACATAGTGAAACTACACACACATATATACATATTTATGTGTGTGTATATATGTATGTCCGTCCACATTACATTGTTGAGCAGACTTGTATTTCTGGCTTGTCTTGGGTATATATGTATTCACTTCAATATGTATGGTCTTGTGTTTGTGACATCATTTGCTGCACACACATGCATGTAACATGTCATTCATACTTGTGCACACTTGTCCCTTTGCCTAGCTTGACCAATCTGAGATGCTCCTGAATGTTGGTTGGACTTGTAACTAGCTTTGAACTGTGCTTCACCATTGCATGCACTCATATTGAGTTATATATATATACATATATATACATGTGTGTATGTATATATGTCTCGATTTGACCATGTTCACTTGTTTAATGCCTTGTGCTTGCACCATATTGAGTATGCTTGTTGCTTTTTCCATTTTCCATTTCTCTTGATCTTTTTGGCTTGAACTGTGCACTCACTAATTTTTGACCATATTTCCCCTGCACATTATAAATATATGTGTATATACATACACATGTATGTGTATACATGTATTGTGCATGTGCAATCTTATTTTCTATTTACATCAGCAGACCACTATACGATGAGTCGTGGCTGGTCAAGATCTGCAGACCACAAATGGGAGTTGAGGCTAGTCTTGATCAGCATACCACTATAGCTGTGTTGAGGCTGATCTGTAGGTACAGACATTGTGGTACTTACAGTGAATCACTGTGAATATCACAAGTAGTCTAGAAATAGTTAGATGTATATACATATCAGACCAAGTCAATAAATATAATGAGAAACTCACCAAAATTCTAAGGCAAATAAAATTTAAAATAAATTTATACTTGCTATAATTTAAATCTTTTTTGTTCAAGTTTACTATGTGTGTTTCTGTGCCAAATATGCAGGTGACTGGACTAAATCTGAAGCAGACTAAAGATAAGCGTGTAAGTGAGTGTATATGTGTATGTACATGAGAGAGTGTGTGTAACTAATTCTGAGTGACTGAGTGTTGTAATGAGGAACAATTGTAAATGTAAATTTGTACAGTTGTATTATATGACAGTGAAATGTACAATAGTAGAGTTAAGGGTTTTGTACTATTCAAATGTTGAAATAAAGATATTATTTTTGAATAAAACACTATTCGAATATTTAAATTCTTGTGCAATAGTATTCAATTCAAAAATAAATATTTATTTCAGTTTGTGATGAAATATGGAATAGTACAGATACAAACATATTTATAATAATATATATGTTGATTATCATCAAACAAAAATCATATTGTTATATACAATATACCTATGGGGTTGACTCACCATGAAATAGCCTGTGCATATATGTGAACTTTTTCTTGCCATATCGCCAGTATATTTGCCTTGACTATATGTTGTTTAGTCTTGTTATTGTGCTTTGTAATTGCTACTCATTGTGCATTTTTGTGATTGCTCCTGCTGATCGTTCTACTTTATGATATATATACTTGTTATATAATTGTAAATGGTATACCTGGTATATACATATGAGACTATTATATCAGATATTTATTTACAACCCCATGCTTTTTGGAGTTGATGTATTCTGACTACTATGTACTGATATTCATTTATCAGTTTCTTCCGCTAATGTGATCTCTTATATATTATTATTCTATTTATGTTCATGTATATTCAGTGTATTATATATTTTCATTCCTTTGTGAGATCTCGTCATAGTGTTTTATTCTAATTTAACCTAAAAAACATGTGTTTTACCATATTTGGAAGTAAGGCGATGTTGTAAGGCGCCTACTTTTGAGCACCACGAAGAGCCCGTCATTACATTTGGGATCAAAGCTTAAGCTCAACAATTAGGAAAAATAAAACAAGTTGTACATTGAGAGGTTGTATTTTTTTGCAGTATAATGTTGTATACACCGCTTGTCTTCTAGACTTGACTTGTTTCTACCGCTAGTTGCTAAGCTATTTTTGTTAGGCTATCCATAGGAGGTGACAAATACACCACTTGTCTTTTGAACTTGGTATGTTTCTACCATTTGTTACTAAGTTATTTTCATCACGTTATCCATATGAGCTGACAAAATATTTGTAGATAAGCAGTTTGAGATGCTTGATTAGTTCAATGACTATAAGATGCTCTGTCCATTATAAACATTTCCCCGTGATTACGATTAGTGCTAGAGGTGGTGTATCCCTTTGGGTATCAATATTTCCAGCTCCACTAGCTTTAGGCTCTTTAAAATATTGTTGGAATTTCCTTAGCCTAAGAGAGGTCCATATCTAGGTCCTGAGATTGTTGTAGAGACATGATCTTTGACACATGCATGAGAAGGCCTCTACCGATATAAGTTAGGGATTATTCTTGCAATTGAGATTATCCTCGGCACTTTGGAAAGAGAGGCTTTAGCTGAGTGTGTTGCACATTTTAGGTTACTGATATGATTACCCATGATTTTTGATTTGTTTAGGCATCACTTTAAATTCTCAATTTATTTCTAAATTAGGAAGAGCATATAGATTTAGTATTCCATCCATTCTGAGATAGATATCTTATCAGTGAGTGAGTGTTATTTGGTTTAACCTTCTGTATCTCTAGGTTTGAGATGATCAATACTCCATTGTTATGGGAAAAGAGATTTTCCTTGGGTCTTATGAATTGATTGGTGGTTCATTGCTTAGCTTTATACCTGATAGGTGACGCTTTTGAACATATTATTGGGATTGTTCCTATGTTGCGAATGCCCATCGGACACTGCTATAGTAACAAAAGTCAAAAGAAACCGAACTCCAACCAAAGCACAATGACCTTAATACAAGGATGATCAAGCTTGTTCAAAAAGGAAAGTTAGTCGAATATGGTATTTCCATGGCATATGGGAGGCATTTAGCGATGAAATATCATCTAACAAGAGTGAAGCATAAGTGTTTAATTTACGATCGACTTGGTTACTTAAAGAAAGTTTTTCCTATATTTTGAGGGGTAGTAAGTGACAATGACTTATGCTTCTCAGCATTACCAGGTTTTAGCAGGATTACAACCCATGAAATCGAAAGAAGCTTATGTAGCGGCATATGCTGCATTTTTTCTATGATTCGCTTCTACTCCTGTCTAACACTTGAGTGGTATATTTTAATATTTTGTAGTTACTCAGTAGATAAACTAATTTGACACTTTCCATAGTAGCTACATTCTTTGGTAGAAGATAACCCTTGTATTAGTCACCTTAATTGCACAGTCAGGGTGAATCGATTGAAATGTGACCATTCGTACTTAATGCATGAGCTTTCGAGTTGAGTGGGTTCAGTCCATGAAGTTTGACTTGGATTTATGTCCAGATAGGGTTTGTTAGATGCCTAAGAATTAACAGAAACCAAGCGGATTGCATATGGGCATTTTTCTAGAGTTACTTGTGTTATGATTGCTTTTCTTTTAATCTTAGGTGATGGAGTAATCCCATGTGATGGAAGGTACATTTTCTACGATTTTCTTATTCATATGCCCTTCTTAACCTATGATTTGATCATAGACATTCTAGGTGATTTACATCGGTTAGTATAGAGTCTTTACTTGATTATCATAGATGAATACTTGAGTCTGGTTTTTGGGATGACTATGAGATTTTCGAAAGGCGACCTTATTAACGTTAGGTGGTTTCAATAGTTGGATTAAGGAATTGGATTGGAGTCTGCGTAGATGGACTTAAGCGACGTACCCTAACTTAATAAAGAAATATTATGAGCAGATAAAGGATTGGAATAGGCATCAATTTATTCTTAATGATCTTTAGTTATTGTAAATTTTAATGCAGTATAATCATTGTGTGGGAGAGTTTGGAGATAGAATTTTTCGACTAGTTTTGTGGCGATTCAAATAATCTCCTAAGTCACATGATAATACTTGCCTAGGAGAGTGTTACACTACACTTAGTGTAACTCCCCACATCCTTTAGTGTCACTCACAAAGGGAATGCACTAAGTTCCGTGGAGCATTTAGGGTAAAAGATGCAGATAAATTACAAGACAGACAAAATTAAAACAGCGGAAAATAAAACTATACTTTATTGATAAAATAGTTTGTACAACAATTGTTTTCCAATATCATAGTATCATCTGTCTTACAAAATAAAGAAGCATAAAATAACATTTATAATCCCCAATGTAGAATAAGCCAGCCATAGCAGCAGAAAAAGAGAGTCCAAAGCACTTTGTCAAAGAATCTTCGAGCTTGGGAAGAGTGACGGTCCAATCTAACCTGAGCTATACTATTCCCTCCCCTCCTTAACTACCTGGGGGGGGGGGGGGAGGGTGAACGGAAGAAAAGAAGACGAAAGAAAACTGGGTCAGACATAAAGTCTGGTAAGTTCAGTTACTTCTAGCATGTGAACAAGGAAAAACAAAACGACATGAATTAACTGAATACAAGACAATACCATGATGATAGGGCCAACAAGATAGGATAAGATTAACACAAGATATGCTAAGACAAGATAAACTGGATATGCTTTAATACTTTCTCCGCTTCGCTATTAACCTGTTATTATGGTTTCTATGTCTCTGCACCACCTATCTATTGTCCCAACTAGTAATCGGTCTAAAATGACAACGCGATCCCAATCCTAGTAATTGTGGTTGCCTTTAGGCGTACATTTATTATTTATTACCTAGATCTAATCTAGGGTTTTATATCAAAGTGCTTCCTAGATTCCACTCGGGTTTACGTGGCTCATCTAATGCTTCACAGATTCAGGGTTTATGCCACCTAGGTCCAACTAGGGATTACGCTACATGTCGAACGATGCCCCTAGTCTAGGACACACTACCTAGAGCGGTATATGTTCCTAGACTTTCCCCACGTATGTGTCGCGAATCGTTTATCGCTGTCTAGATGCACATGTCCTGAAATGTGCGACCCGAGTCCTGTGGCAGGGCTAATCAAGAAACACGGAACTCGATCGGGAGCTTTCAGATATCTGCCGATGCAGATGCTAAGGTCTGTTTTTCCAGTGGCTATGGTCCCACCTGACCCCTCCCTCAACTAATGAAAGGCGCACCTTGAAAAATGAGAACTATACGCAAGCCCTCTATGCCCCACTAACCTATGGCCATCCGCACCCATAACTAGATAGCAAGTATATGGTCTGTTGTAGTTCTCCGCCTTTCCGCTTCACGTATCTCGATTGACTCAAGATGGTAGGTAGACGACGAGTTGCTATCACAGGGCTACTGATCTCGTCGAATCACGCTAGTCCATCCTAGTCTTTAGGTTGCCTTATATTGCAACCAAGGCATGCCCTTGGTTCTTCTGACGCAGACCTTAAGCTCTGTGAGCCCAGGCGGATCATCTGCAGCCTCACAGAGGGATACCAAGAGTACCCTCACGTCCCCTTGAAGCCGCATGCTTCATCACCCAGCTTGTTTGAGCCTCCCTTAAGATCAGATGGACGTTCGCTCCTTTTTGCGTTCAACTAAGGATTACTACTTAGTTCTCCTAACTAAGGTTTACCACTTAGTTTCCTGAATCGTGGTTTTCCTTTAACCAAGGTTTATTACTTAGCCCCCTTTAACTAAGGTTTACTACTTAGTTCTCTTTTCTCATCATTTTGGATTGGTTAAGTGTCATCAGTCAATTCAAGTTAACTTAACCCATTCATTTGTCCTGTTAAACTGGTTAAGTGTTATCAGTATTTCATGTTGACTTAACCCTACCACAAATCAAGTTATATTGGTTAAGTATTTCTTATTACTTAACCCCACCCCTTCATCTTGTATTGGTTAAGTGTTCCTTTTTAACTTAACCTTGCCTATCTGTTTTAACTAACACGTTATAACAGTTAAGTGTTCCCTTAGTTAACTTAACCCTAGCATTGGTTTGATTAACATGCTCTAATGGTTAAGTATTGTCCCTTCATGTTTTTAACTTAACCCTATTCATTTATCACACTCTGATGGTTAAGTGTTCAAGCTTACTTACCCTACGGTCTAGTCCAGCTAACATATTAAATTGGCTTAAGTGTATTAAATTTACTTAACCCCAACCTCAAGTCTAGTTAACATGTTAAATTGGCTAAGTGTATTAACTTTACTTATCCCCAACCTCTAGTCTAGTTAACATGTTAAATTGGCTAAGTGTATTGAATTTACTTAACCCCCACTTTCTAGTCTGGTTAACATATTAAATTAGCTAAGTGTTTTTATTAGTTACTTAACCCCTACAAATCTTGTCTTGTTACAATGTTAAGTTGGTTAAGTGTTCTAGTTAACTTAACCCTATCATTCTAACTTGACTATGTTAAGTTGGTTAAGTGTTCATATGGACTTAACCCTCCCATTCTGGCTTAACTGTGTTAAGTTGGTTAAGTGTTCTTATGGACTTAACCCTCCCATTCTAGCTTAACTTTAATTGTCTTATTAAAGCACCAGCCACTCACATTAGACAGGTATTGTTGTGGCTGCCGGTATGCCGGTTGGTTCCGGGCAGTCTTACGCCACAACTCAGTCTAACCTCGGGCCTTTATCGGGCTCAATGCCTTAACCTCCCACATTGGATAGGTATTGTTGTGATCACTGGACAGCCGGGCGGGTCCGGGCAGGTTTACATCACAACTCAATCCAACCTCGGGTTAAGCATGTTCGTATTGCCTAAATTTACTTTTCTCATTTAGGATAAATTCTATAAGTAAATTTCCCCTAATTTACTTATTCCATTATTACTCTTTTAATGTACATTGTCAACATTTATTATTATGGCCCATTTTCCCTATATATCATATTTATAGTTTTTGGTATGTAAATTATACCAAATTAAGTGTCACTAACCATGATTATTCTAAACATGACAATTTCTCACAATTATGACTAAATTCAAAATTTGTGCTAATATACTTATTATGCCAAATTAACTTTAATTGACCCAATTCTGATTTAACATCCTAATTTACAGTTTATGGCAAGACTAGAATTATTATTCTAGTTTACCGTTTTCGCCTAAAACTTAGCTTACTTGCCAATACTAAATTTAATATGTCAAATTACATATTCCATAATTCATGTCAAATTTTCAAATTTGCGTTCTAATAAACATGCCATAATACATGTTCTAAATTATGTCAATCACAATTATGTTCATGTTCCAAATTTTGCCAATTTTCAAGTTTACAAATACGTTTTAGTCAATTTCATGTTTTCCCAAATCGTGTTCCCACCGTTCGTATAATCGTGATTCATCCTAGATTATAAATAAATCTAGATTCATGGATAAAAGGGAATGAACCAAAATGCCATGAAAAGATAGACATAATAACTGGCATAAGATGATAATTCACTAATTTCAGATCAAACAAATTACACTGAATAAATTGATTTAAATCTTCAAGGCCTATAGATCTGATAATATTATGACATGAAAAGGATTGAATAAATACATGTATATGGGTAGATCTAACTTAATAGATAAATTCCCATAATCAAGATCCAAGGATAATTAAGTATAGACTGGAATAAATAATCAAGTTTAGATCCAATTTCACAGTCATAATCTTAGGCAATAATATTATGTTCATGAATCATAGGTAATTATCCACTATTGTCCTTGTCATAGTCATAGGCATTGGTTTATGGTCCTAGTCAAAGGCTTATGTTCATAGTCAAAGGCTTATGTTCATAGTCAAAGGCATATGGTTTCAAAGGCCACAGTTCCATATTCATAATCTTAAGCATTGGCAATTTAGTCACAATGTGTTCTAGGCCATAATCAAGAATCAGATCCAAAGTCATAAACAAGCACAGATTCAATGAAATGATAAGGCATATTTCTTATATTCTTTTAATTTCATGTCACAAATAGAAAAAGGCATTCAAATCTAAAAAGTAACCGACTTACATTGATTGGATCTAGAAAAGAATAGAAAGATAGCGTTGCTTGAAGCCGTTGAATCTTTACTTGAATCCTAACTTGTTTTGAATCTTCTCTTGAAAGACTTGAGCAGCATATCCTCGTCTTGATTTATATTTTATTTTAATCTATTTATTTAGATTTATAGGAAGAAGAAGAAGCCATGTCCATCAAGAATTTGTGCAGCATAAGGTTAGAGAAGAATGGTGCAAAGAGAAGGAGACTAGGGGGCTGTTTATATAGGATTGCAAGTTAATTTGAGTCGTCGATGAAGCCAAGGTTAATCAAAGCCATCCGTTCTAAAGAGAAGCCAATTATGTTCACAATTACTTTCTTAATGTACATTATTAACATTTATTATTAATTTTGTATGCACATTAGATACATCCCCCCTTTACACATTTATTATTAAATTTGTATGCACATTAGATACATCTCCCCTTTACACATTTATTATTAAATTTGTATGCACATTAGATACATCTCCCCTTTACACATTTATTATTAAATTTGTATGCACATTAGATACATCTCCCCTTTACACATTTATTATATTAAGCATTGGTTATTCTTAAATTAGTAACTTTAGTGTTAACAGAAATACGGGGTGTTACATTCTCCCCTCCTTAAAGGATTTCGACCCCGAAATCTTCAAGTCAAGAAGAATGTAAATCCTACCACCCAATCATCCATCTACTCAACCATCAAACACAGGCATCCATTGTCCTTAAAGACTTCTAATGCTTGTATGTTCATATGCATAGCGTGTGTTCATGTCTTTATCTAATGCAAAATCAGGCGGTCTACTGATTTAGTTGACCTCCTTAATGCAAATCATGTCAGTGCCATGCGTCCAATATGTATGCAAATCCTAATGATACATATTATTTCTATATGAGTGCACAATCATTCACTAAAATGCGACATCCATATGATAACACATTAAGTTCAATTCATAAACAAATACATATATGTAAATGAAATATGAAGGCGTCTGAGCTGATCTAGTGCCTAATACGTGTGTATATGCATTCACGAGCAACCACTAGCAACCATTCGCAACCATCAACCATAACATGTTTCAAATACATGTTTACATCCAAAAGGGTTCTACCTAAGGATCGATGATACGTCCTAGAGGATATACCTTAAAAGCTAGAAATTAGTATGCATAGAATTCCTAAAAAAAGGAATCAAGGATGTACCCTTAAGAAAAAGGGTATGAGGCGCGTATGCCTTATCTTCAATCTCCCGTATCACGTCTTCTTGAGCTTTACTCAACTGTACCTTAACAGATTCAACTTCACGATTGCGAAGTTTCTTGACCTCCATTTCCAAAATAAACAAATGTCAACCATGATATTGAGTGTATATACTAGGATGATCAGAGGTCTCTCCTCTTAGCTTATCCATCATGCCATAACTATGAGGGTCAAAAGGTCACTACGTACTTTTTTTACCTCTCTTAAGGTTAGTCCTTCTCTATATAGAGCGCCTGCCACAACTATTCATCTCTCAAGCAAACCATCCTAGTCGAACTCGACATCCCTCAAGTACAAGCCCCAAAGGCCTAAACCAATATCAGACAAGCACCCGAGGAATGTCTCCTCCGAATTTGGACGATCTACGTGAGATGATCTAAGCAAAAATAACCAAACACTTGAGCACTAGTTGGGATCTTTTACTATACAAGTACTAAGGTGCAGAGACTCAACTATAGAAGCAAATATGAACAAATGCGAAGTGCTAAAACCAAAAGAAAGAGTACAAATAGAAAAGCTAGACTCTTCCAACAGAACTTTACTACCTTTCTCCTAGGTACGCTTAGTGGTGAAAGCACGTACTTGCCCTTCTGAAAATCTTGTCCTTTGTTCTTAATTATATGCCATATTCTGCCATAGTAAAGATACTTCCTCTTGTCTTAGGTTTTATAATCCCTTCCTCCTTCGTCAGCCAAGTCTACATCCATGAATTCCTCATCCTTGGGTTGTGCTCCTTAGCCAAACTCCTAATCCTCTTTCGTGTGTAATCATGTTGACAAATCTCTCGAAAGCTGCCTCCATCGTACAGAAAACCCTACTAAGCTTGAAAGAAAACTAGCCGTAGTTGAAACTACTACGGTTATAGATGGAAGTCGGGCACTACTTCGCCCTTCGATGAGGTTACCTCCCAGAAAGCCAGGAGCCCCAGAGACTCAAGAAAGAAGGGGACAAGAATTCAAAAAGACAATCAGAAGATAGTGCGTATGGCTTTTGGGGAATATGCCTTTAAAACAAAACTTTTCTTTTGAAAATGTTTCTTTTAAAACTGTTTGAAAATAATATTTTTTTTCAAATCTTTTATCTGATCCGGTAAACTTCAGCTCTGATGCCACGTGTAACACCCCACATCCTTTAGTGTCACTCACAAAGGGAATGCACTAAGTTCCGTGGAGCATTTAAGGTAAAAGATGCAGATAAATTACAAGACTGACAAAATTAAAACAGTGGAAAATAAAACTTTACTTTATTGATAAAATAGTTTATACAACAATTGTTTTCCAATATCAGAGTATCAACTGTCTTATAAAATAAAGAAGCATAAAATAACATTTATATTCCCCAATGTAGCATAAGCCAGCCATAGCAGCAGAAAAAGAGAGTCCAAAGCACTTTGTCGAAGAATCTTCGAGCTTGGGAAGAGTGACGGTCCAATCTAACCTGTGTTATACTATTCCCTCCTTAACTACCTGGGGGGGGGGGGACGGAAGAAAAGAAGACGAAAGAAAACTGGGTCAGACATAAAGTATGGTAAGTTCAGTTACTTCTAGCATGTGAACAAGGAAAAACAAAACGACATGAATTAACTGAATACAAGACAATACCATGATGATAGGGCCAACAAGATAGGATAAGATTAACGCAAGATATGCTAAGACAAGATAAACTGGATATGCTTTAATACTTTCTCCGCTTCGCTATTAACCTGTTATTATGGTTTCTATGTCTCTGCACCACCTATCTATTGTCCCAACTAGTAATCTGTCTAAAATGATAACGCGATCCCAATCCCAGTAATTGTGGTTGCCTTTAGGCGTACATTTATTATTTATTACCTAGATCTAATCCAGGGTTTTATATCAAAGTGCTTCCTAGATTCCACTCGGGTTTACGCGGCTCATCTAATGCTTCACAGATTCAGGGTTTATGCCACCTAGGTCCAACTAGGGATTACGCTACCTGTCGAACGATGCCCCTAGTCTAGGACACACTACCTAGAGCGGTATATGTTCTTAGACTTTCCCCACGTATGTATCGCGAATCGTTTATCGCTGTCTAGATGCACATGTCCTGAAATGTGCGACCCGAGTCCTATGGCAGGGCTAATCAAGAAACACGGAACTCGGTCGGGAGCTTTCAGATATCCGCCGATGCAGATGCTAAGGTCTATTTTTCTAGTGGCTATGGTCCCACCTGACCCCTCCCTCAACTAATGAAAGACACACCTTGAAAAATGAGAACTATACGCAGGCCCTCTATGCCCCCACTAACCTATGGCCATCCGCACCCATAACTAGATAGCAAGTATATGGTCTATTGGAGTTCTCCGCCTTTCCGCTTCCTGTATCTCGATTGACTCAAGATGGTAGGTAGACGACGAGTTGCTATCACAGGGCTACTGGTCTCGTCGAATCACGCTGGTCCATCCTAGTCTTTAGGTTGCCTTATATTGCAACCAAGGCATACCCTTGGTTCTTCTGACGCAGACCTTAACCTCTGTGAACCCAGGCGCATCATCTGCAGCCTCACAGAGGGATACCAAGAGTACCCTCACGTCCCCTTGAAGCCGCATGCTTCATCACCCAGCCTGTTTGAGCCTCCCTTAAGATCAGATGGACGTTCGCTCCTTTTTGCGTTCAACTAAGGATTACTACTTAGTTCTCCTAACTAAGGTTTACCACTTAGTTTCCGGAATCGTGGTTTTCCTTTAACCAAGGTTTATTACTTAGCCCCCTTTAACTAAGGTTTACTACTTAGTTCTCTTTTCTCATCATTTTGGATTGGTTAAGTGTCATCAGTCAATTCAAGTTAACTTAACCCATTCATTTGTCCTGTTAAACTGGTTAAGTGTTATCAGTATTTCATGTTGACTTAACCCTACCACAAATCAAGTTATATTGGTTAAGTATTTCTTATTACATAACCCCACCCCTTCATCTTGTATTGGTTAAGTGTTCCTTTTTAACTTAACCTTGCCTATCTGTTTTAACTAACATGTTATAACGGTTAAGTGTTCCCTTAGTTAACTTAACACTAACATTGGTTTGATTAACATGCTCTAATGGTTAAGTATTGTCCCTTCATGTTTTTAACTTAACCCTATTCATTTATCACACTCTAATGGTTAAGTGTTCAAGCTTACTTAATCCTACGGTCTAGTCCAGCTAACATATTAAATTGGCTAAGTGTATTAAATTTACTTAACCCCAACCTCAAGTCTAGTTGACACGTTAAATTGGCTAAGTGTATTAACTTTACTTATCCCCAACCTCTAGTCTAGTTAACATGTTAAATTGGCTAAGTGTATTGAATTTACTTAACCCCCACTTTCCAGTCTGGTTAACATATTAAATTGGCTAAGTGTTTTTCTTAGTTACTTAACCCCTACAAATCTTGTCTTGTTACCATGTTAAGTTGGTTAAGTGTTCTAGTTAACTTAACCCTATCGTTCTAACTTAACTGTGTTAAGTTGGTTAAGTGTTCCTATGGACTTAACCCTCCCATTCTGGCTTAACTGTGTTAAGTTGGTTAAGTGTTCTTATGGACTTAACCCTCCCATTCTAGCTTATCTTTAATTGTCTTATTAAAGCACCAGCCACTCACATTAGACAGGTATTGTTGTGGCTGCCGGTATGCCGGTTGGTTCCGGGCAGTCTTACGCCACAACTCAGTCTAACCTCGGGCCTTTATCGGGCTCAATGCCTTAACCTCCCACATTGGATAGGTATTGTTGTGATCACTGGACAGCCGGCGGGTCCGAGCAGGTTTACATCACAACTCAATCCAACCTCAGGTTAAGCATGTTCGTATTGTCTAAATTTACTTTTCTCATTTAGGATAAATTCTATAAGTAAATTTTCCCTAATTTACTTATTCCATTATTACTCTTTTAATGTACATTGTCAACATTTATTATTATGGCCCATTTTCCCTATATATCATATTTATAGTTTTTGGTATGTAAATTATACCAAATTAAGTGTCACTAACCATGATTATTCTAAACATGACAATTTCTCACAATTATGACTAAATTCAAAACTTGTGCTAATATACTTATTATGCCAAATTAACTTTAATTGACCCAATTCTGATTTAACATCCTAATTTACAGTTTATGGCAAGACTATAATTATTATTCTAGTTTACCGTTTTCGCCTAAAACTTAGCTTACTTGCCAATACTAAATTTAATATGTCAAATTACATATTCCATAATTCATGTCAAATTTTCAAATTTGCGTTCTAATAAACATGCCATAATACATGTTCTAAATTATGTCAATCACAATTATGTTCATGTTCCAAATTATGCCAATTTTCAAGTTTACAAATACGTTTTAATCAATTTCATGTCTTCCCAAATCGTGTTCCCACCGTTCGTATAATCGTGATTCATCCTAGATTATAAATAAATCTAGATTCATGGATAAAAGGGAATGAACCAAAATGCCATGAAAAGATAGACATAATAACTGGCATAAGATGATAATTCACTAATTTCAGATCAAACAAATTACACTGAATAAATTGATTTAAAGCTTCAAGGCCTATAGATCTGATTATATTATGACATGAAAAGGGTTGAATAAATACATGTATATGGGTAGATCTAACTTAATAGATAAATTCCCATAATCAAGATCCAAGGATAATTAAGAATAGACTGGAATAGATAATCAAGTTTAGATCCAATTTCACAGTCATAATCTTAGGCAATAATATCATGTTCATGAATCATAGGTAATTATCCACTATTGTCCTTGTCATAGTCATAGGCATTGGTTTATGCTCCTAGTCAAAGGCTTATGTTCATAGTCAAAGGCTTATGTTCATAGTCAATGGCATATGGTTTCAAAGGCCACAGTTCCATAGTCATGATCTTAAGCATTGGCAATTTAGTCACAATGTGTTCTAGGCCATAATCAAGAATCAGATCCAAAGTCATAAACAAGCACAAATTCAATGAAATGATAAGGCGTATTTCTTATATTCTTTTAATTTCATGTCACAAATAGAAAAAGGCGTTCAAATCTAAAAAGTAACCGACTTACATTGATTGGATCTAGAAAAGAATAGAAAGATAGCGTTGCTTGAAGCCGTTGAATCTTTACTTGAATCCTAACTTGTTTTGAATCTTCTCTTGAAAGACTTGAGCAGCATATCCTCGTCTTGATTTATATTTTATTTTAATCTATTTATTTAGATTTAGAGGAAGAAGAAAAAGCCATGTCCATCAAGAATTTGTGCAGCATAAGGTTAGAGAAGAATGGTGCAAAGAGAAGGAGACTAGGGGGCTGTTTATATAGGATTGCAAGTTAATTTGAGCCGTCGATGAAGCCAAGGTTAATCAAAGCCATCCGTTCTAAAGAGAAGCCAATTATGTTCACAATTACTTTCTTAATGTACATTATTAACATTTATTGTTAAATTTGTATGCACATTAGACACATCCCCCCTTTACACATTTATTATTAAATTTGTATGCACATTAGATACATCTCCCCTTTACACATTTATTACTAAATTTGTATGCACATTAGATACATCTCCCCTTTACACATTTATTATTAAATTTGTATGCACATTAGATACATCTCCCCTTTACACATTTATTATATTAAGCATTGGTTATTTTTAAATTAGTAACTTTAGTGTTAACAGAAATATGGGGTGTTACACTTAGTATATTATCCTGATTAATATTGTGCAATTGAGGCGAATTTGGATCAAAGCAAACCCAAGTAAGTATCATTCCTCATTCAATGATTATTTAATTAAAATAATTTTCTTTTGAAAGGAATTTATGTTTAAAAGAAAAGGAAAGTTGAGGCCTTGACTGCTGGAATTATTCGAGAGTTTCAAGACTCAATATTCCTAAATATCGTATAGGTTTTTCTTTTTTGTAGCATGAGATGTAATAGTCTTTCACGTATTATACTCACGAAAGAAGTTACAACACTTGGGCGTTTTATTCCTTTTGAATAACGAACCAACTTATTGGAGTTATATTCAATGTCGCGTTAGACTCCCTAATGGTTACCACACATGTTTGTATAGTTTCTTACAATATTTTATTATTTTTGTTCTTCTTTATTGATTGTTATTGTTTTTGCTTGTTATTGCTTGTTGTTTGTTTGTGCTCATTGTTTGTTATTGCTGCAATCGCTTATTTTATTATCACTAATATTTGATTGCTATGGTTGGAAATTTGTTTTTTGTTGTTGTTGTTGTTTGATTTTGCAATTTACTGATCTATTATGGAGATTGATTCTTGTTGATTGTTGTTTAGGATGTCTAATAACCCGTACACCAACTATTGTCATTGCTGTTATGACTATTTGACCATTGCTTGTTACTTGATTATTGTTTGTAATTAACTGATTTTTTTCTTAAAGATCACATATATGGTAGTCAGAAATTTTTGAGGTAGTGTATTTGGATATTATGTTCTGTGGTAAAGAGTAACTTAGAAGATGATGATAGAGGATTGAGGCATAGTGTTCCTTTGTAGCGAATCATCTATGATTTGGTCATGTATTAGTGGCGAAGCCTATTATCGAATCGTGATAGGGATTTGATATGTTAGTTTACTAATTGTTTGTTTGGGTTGCCGAATTACAATAAATGTTAGTCTACTTAACCCATCAATAGTGATGGGTGTTGATTTGCATTTCTTGGTTGTCTAAAATTGATCGCATAACATTCATATTTGCTACGGAGTTGAGATGAGATCGTAAGAGTTCACTTCCACTTGATGTGACTTGGAGTCAGTGGTATATTTTGATATTGACTCACCTGATCCTGATCTTTTATTCATTGTCATATATGGATAAGGTAGTATTGGTTACTGCATTCAAGTTATACATGCTCTTATTTAGTGGTAGTGTAATTCTCTTGTATAATACAATTGACTTTGGATAGATGATGTATAGTTATATAAATGCTTAATTGTCAGTATTAGCATTTACATAGTAAGAATCCTTCTTTAGAGAGATATAAATGTTTCAAGATTATGGGATGACATAGACTATTGATATTTCCTTGTGCACGATGAATTCTAATTGGGGTTGTCCATAGTTTCTAATTGCACAAAGGATGGTATTGCAAAAAAATTAAGAAACTAATTTTTGTGATGTTCAATTAGTCCTTCTACTTTCTAGTACCCTTGCGAATTTTGAGGTTGAAATCATTTTAAGGAGGAGAGAACATAATAGCCCATAATTCACCGGTTGGATATTTAAATGATTTATTTGCATATTTAATTGTTAAGCTATCCATGGCCTCTTATTCTAAAGTTTTTGCATATGATTGAATTATTGATAACTTTTATTGAGTCTGGAATAATGGCGCGAACTTGATTGGGTATAAGGAACGATAAATTTTGGTAGACGGATTTCTAGGTAGTAGCCTGTAGTCGAATTGTAACGTCCCGGAAATTTGCGATCTTTGGTCATCGACATAAAGCCCACGTCGATTATCCAAACATCAAAAATTTCGGTAGTTAATGAAAGAAAATAGAGGGTGAGAATAGATAAGATAGAAACTTAGAATATAAGAAGAAGAAGAACATACAACATCAGAGTAACACGAATCTCACAGTGGAACGAATAAATATATTTCATAACATAACTTTGAAATAAAACAGTATTTGTATACAATACCATTATTAGAGTATAACACTTACAACACATCAGAAATAACAATAGCTATATAATCGTGAAGCCTCCTGCTCCAGCTCTTCTAGTGTAATGACCCGCATTGTCAGCGGTATTAAAATTAATTTATTTAATTATATAGATAGTGATTTAGGGAATTAAATCGTCGTTAATTAAATTATAGTGAATATTTAATTAAAATTAAAAATTAAATAATATATTTAATTCAGAAATAATCAAAAATATTGGAAATCTCAATATTCTGTGAACGGGGTCGTCCCTTAGATTTAATTCAGCTTAGAGTTGAATTATATTGGCGAATATATTCAATCGACGTCAGTTTGAACGTAAAATTATAATATAATTAAATTAGAGCTTGAAATGGCGTGGCAGTTCGCTATTTGGCGATTTGAACTTCAACTGAGTGTACAGAGTTCGTTTTAAATCGGATTTCTGTGAAACAAGAAACGTGTGGAGCTGGTGGAGTATATCTTTCTAGTGGAAGAGAAAAATCGGGATTTCGTCGTGTAGATTTTGATTCACGTCCAAATCAAATTTTAGAAAAGTCGCTGTAGAATTCCTTTATAGTTTATAAAGGAATTATTTATATTTTAAAAAAGAAATTTCAATATAAATCGAATATCGGGTCGACCCAGATTGAGATATCGAGTTAGAAATATATATAGGAATATTCTGAAGCTGTACGGTATTCCTCTGTGAATATAGACGATAATATTTATTTTTAAATATTTAACTTAATTATATTTAAATATATTTATATATTTAAATAGGCTATTTAGAGCTTTAAAAATAGCCACTTTTGCAAACGAAGTCGGAATTCGACGAAACTAATTTTGTTGGATCCGCAATGTCAAATAGTTGTTAGATTTCCAGTTTCGTGATTTTTAGAGTCAGTGTGTGGCCGTACGGATTTTTAGAGTGAAAAACAGTCGATATTTTGATGGTTAAAAATACGCTGTGTGAGCATACGGAGTCGGAATTCGACGAAACCAGTTTCGTTGGGACCGTAATGTCGAACTCTAGCTACATGTCCAGTTTGGTGATTTTTAGGTATCGTGTGTAACCACCCGGATTTTTAGAAGGTAGAAACAAATATAAAATGAATAAATAAAATATCTAGAAAATATCTAAAATATCTAAAGCTCCTATAAACAACCCATCTCAACACCCTTAACCTAATCCCCTCAGCCAAACTGTTTCCGCCGCCACCAGTTTTGTGAAACGTGAGGAAAGCAATATTAGAAGAATCAAAACAAATTGTAGAGAGATCAATAAATCTTGAAATGAGTTGGTTTAAGTCGCTGAAGTGAATCTCTTCCTTTCTATATACGTTTCATATGGTTCGACTTCCTTCTCTTGTTCGCTGGAAAGTGTACAACAACGTTAGGGTTCAGTGTTTGGGGAATCGAAGAGGTTAATCCTTAAATCTGATATCCTTTCTGAGTTTATGGGATTATTCCGAGTTGATTGGCAAAGTTTGGTGGGATTTCGCATCAGTTGATGTCACATCCCTTACTGTATCGACGGAAAAAGGCTGAAGTCGCTTTTGTTTAGGGAGGTGCGGAATGAAGACAAATGGGTGGAGTAGAAAGAGGGATCGAAGTGGAAGGGGATGGTGTGTTTAGATTGAAGATTTGTGAAGTAGAGGAGGGAGTTTATGGCGATTAAGGAGAGCAACAAATGGCCATAGTAGGAGCTTCAGTGCGTGTTGATTTGGAAGGGAAGGAGAGGTGTTTGAACGGGTTGATGCAGAAGGGTTTTGGGCCGGGGTTGAAGAGGTATGGCCCAAGTCAAGTAAAGTATAGTTGGTTTTAAATTTTATTATATAATCAAACTTGTAAATTACATAACTCCTCCATACGTTGTCAGAATTGGACGAAACAAGATCCGACGGGATCGTGTGGACGGACACTACACCATGGAGCTGACTTGGAGTGAATCCGAGCTAGTTACAATTTATGGAGAAATAAATTGTCCGTCGCAGTCAAATAAACGCAAACCGTTATTTAACGATTAACGCGCAAATGTGAGTAAATCTCACCAACTCTGAACAGTTTATAATTTCATGTTGTATTTTTAGAACTGTTAGAAATTGGCTGATTGACTGTGTGTTGATTGTTTGATTGAACTGTTAGTCAGTTAGTGAAAATTATATATATATATAAAAACCGTTAAATATTTATATATTGATTCTGCTATCAAAATAATTTATATTGAACTGAAAGTGATGATAATCATATTGTGTAACATCTGTGGATGTAGGGAGACAGGTTGGGGGAATCCAACTGGATTCCTCAACAGTTATTTTACTGTGATTTATATATTGTGATATATAATGTGATATATAATCTGACGTTGATTATGTGTGCTTTGGACGATAGTTATCGTTGTTATATGGTGTGTTAAATACCATAAGAAATACCAGAATGTTGATAAGGGGATTTTCAAAGTGATATTGAAAATAGAATATTTATAAAATGGGATATTTATAAATAAGAGATATTTATAAAGTGGAATATTTATAAATAAGAAATGTTTATAAATTGGAATATTTATAAATAGGAGATATTCAAAAAGGAAATAATTACGAACCAATTTCTTTTTGAATGGAAAGGCCTGTGTGGCGGGTTTGGGGATTTTCCCGATGCTCCCGTTACAAAGGAGGTTATGGCGAATTTTTCAGAGAATTTAAGGAGTTAGAATATTTCAAGAATAAATTTGAAAAGGAAATATTTGTAAACCATTTACAAATAGAATTGAAAAGAAAATGTTATAAAAAGGAAATCATTTTTAAAGTGTAGAACCGTTATTTAAAAGTAAATCTTTCCAAATGAATAAAACGTTGTTAAAAAGGAAATCTTTATAAAGTGAATAAAGTAAATCGAATATGGTATTCGAAAGGAGTTAAATCGAATATAGTTTATTCGAAGGGAGTAAATCGAATATGGTATTCGAAAGTTAGTAAAACGAATATGTTATTCGAAAGGGGTTAGTCGAGTCGAGTTAGTTGAATAGAGTTAACCAGTTCAGTAGAGTTAACCAGTTCAGTAGAGTTAAGCAGTTCAGTAGAGTTAACTAGTTCAATAGAGTTAACTAGTGAGTTAAGTAAGTCAAGTTAACCAGTGAGTTAAGTAAGTCAAGTTAATCAGTTGGAGTTAATCGATTCGAGTTAAGATTTTCGAGTTGATAATCGAGATAAGTTATCGAATACCACTTATTCGAAGTAGAAGTTATCAAATATAGTTATTTGAGATAGAGTTAGTCAAACAGAGTTATTCAGGATAAGTTGCCATCTCGTACGATTGCTAGCGCAATTCGCAGGGCTGTAAATAGCCTAAGGCGGTCGGATGTTTCCTGAGGGAGTCATGCGTAACCATTGTGATCGCTGCGATCTAGAGTCAAGCGAATGAAGTTAAATCGAATATTAGTTATTCGATAGGAGTTAAGTTCTTGAGTTAGATTATCGAGATAAGTGAGTCGAGTTAAGTTCGTCGAGTTAAATTAATCGATGTTAGTTTCATCGAAAGGAGTTAATCGATGTTAGTTTCATCGAAAGGAGTTAATCGATGTTAGTTTCATCGAAAGGAGTTAATCGATGTTAATTTCATCGAAAGGAGTATCGATGTTAGTTTCATCGAAGGGGGTTATCGATTAGTTAAATCGAAAGGAGTTATCGATTAGTTAAATCGAAAGGAGTTATCGAATTTAGTTATTCGAAAAGGAGTTATCGATTTGTTAAATCGAAAGGGAAGATTATCGAATATTGTTTATTCTAGAGGAGATTTTCGAATGTAGTTTATTCGAAGGAGTTATCGATTATTAGTTAATCGAAGTGAGTTATAGTATATTAGTTAAATCGAAGGAGTCATCGAATATAGTTTATTCGATGGAGTTAATCGATTAGAGTTAAATCAAATGAGTTAATCAAATATAGTTTATTCGAATAGAGTTAGAGGAGTTATCAAATATAGTTTATTCGACAGGAGTTAAGTGAATTAGTTTAGTTAAACTAAGTGAATTAGTTAAGTGAATTGGTTAAGTTAACCAAAGTGAATTAGTCGAGTTAATCAAAGTGATTAGTTCAGTTAATCGAGATAAGTAAAGCAAGTTAGGTTAATCGAGTTGAATTAGTCAGTCGAGTTAATAAATTGAGTTAGTCAAACCAAGTAAAACCAGTTAGAGTTAATTAATTAAGGTTGACCAGTTAGAGTTGATCGGTTAGAATTAACCAGTTAGAGTTAATCAATCAGAGTTAATCAAATAGAGTTAAGTAAAATTAGAACTGACTAGAGATTAGTAAATTGAATGGTTTTCTAAGTGCCTATCTGATGTTGGTTTCGGCCTTCGGGATTTATACTTAGGGGATTGTTCTCATACTAGTTTACAGTCAGGGACTGATAGTTGGGGAAGAGTAGTGATTTGTACTCTGATAAGTGCTATTGTATACATAACTGTTATATTTCAAAGTTATGTTATATATTATATGTTATTCGTTCCGCTGTGAGGTTCGTGTTACTCTGATGTTGTGTTCTTCTTCTTCTATTCTAAGTTTCTATCTTATCTTTCCTCACCCTCTAATTTCTTTCATTAATTACCGGTATTTTTCGATGTTTTGGTTATCGACATCGTGCTTATGTCGGTAACCAAAGTCGCTCAAAATCCGGGTCGTTACAGTTGGTATCAGAGCTTAAGTTAAGTTTTACCTTGGCTCTGTGGCGTGACTCGGTAGAGATAGGGTTAGTAATACCCTAGATTGATTTGAGTGTATATATACGAGTGCGTATTTGTATTTGATATAAAAATGGTTTTATATTGTGGAGATTCATTGGCTGAGTTGTTTATGAGTTCTGGTCGATCAGTTTGATCCACTGAATCGGTAGGAGTAAATAAATACTTGAATACGATGGACCGACACAGTATGGATATGTAATATATTATCATATATTAGATATATTGGTTGTAATTATAATCGAATGAGATTATAAAGTGAAATGGTTATATATAACCAATCAGAATTCATATAAGTAAAGTATATGAAATAAGATGAATTAGATATGAATTTAAATCAGATTTGGAATTAAAATAAGGAAATTTTAAGTTCCTGGGAGATTTTGAGATGTTTTCAAAATGGATGTATTTAGTAAGGGTTTTGAAATGATATAGTATTGAAATCACTTGGGTCGCTGGAAAATAATTCTGATGATGACTGCGCAGTATCATCGGTGTGATTTTCGAGTTCTAAGTGGTGGATTACTACCAGAGATTTTGATTTGAATTGTTTTGAGAAAATGTAATAACCCGAAAATCTGGGCCAGTTTAAAATTTTTATTTTGGCAATTTTAGCGAATTTTGAATATTTAAAATAGATTATTTTAAATAATATCGACGAAAAAATTATTTTGAATAGAATTCGAACGTATATATTATATAGTTCGTCGTTAGAATATAAATAATTATTTATAATTATAAAAGGAATTAAAAATGGCGCGGTAGTTCGATAATTCGATTTCAAACTTCAAATGAATGTACCAGGTGCAAAACAATCCGGATTTTAGTGAAACCAAAAACATTAGGATCTAATTGATGATATCTTTCCAACGAATCCGGAAAATTGAGATTTCATAGCGGGAATCAAAAGATATGTCCAGTTGAAAATTCTGAATAGTCGCTATGGAATTCAGGCCCTTAAAAATGGAAATTTTGCAAGCGACCTCGGATTTCGACGAAACCACTTTTGTTGGATCCGCAATGTAAAGTTATTGCTAGGTTTCAAATTTCATAATTTTTCGAATCAATATGTGAGCGTGGCAAATGAAAACGCGTTTGACTAGTTTCAGTTGATTTTAATCGATTGGAAAATGGCCATTTTTCAAACGGTCTCAGAATTCGACGAAACTAGTTTTGTTAGGACCGTATCGTCAATACGAAGCTAGAAAATATTTTTCTGGAATTTTTAGAGTTAGAATGTGACCCCGGTAATTTGAAATGTACGTTTAAAATTCAATATAATGATTTAAATGTAAATTCAACGGAAACTGATTGTAACAATCGAATCAACTTACGATACATATCCCATTGTGTTTGAAATGGGGGTAATTATCTAGGGGCGACAGTCGTTGGGTCTCGTTTGGCGTTCGTATACAAAATCACATTTTATAATGGAAAATAAAATAATAAATTAATTAAATAAACCCTCCCTTCCTCTCTCTACCCACTTGGTCAACGCCTCCCCCCCCCCAATTCATTCGTTCAGATCGAACGAAAGTAAAAAGGAAAAAAAAATAGATCGAATCGCGCTGCTCCCATTGGGCCTCGTCGTTGGCCATCGACGACCGCCGCCTCAGGAGCCGGACCCCCACCTCGAAGAGCCGCCTGCCACGCACCCCATCCTCTCGCGCCAGCTCAAACCGCGAGCCCCCCCTGTAAACCCTAAACCCGCCGAAGCAACCACCGCACCACCCTCACACCCCGCCTCCACCAGACCGGCGCCATCATCTTCCCCCTGACAGAAACTGACGTGGATCCCCCTCCTCTGCAAAACATTGTAAGCTCCCTTTAATTTTATTTATTTATTTAGGTTCTATAAATTTTAGTTTAAAAAAAAAAACAGTTTATATATATAGGAGGGTGAAAACTTGATTTTCATGTATAAAGTTAAGATCTTTATAAACAAAGAAATGATTTTTAATAAATAGAAAAGATACGGTTTTTAATTTAGAAAACATACGATTTTTATTCAGGAAAGATTATATTTTTAGATGGGTAAAAATACGATTTTTAACAAATAAAAATCTGAACTTTATTTTATCGTGAAGTAAAGAGGAAATTAGAAATGTGATTTTTATATATTAAACAATGAGGTAAAAATTCGATTTTTATATATTGAACAACATAGTAAAAATTCGATTTTTATATATTGAACAACATAGTAAAAATTCGATTTTTATATATTGAATAGCGAAGTAAAAATATGATTTTTATATATTGAATAGCGAAGTAAAAATATGTTTTTTATATATTGAATAGCAAAGTAAAAATATGATTTTTATATATTGAATAGCGAAATAAAAATTCAATTTTTACATATGTAGAGAGTACGGGCAACGAAGATGATAAAAAGGCGAGAATGATGAAGATTTCTATAAATGAAGAGTCGTGGTATTGGATAGCTATCTGTGAGAATTTCTCACCTTTCAACTTCTATTTCTAGTTAAATATATTTATACTAGGATGCAGACGGTGTTTAGTAGCACCCGACACCCGTCATCCACAGACCATGGATGGCTTGTTTGTTTAATTGTTTGGTTGTGTAGTTGGTTAGAGAATTTGGGTTGAATTGAATTGTTTGGTGGAATGAAATTGATTTGATTGATGTGTGAATGGCGTGGGCCTTCACTAGACCGGGGATAAGGCTAGGCCTTGTCCCGTTTCTAGTATCGTGCCGTTATGCCGCCGAAATTTTCTAAAAATAAGTTAGAAAAATAAAGATAACATTTTATTTAATAAATGAATCGAATAAAATATTCATAGGTTGAATAAAATAGTTTGATCGTTAAAAATATAATTTTTAACGTGAATGTGAATAAATAAATATTCATTTACAAACCGGACGGTATGTTTATGTACACCTATTTGAAGGACATTGATTGGGACGATAAATTTTACACATCGCCCAACCGCACAAATAAAATCTGTGTTTGATTGTTTGAAACCCCACACGGGTATTGGGATGATATTTGACGTACACTAATCCCAATAATTAGTTGTATGTCGATCGATTGATTGGCAGGCTGTTATAAGCGTTGAATATTTATATTTGATGCTTATACAGTGTAGAATGCACTGTGGATGATGGTTGATTATTCATCGTTGTTATTGAATACATGTGTTGTAGAAAATCCATATAATTAACATTATATGGTAATTGATTGGGCCTCATTCCAGTTTTGAAAAAGAAAGTTTTGAAAAAGAAATATTTGAATAGAATATTTGAAATAGAATATTTGAAATAGAATATTTGAAAATAGAAATATATGAAGCCGTATTGATTAGATTGACGCCATTTTGACGTGAACGATATTTATATCGATTTTATTCATTTTATAATGAATATCGAAAGTGATTTCAAAATCTGATATTTTGAAAAGAATTGAAATTCGAATTGCAATTGAATATGAATGAATTCGAATTAAATTGAATAGATTTGAAATTGAAAAGGAATTGAAATTCGAATTGCAATTGAATATGAATGAATTCGAATTAAATTGAATAGATTTGAAATTAAAATAGAATTGAAACTCGAATTAAATTGAATATGAATTCGAATTAAATTGAATAGATTTGAAATTGAAATAGAATTGAAATTCGAATTGCAATTGAATATGAATGAATTCGAATTAAATTGAATAGATTTGAAATTGAAATAGAATTGAAATTCGAATTAAACTGAATAGAATTGAAATTCGTATTAAACTGAATAGAATTGAAATTCGAATTAAATTGAATAGAAAGGAATTCGAATTGAAATTGAATTGAATTGAAAACGAACTGAAATTGAATTAGAAATCAATTTGAATTGAAATCAATTTGAAATGAATTTAAAATAAATTTAAATTGGAATATTCAATTTTGATTTGAAATTGAATATGAAGTTGAAACCGTTTTGAAAATGAATTTAAAACGATTTATAAAGCACGTTTCGAAAGGAAATCGACGAAGTATATATTATATATATTATATATATATAATAAAATGGCCTGAATAGAACGCGCCGCGCTGCGGCAGTTCGCGAATTTCGACCATTAACTTCGAACGGATATTATGGGAGATCCGACCGTCGGATTCTCCTAAAACCGGAACCGTTGGGTTCGTATCGAAAAGAACTTTCTAACGAATATTAGAAATTAGAAATCTAACGGTTGGATTTGGAATTATGTCCAAATCAAATTTGAAAAAGGTCGTTGTAAGTGCAGTTCGATGGCCATTGATGGAAATCGACTGTACGGGCCTTGATAAAATTATTAAAAATGGTAATAATTTGTGTAAAATCATAAGAAATGATTTAGAAAGGATTGGGATGAAAAACTCCGTATTTGAAAAGATAAAAATAGATTTTTATCGAAATGAACTAGTTTTGAACTAGAATTATAATTCTATTTATTTTTAAATAAACAAATTGAATTAGAAAAGGGTTTTAAAAATAACCAGAATTTCCAATGATTGCATTGGAGTGGATTTGAATCGAAATTGTCTTCGGAATATTTCGAGATTGGAATTCGTGATTATACAGATGTTGTTATGGAAATTTGAAAGATATAAATATATATCGTTATTTCCAACACGACATTTGTTAATCGTAGAGTTTGATATTGAATATAAGCCAATATATTTTCTATTCAGAGCCTTGTATTGAATATCAAATGTGATTTGGGTTTGTCGTGAATGGTGTCTTCACTAACACTGTTCTTGAACCCAGTTGATAAAAGATTAAATCTTTTTATTTAGATTTAACGAAGTGTACCAATTAAATAATATTTAATTGGAATTGAATTGATATTGATTCTTGGGTTTATCGTGAATGGTGTTTTTAAATAACACTCGTTCTTTAACCCGATAATTAATGGAAATGTGATTTTGGGTTTATCGTGAACCGTGTTTTAAATGACACTGATTCTTTAACCCAGTCACAGATTAAAACTAAGTGGAGTTTTAATGAATCTTTAATTAGATTGAAAAGATCGAGAATGGAGTATCACCAGTTTTACTCCAGGCGATAGTTAAATCTTTAATTAGAATTAAACGTGAAATGGTAATTGAATTTACCGATAACACCGTGGTGTTAGATATGAAGTATAACCAGTTTTACTTCATGGGATGAATAGGTTGGGATTGGGAAATTAAAACAAATGATTACTTCGGTAAGGTTCGCTAATCCCGACTAGTTTGAATTGATATTCAAAAATAGATTAAAGAATAAATTCAAGAAATTTATCTTGGATAAAATTAATGGGAACCTTTCCCTATGAATGTGAAATTTAGAAACTAACTGTCGGTTAGCTAAGCAGAATGGTTTTCTGGATATTGATCTGATGTTGGTTTCGGCCTTCGGGGTTAATATTTGGGGAATTATTCTCTTGATTAATTTACGGTTAGTGACTGATGAATTGGAATGAGGCGTATGTTGTGTTTGTGTAACATTTATTCTTAATATACGCGGGTTGTTCGGAAAGGCCGGGTTTATACCCATTCTGAATAATCAATTCGACGATATGTCGAAGATGAAGACGGTGGTTGAAGACCGGAAGTCTTCACATCGTTGGGATAATTACTGACGATCCTGATTGGGCTGTACACCCAAGAGGATGGAAATAGTTGGTGGTCGTCCAGACGTACTTGGAGATGGATGGATATGCGAGGAAAGTGCCTCCGGTTTCGTTCAGACCCAGAACGGACTTGTAAATGGATAGTGTGTCTGACGTTGTATTCCTTTATACTGTATTTGGTGATCTCTGCTAAATATATATCTGTTTGGTGGTAGAGAATTTATTCTCTTGCTATACACCCTTCTCTGAGACGTACGAGCCTAGAGGTTATATATTGGCAGAAATCAGTGGTACAGTATGGACTGACAATGTGGCATGCTGAGTTGCATGGATCAAGGCTTTTGTTGAAAAGCAAAGTATTGTGGTTGATGATCAAAGCACGGCCTTGTGTGGTGTAGCTTTGTGTAACGTTTACTTCGCGAGTATCACACCCGGTATGAACCAAAAACGGGAGACGGACCTCAGGGAGGACATGCGTTTCTTTCTAGTTAGGAGTGGCGTCAGTGCTTGAACTGGCTGACGAGTTTGACTCATGTGGATGTTGCTTATTATTACTTGCTGAAAAGCGAGGCGCCTCGTGATATCGGTTTCGGCCGATGCTTCTGGTCGGCTGACGGGCCAGGCTTACGCCCCAAAGGGCGGGGAAACGTAGTGTTCAGGCATAATAATCCACATCGGTGGACCGGCCCTGACGATCCAAGGCTTGCCTGCGCGCTTGCCTGAGACACGGGCTAGAGCGTCTCGAATCGGTGAGGATCTTGCCCCTAGCCTCGGTTCATACCATAAATGATAACCCAACTTCCAATACGACATTTGCGGTTTTAATTGTAGAACTAGTATGGCGACATGATATATGGTACCCATGCCGCCTATGATTGATACTTATGATTTGAAGTTGTTTTATATACTATGCACTTATTATAGTATCAAATGATTTGTTTCAAACGTATCAAGCATTCTTTGGCTGTTATAAGGGAAAAACCCTATCCCCCGGCTTGTGTTGCATTGTGTGATAGGACCTGGGTCTTATAACAGCTTCATTTTTCTTTATTTAGCATTGCGCTGTTTGTTTTATGCACTGGTATTCTTGGGAGGAAACCCGTTCCGTGTTATACGGCGTGGTCCCTTGATTTACCTAACTTTAAAATTAAAGATTAACTGTTTTAGTTCTCACACCAGTCACATGACTGACCTGGAGTTTATTGTTTTAACCTAAACTCTGGGTGCCCCTATTTTGACACGGGCAGCTAGTAGTTTTGGTTTTGCAGATTTATATTCACAGGATCCTGGTTTACAGCTGGAATGATATCCGGAAAGCTTTGTATCCGTATATCTCTTCTAGTTGTGCATTGTATTATTTTCCGCTGCTATGTATTTAGATGTAATTTAAATCTCTGATATTTCTGTGTAATATTCATTTATACTCTGTATATTCCTGTAATCTGATGCATTGTTGTAATATACAATGAAATGTTCTTCCGTCTGCGTTCTATTTTGTCATGTTCTCAAACGATCAGGGCGTTTCGAACGGTCTGGGTCGGTTTAGCGATTGGTTCGGACCGAGCGAAATTCCCGATCGTCACACGTGGTATCAGAGCTTTGGTTTACAAAGCAGAGAACAAGGCACATTAGAACCGTACGAAAGAATTCATCAGATATTGGATTAGTAATATCCAACGGGAATGACTCGTTAGAGATAGGATCAGTAGTATCCTAGAACGAGTGTGAAAAGTATATTTTTAAAGTGAAAACAAATTTTGTTTTGAAAATTTAAATCAACTATTCGTATTTGATTATTTGTTTACATTGATTTTGGACAATTCAGTATATAAAGAATTTGCATATACGCCTTGCAAACGTATATTCAAAGTTTTAATATATTGGATAGATATAGCATCACACTCTAGTCGCCCGGAGATGATATTGATGATAGCGATCGCATCATCAACATTTATGTTCGAGTTTCGAAGGTGGGATTTCTATATATTTCCTATTGACTGGTGTGAGAACCAAAATTAGATAGGACCTATTGTTGTGATTTGGCACCAAAAATGTGATTTTGACTATATATCAAAGTTATGAATTTGAAAAGCTAATCAACTAATTGATTGATGGTTGTGTCGTTTGTTTATTTGTTTGCTAATTTTGAACCATTAGGCCTAATTGCATCAAATATTGAACTGTATTGAAAATTGGTCGCATTTGTTTGCATATACATGTGCTTACATTGAACAGGTCATAGCAAGGAGGCTAGAGCAGAGAATAAAATTTGTTTGCCCGACAAATAAGTACATGTTTACTACATAATTTCCTGTTTTGTTTGGGTGATGATGATTTTATGAGCCTATTGGCTAGCCGCTTGGCTTTTTCTTTTTCTTTTTGAGATCAGAAGGCCTATATGGCAATTTCGGGATTTTCCCGTGGCTCCCGGTGCAGGGGAGGTTATGGCGAAATTTTTCGAAAATTTAGGGTGTTAGCCAAATTTTTGAAGAATTTGAAAATTCTCAGAAACTGAAAAGTTAGAGAATGGAAGCCAGATCGAACGTAGAACTGAATAATCAATCCACTTTCGACTTTGTTCCTTTTCGGGGACGAAAAGTTTTAAGTGGGGGAGATTGTAATAACCCGAAAATCTGGGCCAGTTTAAAATTTTTATTTTGGCAATTTTTTATCGAATTTTGAATATTTAAAATAGATTATTTTAAATAATATCGACGAAAAATTTATTCTGAATAGATTTCGAACGTATATATTATATAGTTCGTCGTTAGAATATAAATAATTATTTATAATTATAAAAGGAATTAAAAATGGCGCGGTAGTTCGATAATTCGATTTCAAACTTCAAATGAATGTACCGGGTGCAAAACAATCCGGATTTTAGTGAAACCAAAAACATTAGGATCTAATTGATGATATCTTTCCAACGAATCCAGAAAATTGAGATTTCATAGCGGGAATCAAAAGATATGTCCAGTTGAATATTCTGAATAGTCGCTATGGAATTCAGGCCCTTAAAAATGGAAATTTTGCAAGCGACCTCGGATTTCGACGAAACCACTTTTGTTGGATCCGTAATGTAAAGTTATTGCTAGGTTTCAAATTTCATAATTTTTCGAATCAATATGTGAGCGTGGCAAAGGAAAACGCGTTTGACCAGTTTTAGTTGATTTTAATCGACTGGAAAATGGCCATTTTTCAAACGGTCTCAGAATTCGACGAAACTAGTTTTGTTAGGACCGTATCGTCAATACGAAGCTAGAAAATATTTTTTTGGAATTTTTAGAGTTAGAATGTGACCCCGGTAATTTGAAATGTACGTTTAAAATTCAATATAATGATTCAAATGTAAATTCAACGGAAACTGATTGTAACAATCGAATCAGCTTACGATACATATCCCATTGTGTTTGGAATGGGGGTAATTATCTAGGGGCGACAGTCGTTGGGTCTCGTTTGGCGTTCGTATACAAAATCACATTTTATAATGGAAAATAAAATAATAAATTAATTAAATAAACCCTCCCTTCCTCTCTCTACCCACTTGGTCAATGCGCCCCCCCCCCCAATTCATTCGTTCAGATCGAACGAAAGTAAAAAGAAAAAAAAATAGATCGAATCGCGTTGCTCCCATCGGGCCTCGTCGTTGGCCATCGACGACCGCCGCCTCAGGAGCCGGACCCCCACCTCGAAGAGCCGCCTGCCACGCACCCCATCCTCTCGCGCCAGCTCAAACCGCGAGCCCCCCCTGTAAACCCTAAACCCGCCGAAGCAACCACCGCACCACCCTCACACCCCATCTCTACCAGACCGGCGCCATCATCTTCCCCCTGACAGAAACCGACGTGGATCCCCCCTCCTCTGCAAAACATTGTAAGCTCCCTTTAATTTTATTTACTTATTTAGGTTCTATAAATTTTAGTTTAAAAAAAAAATCAGTTTATATATATAGGAGGGTGAAAACTTGATTTTCATGTATAAAGTTAAGATCTTTATAAACAAAGAAATGATTTTTAATAAATAGAAAATATACGGTTTTTAATTTAGAAAACATACGATTTTTATTCAGGAAAGATTATATTTTTAGATGGGTAAAAATACGATTTTTAACAAATAAAAATCTGAACTATATTTTATCGTGAAGTAAAGAGGAAATTAGAAATGTGATTTTTATATATTAAACAACGAGGTAAAAATTCGATTTTTATATATTGAACAACATAGTAAAAATTCGATTTTTATATATTGAACAACATAGTAAAAATTCGATTTTTATATATTGAATAGCGAAGTAAAAATATGATTTTTATATATTGAATAGCGAAGTAAAAATATGATTTTTATATACTGAATAGCAAAGTAAAAATATGATTTTTATATATTGAATAGCGAAATAAAAATTCAATTTTTACATATGTAGAGAGTACGGGCAACGAAGATGATAAAAAGGCGAGAATGATGAAGATTTCTATAAATGAAGAGTCGTGGTATTGGATACCTATCGGTGAGAATTTCTCACCTTTCAACTTCTATTTCTAGTTAAATATATTTATACTAGGATGCAGACGATGTTTAGTAGCACTCGACACCCGTCATCCACAGACCATGGATGGCTTGTTTGTTTAATTGTTTGGTTGTGTAGTTGGTTAGAGAATTTGGGTTGAATTGAATTGTTTGGTGGAATGAAATTGATTTGATTGATGTGTGAATGGCGTGGGCCTTCACTAGACCGGGGATAAGGCTAGGCCTTGTCCCGTTTCTAGTATCGTGCCGTTATACCGCCGAAATTTTCTAAAAATAAGTTAGAAAAATAAAGATAACATTTTATTTAATAAATGAATCGAATAAAATATTCATAGGTTGAATAAAATAGTTTGATCGTTAAAAATATAATTTTTAACGTGAATGTGAATAAATAAATATTCATTTACAAACCGGACGGTTTGTTTATGTACACCTATTTGAAGGACATTGATTGGGACGATAAATTTTACACATCGCCCAACCGCACAAATAAAATCTGTGTTTGATTGTTTGAAACCCCACACGGGTATTGGGATGATATTTGACGTACACTAATCCCAATAATTAGCTGTATGTCGATCGATTGATTGACAGGCTGTTATAAGCATTGAATATTTATATTTGATGCTTATACAGTGTAGAATGCACTTTGGATGATGGTTGATTATTCATCGTTGTTATTGAATACATGTGTTGTAGAAAATCCATATAATTAACATTATATGGTAATTGATTGGGCCTCATTCCAGTTTTGAAAAAGAAATATTTGAATAGAATATTTGAAATAGAATATTTGAAAATAGAAATATATGAAGCCGTATTGATTAGATTGACGCCATTTTGACGTGAACGATATTTATATCGATTTTATTCATTTTATAATGAATATCGAAAGTGATTTCAAAATCTGATATTTTGAAAAGAATTGAAATTCGAATTGCAATTGAATATGAATGAATTCGAATTAAATTGAATAGATTTGAAATTGAAAAAGAATTGAAATTCGAATTGCAATTGAATATGAATGAATTCGAATTAAATTGAATAGATTTGAAATTGAAATAGAATTGAAACTCAAATTAAATTGAATATGAATGAATTCGAATTAAATTGAATAGATTTGAAATTGAAATAGAATTGAAATTCGAATTGCAATTGAATATGAATGAATTCGAATTAAATTGAATAGATTTGAAATTAAAATAGAATTGAAATTCGAATTAAACTGAATAGAATTGAAATTCGAATTAAACTGAATAGAATTGAAATTCGAATTAAATTGAATAGAAATGAATTCGAATTGAAATTGAATTGAATTGAAAACGAACTGAAATTGAATTAGAAATCAATTTGAATTGAAATCAATTTGAAATGAATTTAAAATAAATTTAAATTGGAATATTCAATTTTGATTTGAAATTGAATATGAAGTTGAAACCGTTTTGAAAATGAATTTAAAACGATTTATAAAGCACGTTTCGAAAGGAAATCGACGAAGTATATATTATATATATTATATATATAATAAAATGGCCTGAATAGAACGCGCCGCGCTGCGGCAGTTCGCGAATTTCGACCATTAACTTCGAACGGATATTACGGGAGATCCGACCGTCGGATTCTCCTAAAACTGGAACCGTTGGGTTCGTATCGAAAAGAACTTTCTAACGAATATTAGAAATTAGAAATCTAACGGTTGGATTTGGAATTATGTCCAAATCAAATTTGAAAAAGGTCGTTGTAAGTGCAGTTCGATGGCCATTGATGGAAATCGACTGTACGGGCCTTGATAAAATTATTAAAAATGGTAATAATTTGTGTAAAATCATAAGAAATGATTTAGAAAGGATTGGGATGAAAAACTCCGTATTTGAAAAGATAAAAATAGATTTTTATCGAAATGAACTAGTTTTGAACTAGAATTATAATTCTATTTATTTTTAAATAAACAAATTGAATTAGAAAAGGGTTTTAAAAATAACCAGAATTTCCAATGATTGCATTGGAGTGGATTTGAATCGAAATTGTCTTCGGAATATTTCGAGATTGGAATTCGTGATTATATAGATGTTGTTATGGAAATTTGAAAGATATAAATATATATCGTTATTTCCAACACGACATTTGTTAATCGTAGAGTTTGATATTGAATATAAGCCGATATATTTTCTTTTCAGAGCCTTGTATTGAATATCAAATGTGATTTGGGTTTGTCGTGACAGGTGTCTTCACTAACACTGTTCTTGAACCCAATTGATAAAAGATTAAATCTTTTTATTTAGATTTAATGAAGTGTACCAATTAAATAATATTTAATTGGAATTGAATTGATATTGATTCTTGGGTTTATCGTGAATGGTGTTTTTAAATAACACTCGTTCTTTAACCCGATAATTAATGGAAATGTGATTTTGGGTTTATCGTGAACCGTGTTTTAAATGACACTGATTCTTTAACCCAGTCACAGATTAAAACTAAGTGGAGTTTTAATGAATCTTTAATTAGATTGAAAAGATCGAGAATGGAGTATCACCAGTTTTACTCCAGGCGATAGTTAAATCTTTAATTAGAATTAAACGTGAAATGGTAATTGAATTTACCGATAACACCGTGGTGTTAGATATGAAGTATAACCAGTTTTACTTCATGGGATGAATAGGTTGGGATTGGGAAATTAAAACAAATGATTACTTCGGTAAGGTTCGCTAATCCCGACTAGTTTGAATTGATATTCAAAAATAGATTAAAGAATAAATTCAAGAAATTTATCTTGGATAAAATTAATTGGAACCTTTCCCTATGAATGTGAAATTTAGAAACTAACTGTCGGTTAGCTAAGCAGAATGGTTTTCTGGATATTGATCTGATGTTGGTTTCGGCCTTCGGGGTTAATATTTGGGGAATTATTCTCTTGATTAATTTACGGTTAGTGACTGATGAATTGGAATGAGGCGTATGTTGTGTTTGTGTAACATTTATTCTTAATATACGCGGGTTGTTCGGAAAGGTCGGGTTTATACCCATTCTGAATAATCAATTCGACGATATGTCGAAGATGAAGACGGTGGTTGAAGACCGGAAGTCTTCACATCGTTGGGATAATTACTAACGATCCTGATTGGGCTGTACACCCAAGAGGATGGAAATAGTTGGTGGTCGTCCAGACGTACTTGGAGATGGATGGATATGCGAGGAAAGTGCCTTCGGTTTCGTTCAGACCCAGAACGGACTTGTAAATGGATAGTGTGTCTGACGTTGTATTCCTTTATACTGTATTTGGTGATCTCTGCTAAATATATATCTGTTTGGTGGTAGAGAATTTATTCTCTTGCTATACACCCTTCTCTGAGACGTACGAGCCTAGAGGTTATATATTGGCAGAAATCAGTGGTACAGTATGGACTGACAATGTGGCATGCTGAGTTGCATGGATCAAGGCTTTTGTTGAAAAGCAAAGTATTGTGGTTGATGATCAAAGCACGGCCTTGTGTGGTGTAGCTTTGTGTAACGTTTACTTCGCGAGTATCACACCCGGTATGAACCAAAAACGGGAGACGGACCTCAGGGAGGACATGCGTTTCTTTCTAGTTAGGAGTGGCGTCAGTGCTTGAACTGGCTGACGAGTTTGACTCATGTGGATGTTGCTTATTATTACTTGCTGAAAAGCGAGGCGCCTCGTGATATCGGTTTCGGCCGATGCTTCTGGTCGGCTGACGGGCCAGGCTTACGCCCCAAAGGGCGGGGAAACGTAGTGTTCAGGCATAATAATCCACATCGGTGGACCGGCCCTGACGATCCAAGGCTTGCCTGCGCGCTTGCCTGAGACACGGGCTAGAGCGTCTCGAATCGGTGAGGATCTTGCCCCTAGCCTCGGTTCATACCATAAATGATAACCCAACTTCCAATACGACATTTGCGGTTTTAATTGTAGAACTAGTATGGCGACATGATATATGGTACCCATGCCGCCTATGATTGATACTTATGATTTGAAGTTGTTTTATACACTATGCACTTATTATAGTATCAAATGATTTGTTTCAAACGTATCAAGCATTCTTTGGCTGTTATAAGGGAAAAACCCTATCCCCCGGCTTGCGTTGCATTGTGTGATAGGACATGGGTCTTATAACAGCTTCATTTTTCTTTATTTAGCATTGCGCTGTTTGTTTTATGCACTGGTATTCTTGGGAGGAAACCCGTTCCGTGTTATACGGCGTGGTCCCTTGATTTACCTAACTTTAAAAATAAAGATTAACTGTTTTATTTCTCACACCAGTCACATGACTGACCTGGAGTTTATTGTTTTAACCTAAACTCTGGGTGCCCCTATTTTGACACGGGCAGCTAGTAGTTTTGGTTTTGCAGATTTATATTCACAGGATCCTGGTTTACAGCTGGAATGATATCCGGAAAGCTTTGTATCCGTATATCTCTTCTAGTTGTGCATTGTATTATTTTCCGCTGCTATGTATTTAGATGTAATTTAAATCTCTGATATTTCTGTGTAATATTCATTTATACTCTGTATATTCTTGTAATCTGATGCATTGTTGTAATATACAATGAAATGTTCTTCCGTCTGCGTTCTATTTTGTCCTGTTCTCAAACGATCAGGGCGTTTCGAACGGTCTGGGTCGGTTTAGCGACTAGTTCGGACCGAGCGAAATTCCCGATCGTCACAGAAAACAAGTTGTTTAGAAATTCAAAGGTTTTGAATTGGTATTATGATTTCAAATTTGATTTGAAATAAAACTGGGAATTTAAGTTCTAGAAATTAAAATTTAACTTGTGAAGTTAATTCGAATGGGATGGTAAAAGTAAATAATAAACCAGAATTTAACTTGAGATGACAGGTTAAGAAAAACTGAAGTGATTAGAGAATAATCTGGATTTGAAATGATAATTTGAGAGTTTGGAATTTGAAACTCGAATTTGAAATTAAATTCGGCTTGAATAAGCGAATGGTTGTGTTAAGAATAACTTGGTTGGAGTTGATTGGGATGGCATTTGTATATGCCGAGTTGATAACAGATGGTAGGGATATAATGATATGCCCAACAAAAAGGTACAAGTTTATATTTTATATGAGTTTGGAATTTATGAGCCGAATTGGCAAGCCATTTGGTGTTTTGATTTTCTTTTGGGTTGAAGAAGGCCCAGAGAGGCGAGTTGGAGTTTGAGCTATTGACCAGTACTAAGGAGGTGCTGGCGAAATTTTCCGAAAATTTAAAGTGTTAGAAAATTTTTAGAATTTTTGAAAATTTTAGTTAGTCGGAAGGAATTAATATTTTAATCGATATTAAGTGGTTCAGAGAAACAAGAGATAAGGGTTAAACCGATAAGCTCTTACCAAACAGATAGGGTCGTCCTCTAACTTAGCAATTTCGAGGACGAAATTATTTTAAGTGGGGAAGAATGTAATGACCCGCATTGTCAGAGGTATTAAAATTAATTTATTTAATTATATAAATAGTGATTTAGGGAATTAAATCGTCGTTAATTAAATTATAGTGAATATATAATTAAAATTAAATAATTAAATAATATATTTAATTCAGAAATAATCAAAAATATTGGAAATCACAATATTCTGTGAACGGGGTCGTCCCTTAGATTTAATTCAGCTCAGAGTTGAATTATATTGGCGAATATATTCAATCGACGTCAGTTTGAACGTAAAATTATAATATAATTAAATTAGAGCTTGAAATGGCGCGGCAGTTCGCTATTTGGCGATTTGAACTTCAACTGAGTGTACAGAGTTCGTTTTAAATCGGATTTCTGTGAAACAAGAAACATGTGGAGCTGGTGGAGTATATCTTTCTAGTGGAAGAGAAAAATCGGGATTTCGTCGTGTAGATTTTGATTCACGTCCAAATCAAATTTTAGAAAAGTCGATGTAGAATTCCTTTATAGTTTATAAAGGAATTATTTATATTTTAAAAAAGAAATTTCAATATAAATCGAATATCGGGTCGACCCAGATTGAGATATCGAGTTAGAAATATATATAGGAATATTCTGAAGCTGTACGGTATTCCTCTGTGAATATAGACGATAATATTTATTTTTAAATATTTAACTTAATTATATTTAAATATATTTATATATTTAAATAGGCTATTTAGAGCTTTAAAAATAGCCACTTTTGCAAACGAAGTCGGAATTCGACGAAACTAATTTTGTTGGATCCGCAATGTCAAATAGTTGTTAGATTTCCAGTTTCGTGATTTTTAGAGTCAGTGTGTTGCCGTACGGATTTTTAGAGTGAAAAACAGTCGATATTTTGACGGTTAAAAATACGCTGTGTGAGCATACGGAGTCGGAATTCGACGAAACCAGTTTCGTTGGGACCGTAATGTCGAACTCTAGCTACATGTCCAGTTTGGTGATTTTTAGGTATCGTGTGTAACCACCCAGATTTTTAGAAGGTAAAAACAAATATAAAATGAATAAACAAAATATCTAGAAAATATCTAAAATATCTAAAGCTCCTATAAATAACCCATCTCAACACCCTTAACCTAATCCCCTCAGCCAAACTGTTTCCGCCGCCACCAGTTTTGTGAAACGTGAGGAAAGCAATATTAGAAGAATCAAAACAAATTGTAGAGAGATCAATAAATCTTGAAATGAGTTGGTTTGAGTCGCTGAAATGAATCTCTTCCATTCTATATACGTTTCATATGGTTCGACTTCCTTCTCTTGTTCGCTGGAAAGTGTACAACAACGTTAGGGTTCAGTGTTTGGGGAATCGAAGAGGTTAATCCTTCAATCTGATATCGTTTCTGAGTTTATGGGATTATTCCGAGTTGATTGGAAAAGTTTGGTGGGATTTCGCATCAGTTGATGTCGCATCCCGTACTGTATCGACGGAAAAAGGCTGAAGTCGCTTTTGTTTAGGGAGGTGCGGAATGAAGACAAATGTGTGGAGTAAAAAGAGGGATCGAAGTGGAAGGGGATGGTGTGTTTAGATTGAAGATTTGTGAAGTAGAGGAGGGAGTTTGTGGCGATTAAGGAGAGCAGCAAATGGCCATAGTAGGAGCTTCAGCGCGTGTTGATTTGGAAGGGAAGGAGTGGTGTTTGAACGGGTTGATGCAGAAGGGTTTTGGGCCGGGGTTGAAGAGGTATGGCCCAAGTCAAGTAAAGTATAGTTGGTTTTAAATTTTATTATATAATCAAACTTGTAAATTACATAACTCCTCCATACGTTGTCAGAATTGGACGAAACAAGATCCGACGGGATCGTGTGGATGGACACTACACCATGGAGCTGACTGGGAGTGAATCCAAGCTAGTTACAATTTATGGCGAAATAAATTGTCCGTCGCAGTCAAATAAACGCAAACCGTTATTTAACGATTAACGCGCAAATGTGAGTAAATCTCACCAACTCTGAACAGTTTATAATTTCATGTTGTATGTTTAGAACTGTTAGAAATTGGCTGATTGACTGTGTGTTGATTGTTTGATTGAACTGCTAGTCAGTTAGTGAAAATTATATATATATATAAACCGTTAAATATTTATATATTGATTCTGCTATCAGAATAATTTATATTGAACTGAAAGTGATGATAATCATATTGTGTAACATCTGTGGATGCAGGGAGACAGGTTGGAGGAATCCAACTGGATTCCTCAACAGTTATTTTACTGTGATTTATATATTGTGATATATAATGTGATATATAATCTGACGTTGATTATGTGTGCTTTGGACGATAGTTATCGTTGTTATATGGTGTGTTAAATACCATAAGAAATACCAGAATGTTGATAAGGGGATTTTCAAAGTGATATTAAAAATAGAATATTTATAAAATAGGATATTTATAAATAAGAGATATTTATAAAGTGGAATATTTATAAATAAGAAATGTTTATAAATTGGAATATTTATAAATAGGAGATATTCAAAAAGGAAATAATTACAAACCATTTTCTTTTTGAATGGAAAGGCCTGTGTGGCGGGTTTGGTGATTTTCCCGATGCTCCCGTTACAAAGGAGGTTATGGCGAATTTTTCAAAGAATTTAAGGAGTTAGAATATTTCAAGAATAAATTTGAAAAGGAAATATTTGTAAACTATTTACAAATAGAATTGAAAAGAAAACGTTATAAAAAGGAAATCATTTTTAAAGTGTAGAACCGTTATTTAAAAGTAAATCTTTGCAAATGAATAAAACGTTGTTAAAAAGGAAATCTTTATAAAGTGAATAAAGTAAATCGAATATGGTATTCGAAAGGAGTTAAATCGAATATAGTTTATTCGAAGGGAGTAAATCGAATATGGTATTCGAAAGTTAGTAAAACGAATATGCTATTCGAAAGGGGTTAGTCGAGTCGAGTTAGTTGAATAGAGTTAACCAGTTCAGTAGAGTTAACCGGTTCAGTAGAGTTAACCAGTTCAGCAGAGTTAACCGGTTCAATAGAGTTAACCAGTGAGTTAAGTAAGTCAAGTTAACCAGTGAGTTAAGTAAGTCAAGTTAATCAGTTGGAGTTAATCGATTCGAGTTAAGATTTTCGAGTTGATAATCGAGATAAGTTATCGAATACCACTTATTCGAAGCAGAAGTTATCAAATATAGTTATTTGAGATAGAGTTAGTCAAACAGAGTTATTTAGGATAAGTTGCCATCTCGTACGACTGCTAGCGTAATTCGCAGGGCTGTAAATAGCCTATGGCAGTCGGATGTTTCCTGAGGGAGTCAGGCGTAACCATTGTGATCGCTGCGATCTAGAGTCAAGCGAATGAAGTTAAATCGAATATTAGTTATTCGATAGGAGTTAAGTTCTTGAGTTAGATTATCGAGATAAGTGAGTCGAGTTAAGTTCGTCGAGTTAAATTAATCGATGTTAGTTTCATCGAAAGGAGTTAATCGATGTTAGTTTCATCGAAAGGAGTTAATCGATGTTAGTTTCATCGAAAGGAGTTAATCGATGTTAATTTCATCGAAAGGAGTATCGATGTTAGTTTCATCGAAGGGAGTTATCGATTAGTTAAATCGAAAGGAGTTATCGATTAGTTAAATCGAAAGGAGTTATCGAATTTAGTTATTTGAAAAGGAGTTATCGATTTGTTAAATCGAAAGGGAAGATTATCGAATATTGTTTATTCTAGAGGAGATTTTCGAATGTAGTTTATTCGAAGGAGTTATCGATTATTAGTTAATCGAAGTGAGTTATAGAATATTAGTTAAATCGAAGGAGTTATCGAATATAGTTTATTCGATGGAGTTAATCGATTAGAGTTAAATCAAATGAGTTAATCAAATATAGTTTATTCGAATAGAGATAGAGGAGTTATCGAATATAGTTTATTCGACAGGAGTTAAGTGAATTAGTTAAGTTAAACTAAGTGAATTAGTTAAGTGAATTGGTTAAGTTAACCAAAGTGAATTAGTCGAGTTAATCAAAGTGATTAGTTCAGTTAATCGAGATAAGTAAAGAATGTTAGGTTAATCGAGTTTAATTAGTCAGTCGAGTTAATAAATTGAGTTAGTCAAACCAAGTAAAACCAGTTAGAGTTAATTAATTAAGGTTGACCAGTTAGAGTTGATCGGTTAGAATTAACCAGTTAGAGTTAATCAATCAGAGTTAATCAAATAGAGTTAAGTAAAATTAGAACTGACTAGAGATTAGTAAATTGAATGATTTTCTAAGTGCCTATCTGATGTTGGTTTCGGCCTTCGGGATTTATACTTAGGGGATTGTTCTCATACTAGTTTACAGTCAGGGACTGATAGTTAGGGAAGAGTAGTGATTTGTAAATAAGCAGATGGAAATGTTTTCCAGTGTTAATAACATATATTTTCTAAACATAGAAAATAAGGCAATGTGAATATATATATATATATATATGTTGATGATTGATCGATATAATTTCCATTTGGGAATGATATCGTTGTTTGCACACTTGTTTTCTTTGATAGTTAAATCACAGACTATCGAAGTTTTGACCATTTTAACGTTGTTAATATGGAGAGACCGGTTGGATTATTATCCAAAGAACCACTCTGTATTGGCATAAGCGTTGCAAATCATATATGCCAAAGATAATTGAAGACGGAGTAAAGTGCAAGGGCTGTTGTATAAGTCTTAGATAACAGTGACTAAGATGGGTATACTGAATAGTGCCTTCGGTTTGTCCAGTCCCAGGACAACTTGTATGGACGAAGGTCTGACAGAGTATATCCAATGGATCGCGTAAGTTGATCTGTTCAAACATATTCACGTTTGGTGGCGGAGGAATTCGTTTCTCTAAGCTGTATACCCGTGTTACTTTTGGATAAATCAATTTGTGATTTGGCGGGTATGACGATGTGACATTCTAAGTGAATGAGGATGACTTGTTTGAATGAATGTCCGACAGAGTATTTCCAAAAAGGTCACGTACCTTGATTTCTTCAACCGTACCAAGAGTGGAAGCGGAGAAGAAAACTTCTTTTAGCTAACACGTAATGTACTGTTGTAGATGTCAATTAGTGATTTTCGATGGATCTGACGATGTGACATTTGAAGTGAATCTGATGTGATGATAACGCGTAACTTCTAGCCTCATCATCCGGTAAATGACAGAAATCGGGCAGGCAGCATGGCTAAGTCGGTCGCACCGAAGTAGGGTGTATAATCACCTATCTAGAGAATATTCATTTGTTTCTTAAATCTATCAATGTTGTCCCATATATATACGGGAACGGTTGCTAATCCCAACCGTTGGTGATATACATTCGATACACTCAAGCAAAATGAGTGGTCGGTCATGTGTGGCTGAGTTACAAGATGTTCTTGTTGAACTCCAGTGTATCGTTCCTAGAGTACACTGATCGAAAGGTGGTTCCATACCTTGTCATAGTTGGAAACCCATTACCCAATACGTGCTTGCGGTTTTGATTTTATACTATATATGTAGAACGTGAGATGAAAGCGTTTCTGCAAGATTGATATATATTTGTACTTAGACATTATTATAATATCAGAATGATATTGCTTGTCAAAGATGTTGGATTCTCATAAGGGAAAAACTCGTTCCGTATTCACGGCGTGGTCTTATGAGATATCATATATATGTTAAACTGTGTTAAACTATTTTACTCACACCAGTCCCATGACTGACCCGGAGTTTACTTTGTTGTTTTCCCTAAACTCTTGGGTGCCTAAATTTGTACGGGCAGTCAAGTAGTCGCAATTTTACAGATATACTTGGAGAGCTTGGAGCAGGAGGCTTCAAGATCATATAGCTATAGTTATTTCCGTTGTGTCGTAAGTGTTGTACTCTGATAAGTGCTATTGTATACATAACTGTTATATTTCAAAGTTATGTTATATATTATATGTTATTCGTTCCGCTGTGAGGTTCGTGTTACTCTGATGTTGTGTTCTTCTTCTTCTTCTATTCTAAGTTTCTATCTTATCTTTCCTCACCCTCTAATTTCTTTCATTAATTACCGGGATTTTTCGATGTTTTGGTTATCGACATCGTGCTTATGTCGATAACCAAAGTCGCTCAAAATCCGGGTCGTTACATCAAGTATCTGTAAATCCCGACTACTTGACTGCCCGTACAAATTTGGGCACCCAAGATTTTAGGGAAAACAAAACAAAATAAACTCCGGGTCAGTCATGTGACTGGTGTGAGTAAACTCAAATCATTTGATTTAACTTTCAAAATCCTTTTGAAACAAAGGATAATCATAAGACCGATCCACACATAAATACGGATGGCTTTTACCTTACGATAACCCAAAATATTTCTAAAACGATACTTGTCTGATATTATAATAATGTCTAGATCGAGTAAATTGAAATCTAGCAGAAACGCTTGCATCTAACGTTCTACATATATAATATACAATCAAAACCGCGGGCTCTTATTTGGGGAATGGATTCCAACTATGACAAGGTATGGATCCGCCTTCCGCTCAGTGTACTCTAGAAGCGATACACTGGAGTTCAACAAGAACATCTTGCAACTCAGCCACACATGACCAGCCCCTCATTTTGCTTGAGAGTACCGAATATATTGCCACCCCTCGGTTAGTATTCCAACATAACCATTTCCGGGAGATACAGAATTGAAAGAAGTAACAAATATGAATATTCTCAAGATGGTGACAATATACCCTAATTGGTTGCGAACCACTTAGCCATGTTGCCTGTCTGATTTCTGTCATTCCCCAGTTGATGAGGCTCGAGGTCGTAACGTATCTTTTAACAGATCACTCCTCCATTTACTTTGAATGTCACATCTCCATACCCGCCAAATCACAAATTGATTTCCTAAAAAATGTCACGGGTATAAAGCTAAGAGAAACGAAGTCCTCCGCCACCAAACGTAAATACGTTTGAAGAGATCAACTTCTGCGATCTATTAAATATACTCTGTCAGACATTCTTCCATACAAGTTGCCCTGGGACTGGACAAACCGAAGGCACTATTCTGTAAACAGGACAGCCCTTGCAAAACTCCGTCTTTAATTATCTTCAGCATATTTGGTTTGCAACGCTTATGTCAATACGGAGTGGTTCTTCGGATAATAATTCAACCGGTCTCTCCATATTAACAACGTAAAAATGGTCAAAAACTTTGATAGTCAGTGATTTAACTATCAAATGGAAACACGTATGCAAACAACAATCTTATTTCCAATTGGAATTTCTATTGATCAATCATCATCATATATATATATATTCATATTTCCTTATTTTCTATATTCAGAAAATATATGTTATGAACATTGGAAAACATTCCCATTGCTTATTTACTTATCGCTATTCTTCCACATCTATCAGTCTCTGAATGTATACTAGTATGAGATCAATTCCCTAAGTACCAATCCCGAAGGTCGGAACCAACATCAGATAGACACTTAGGAAACCATTCAACTTAAGAAATCTCCAGTCAGTTTCTAATTTAGCTTAACTCCATTTCTTAATTCCTTATCAATAAAACATTCCATTTCCTATGTTTAGAAAATATCTCTGATTCTATATTTGGAAAACGTTTCCAAAACTCATTTATAAGGATTTCAAACTAACGTTGTATAAAACATCGTTACGACCGCTCAATCCATTAATTGCTTATTACTTAACTGTATTTCTATCTAACTCTCGCCATCGAACCTCAACTATTTCTTAGTTAAATAAGGAAGTCAATCAAGTTGGGGCATAATTACCTCTTAGACCTTAACTGAACAACGTTCTTAACCTTGCAATAGACAAAGCTCACCGCTCCAATTTCTACAATCATTTGCTTATGCAAATTTTCGGATTCAGATTTTGAATCCACTTCTTTTATGAAAAACATTTATTATAACGCTAACGTCATAAACCCTACATCTGAAATATCTAACTTAAATTCTTATTTTTAAATAAATAAACAAACCACTAATTTATTAACAAATAAACAAATCTTGATTAAAAACCGGAAAGTGAATAATACTTTCCCGAATTCGACGTATAACTCTCTTTCGAGTAATCTCTATTCGATTAACTTCTTTCTTCGAATAACTCTATTCGATTAACTCCTTTCGAATAAACTATATTCGATTAACTCCTTTCTTCGAATAACTCTATTTGATTAACTCACTTCGAATAACTAATATTCGATTAACTCTCCTCGAATAAACTATATTCAATTAACTCCTTTTCTTCGAATAACTCTATTCGATTAGCTCACTTCGAATATCTAATATTCGATTAACTCTCCTCGAATAAACTATATTTGATTAACTCCTTACTTCGAATAACTCTATTCGATTAACTCCTTTCGAATAAACTAATATTCGATAACTCCTTTCGAATAAAATAATATTCGATAACTCCTTTCTTCGAATAACTCTATTCGATTAACTCACTTCGAATAACTAATATTCTATTAACTCTCCTCGAATAAACTATATTCGATTAACTCCTTTCGAATAAACTAATATTCGATAATTCCTTTCGAATAAAATAATATTCAATAACTCCTTTCGAATAAAATAATATTCGACAACTCCTTTCGAATAAAATAATATTCAATTAACTTCTTTTAGAATAAACTATATTCGATAACTAATATTCGACTAACTCTAACTCGATTAACTCTATTTGAATAACTCTAGTTCGATTTAACTCTAATTGATTAACTCTAACTGATTAACTCTAATTGATTAACTCTACCTGATTAACCCTATCCAATTTACTCTTCGTCCAAATTCAGTTTCAAATATCGATGTTGAAATCGATTCTTACTTCTCTATGTAAGTCCTGACTTATATATTCTATTTATCCAATGATATATATTTTACTTAATTTATAAAACCTTATTTATAAATTAATCTTCTTACTTTATCTGTTAAAACAGGTTTCTCTTAAATATTCACTTTAAATTCATATTCTGTTATACCCGTGTGCGAAGAACGTGTCTAAACCTTCATAGTGTAAAATTCTCTTTTTATACAATTTTATTCATTTTTCAAGTGTTTCCTTTTAAAATCTATTTATTTTCGAAATAAATATTTCCTTTATAATTCTATTTATTTAACAAATAAATATTCCTTTTCAATTCCATTTATTTAACAAATAAATATTCCTTTTCAATTCTATTTATTTAACAAATAAATATTCCTTTTTCAACTCTGTTTATTTATAACTATCTCCTTTTCTATTATATTTGTTTCACAAATATTTCCTTTCCTATTTGTTTTACAAATAATTTCCTTTTATATTATTCTTGATTTTATAATTATTTTCTTTTATAAAATCCTTTTCTTTTTATATATAAAATCCATTGATTTTATATAAATAATTTATTTTCAAAATACACTTTGAAAATCCCCTTTTTCTACATTCCAGTACTTCTTAAGGTATTTAAAATACCCAAATAACAATGATTGATATCATTCAACACACATAATCAACACATATTATATATCACATCATATATTACAATATATGAAGAAAAGTAAATTAAATGTTGAGGAATCCAGTTGGATTCCTCCGACCTGTTTCCCTGCATCCACAGATGTTAAACAATATAATTAACATCAATTTCATTTCAATATGAAATATTCTGCTAAACAAAATCAATATTTGATTAACGATTCATATATATATCGTTATCTATAATTTCAACCAATATATCAGCAGTTCATTCAAACAGTCAACACACAACAATCAGTCATCATTTATCAGTTCTAAATATACGTTATAAAAACATGAACTGGTAGAGTTTGTGAGTTTTACTCACATTGGAAAATCATCGTTAAATAACGATAATTATCGGTTGATTCTGACAGACAATTAAATTTTTCCATAATTTGTACCGATCTCTAATTCACTCCAACTCAGTTCCAATGTGTAGCTCTCGTCGGTACGATCCTGACGGATCCAACCATTCATAATTCTGATAACAGATGACCAAGATATGAATTTTACAAATGTTAATACCTTATTGAAATTAATTTAAACTTAATTAGATTTAATGATGGGCTTTACCCATAAATCTTGGCCCACTTATCCCTGCAAAAAACCCAACCCGCGAGTTAAAGCTTCTTCCCAAAGATGAACCGTGAGCTCCCTGTGCAAACTCGACGGCCATTACCGAACCTTCAAACCCCAAAACATCTTCCATTCCTTCATAATAATCGAAACTAATATCACTAGCTTCACTCTCTTCGAAAATGCACTAACCCCATATCCAAAATGTTCACCTCGATCTGCATATCTGAAATGCGTCGGAGCAGCACTTCGAGCATAAACAGTATCAGGATCGACATCTTTTATTTTTATAAAACCCCAAAAACTCAATATAGCTGCTATTTCTTGCCATAAATCCCAATGCAACATTGAAGTAAACTAACGCTCCTCAAATCATGAAGAATCTCTAACCCTAGTTGCCGCTGTAGAAAAACTCAGTCGCGACATGGACTTCGAGCACGCCAAAACATACATAGCGATGTACAGAATCTTTAGAGGAGTTCGTATATATATATTTATATATATATATATATATATAGATTTATAGAATTTATTTAGAATTGTTATGAATTTCTAAGAGAGGACTTTCACGTTGAGATAAAAGAACACTGGCGGCTGAGAAAAATGAAGCGTGGCCTTATTTTGATCGGGGAAAAATGAGTAAGTGTTAGAAATGTATAAAGAGGGGTATTTATAGGAAGTTTTATATTTTTTTAATTCGAATTTTATATTCAATTTTAATCCAACGCTGTTTATATTTATCCTTTAAAATTCCTATGATCACATACAATCCCCAAAAATCATGAAAATTGGCATGCAGCTACAGCTCGACATTACGGTCCCAAAGAAACTGGTTTCGTCGAATTCTGACTTCGTTTGCTCACACAGCGCATTTTTGAAGTCAAATAATTGACTGTTTTTCACATTAAAATCTAGTACGGTCACATACTGACTTCAAAAATTACGAAAATTGAAATCTAGCAATAATTTAATATTGCGGATCCAACAAAATTAGTTTCATCGAAAACAGAGGTCATTTGCAAAACTGGCTATTTTTAAAGCTCTAAATAAACCCTTTTAAATATAAATATATTTAAAAATAATTAAATTAAATATTTAAAAATAAATATTATCGTATATATATTCACATTTGATATCATACAGCTCTAAAATATTCCTATCTGGATTTATAGCTCGATATTTCAAAGTTCCCAGTTATATCGATATTCGATTTATATTAAATTCCTTTTATAATATAAATTAATCGATATAAATTATAAAGGAATTCCACAGCGACTTTTCTAAAATTTAATTTGGACTTAAAATCAAAATCTACACGACGAAATCCTGATTTTTCTCTTCCACTAGAAAAATATACTTCACCAGCTCTGAACGTTTCTTGTTTCACAGAAATCCGACTTAAAACGGATTATGTTTATTCATTTAAAGTTCGAATCACCAAATTACGAACTACAGCGCCATTTTGAGCACGATCATAATTATAATATAAATTACACATTCAACCATCGTTAATTAAATATATTCGTTATCGTAATTCAATTTCAAACTGAATTATATATTTTGAATTGCCCAATTCACACCATATTGCCATTTCAACTAATTCTTATTATTTCAGAATTAAATATATTATTTAATTATTATATTAATTAAATGTTCAAAGTTGTTTAATTAAACAACCATTAAATCCTCTAAATCACTATATAAATTAATTAATTAATTATTATATTGTAAATATACGGGACATTACATTCTTCCCCCCTTAAAATAATTTCATCCTCGAAATTGCTAAGGTAGAAAACAAACCCTATTGACTGGTTAATTTTTTTGGTTCACTTCTTAACTTCAGTTTCAACTGAATCAATCTAATTCAATTAAATTATTAATTTATTCTGATAAACTAAAATTTTCAAAAATTCTAAAAATTTTCTAACACCCGAAATTTTCGAAAAATTTCGCCAGCACCTCCTTTGTATGGCTCAATCAGTACAACCACAACTCGCCTCTCTGGGCCATCTCCAACCCAAAAGAAAATCAAACAGCCAAGCGGCTTGCCAATTTGGCTCATAAAAATCTCATACCCATATAAAATAAATTTGTACCTTTTTGTTGGGCATATCATTACATCCCTTCCATCTGTTACCAATTCTGCATATACCAATGTCATCCTAATCAAACTCCAATCACTTTTATCTCCAACACAACCATTCGCTTATATCCAAGCCAAATATCATTTCAAACTCGAGTATCATTCTCGATTTCAAACTCTAACTCACCAACCCAATACCATTTCAGATTCTTATCTCATAATTCAAAATCTGATTCCACTTGATATATTATATTCCAATTCAATTTACAGTTAATTGGTTTCTATTCAATTCCAGCTCGGTTTCAAAAATTTCCATTTAAATTTGTTTTTAATTCAAGCAGTCTCTTCCTGGGAGTTTTAAACAGCTTTTCTTTTCTCAAAATCAAATTTTCCTTTTTAGGATTTCAAACAACTTGTTTTGCCAAAACAATTCAAAATCAATATCTTTGGAAAGAGAGGCTTTAGCTGAGTGTGATGCACTTTTTAGGTTACTGATATGATTACCTATGATTTTTGATTTGTTTAGGCATCACTTTAAATTCTCAGTTTATTTCTAAATTAAGAAGAGCATATAGATTTAGTATTCCATCCATTCTGAGATAGACATCTTATCAGTGAGTGAGTGTTATTTGGTTTAACCTTCTGTATCTCTAGGTTTGAAATGATAAATACTCCATTGTTATGGGAAAAGAGATTTTCCTTGGGTCTTATGTATTGATTGGTGGTTCATTGCTTAGCTTTATACCTAATAAGTGACGCTTTTGAACATATCATTGGGATTGTTCCTATGTTGCGAATGCCCATCGGACACTGCTATAGTAACAAAAGTTGAAAGAAACCGAACTCCAACCAAGGCACAATGACCTTGATACAAGGATGATCAAGCTTGTTCAAAAAGGAAAGTTAGTCGAATATGTTATTTCCATGGCATATGGGAGGCAATTAGCGATGAAATATCATCTAACAAGAGTGAAGCATAAGTGTTTAATTTACGATCGACTTGGTTACTTAAAGAAAGTTTTTCCTATATTTTGAGGGGTAGTAAGTGAAAATGACTAATGCTTCTCAGCATTACGGGGTCTTAGCAGGATTACAACCCATGAAATCGAAAGATGCTTATGTAGCGGCATATGCTGCATTTTTTCCTATGATTCGCTTCTAACCCTTTCTAACACTTGAGTAGTATATTTTAATATTTTGTAGTTATTCAGTAGATAAACTAATTTGACACTTTCCATAGTAGATACATTCTTTGGTAGAAGATAAACCTTGTATTAGTCACCTTAATTGCACAATCAGGGTGAATTGATTGAAATGTGACCATTCGAACTTAATGCATGAGCTTTCAAGTTGAGTGGGTTCAGTCCATGAAGTTTGACTTGGATTTATGTCTAGATAGGGTTCGTTAGATGCCTAAGAATTAGCAGAAACCAAGCCGATTGCTTATGGGCATTTTTCTTGAGTTGCTTGTGTTATGATTGCTTTTCTTTTAATCTTAGGTGATGGAGTAATCCCATGTGATGGAAGGTACATTTTCTAGGATTTTCTTATTCATATGCCCTTCTTAACCTATGATTTGATCATAGACATTCTAGGTGATTTGCGTCGGTTAGGATAGAGTCTTTACGTGATTATCATAGATGAATACTTGAGTCTGGTTTTTGGGATGAATGTGAGATTTTTGAAAGGTGACCTTATTAATGTTTGGTGGTTTCAATAGTTGGATTAAGGAATTGGATTGGAGTCCACGCACATGGACTTAAGCGGTGTACCCTAACTTAATAAAGAAATATTATGAGCAGATAAAGGATTGGAATAGGCATTAATTTATTCTTAATGATCTTTAGTTATTGTAAATTTCAGTATAGTATAATTATTGTGTGGGAGAGTTTGGAGATAGAATTTTTCGACTAGTTTTGTGGCGATTCAAATAATCTCCTAAGTCACATGATAATACTTGCCTAGGCGAGTGTTACACTACACTTAGTATATTATCCTGATTAATATTGTGCAATTGAGGTGAATTTGGATCAAAGCAAACCCAAGTAAGTATCAATCCTCATTCAATGATTATTTAATTAGAATAATTTTCTTTTGGAAGGAATGGTTTCTGTTTAAAAGAAAAGGAAAGTTGATGCCTTGACTGCTAGACTTATTCGAGAGTTTCAAGACTCAATATTCCTAAATATCGTATAGGTTTTTCTTTTTTGTAGCATGAGATGTAATAGTCTTTCACGTATTATACTCACGAAAGAAGTTACAACACTTGGGTGTTTTATTCCTTTTGAACAACGAACCAACTTATTGGAGTTATATTCAATGTCGTGTTAGACTCCCTAATGGTTACCACACATGTTTGTATAGTTTCTTATAATATTTTTGTTCTTCTTTATTGATGGTTATTGTTTGTGCTTGTTATTGCTTGTTGTTTGTTAGTGCTCATTGTTTGTTATTGCTGCAATCGCTTATTTTATTATCACTTATATTTGATTGCTATTGTTGGAAATCTGTTTTTTTGTTGTTGTTGTTTTTTGATTTTGCAATTTACTGATCTATTATGGTGATTGATTCTTGTTGATTGTTGTTTAGGATGTCTAATAACCCGTACACCAACTATTGTCATTGCTGTTATGACTATTTGACCATTGCTTGTTACTTGATTGTTGTTTGTAATTAACTGATTTTTTTTCTTGAAGATCACGTATATGGTAGTCAGAAATTTTTGAGGTAGTGTATTAGGATATTATGTTTAGTCATAAAGAGTAACTTAGAAGTTGATGATAGAGGATTGAGGCATAGTGTTCCATTGTAGTGAATCATCTATGATTTGGACATGTATTAGTGGCGAAGCCTATTATCTAATCGTGATAGAGATTTGATATATTAGTGTACTAATTATTTGTTGGGTTGCCGAATTACAATAAATGTCATGTCTACTTAACCCATCAATAGTGATGGGTGTTGATTTGCATTCCTTGGTTGTCTAAAATTGATCGCATAACATTCATATTTGCTACGGAGTTGAGATGAGATCGTAAGAGTTCACTTCCACTTGATGTGACTTGGAGTCAGTGGTATATTTTGATATTGACTCACCTGATCCTGATCTTTTATTCATTGTCATATATGGCTAAGGTAGTATTGGTTACTACATTCAAGTTATACATGTTCTTATTTAGTGGTAGTGTAATTCTCTTGTATAATACAATTGACTTTGGAGAGATGATGTATAGTTATTTAAATGCTTAATTGTCAATATTAGCATTTACATAGTAAGAAGCCTTCTTTAGAGAGATATAAATGTTTCAAGATTATGGGATGACATAGACTATTGATATTTCCTTGTGCATGATGAATTCTAATTGGGTTGGTTCATAGTTTCTAATTGTACAAAGGATGGTATTGCAAAAAAATTAAGAAACTAATTTTTGTGATGTTCAATTAGTCCTACTTTCTAGTACCCTTGCGAATTTTGAGGTTGAAATCATTTTAAGGAGGAGAGAACATAATAGCCCATAATTCACCAGTTGGATATTTAAATGATTTATTTGCATATTTAATTGTTAAGCTATCCATGGCCTCTATTCTTAAGTTTTGGCATATGATTGAATTAATGATAACTTTTATTGAGTCTGGAATAATGGTGCGAACTTGATTGGGTATAAGGATCGATAAATTTTGGTAGATGGATTTCTAGGTAGTAGCCTGTAGTTGAATCGTAGATTGATCCAGAATGCTAACTTCTGTATATGATGGAATTAGGTCCCGAAAACCCTATCCATTAATTTCGGAATGACTTCCACGTTCGTTTGAGCATAAGAATTAATATGTTTGAAGTTCAAACTTTTTGGAAATGAACAGTGTTAGATGGAGAGAATTGAGGATTAACCCATTAGTTGCTTATATATGGTCAACTCCCTTCATTATCTCTCATTCACTTCTCATTCATGTTAGTTTCCTCTCCACTTTCCATAATGGCCTCCAAATCACTCCTTAATGCCCATGAGCTAACTACATCAAATAAATTTCCTAGGATCAAAAAAAAAATACCATAAATCTTCTTTTCTCATCCTCTACAAAACCCATAAAGGGCTTAGCTTCAAACATATTTTTGAGAGAGATCTCAAATTTTAAGAGAGCTTTGGAACAAGTTTTAGTGGTTAAAGCTTGATTTGGGATTAAGGAATGTGAGTGGGATGATTCTTCTTATCAATTTATATGTTTGCTTCACATTTTCATTTATTGATAATTGTAAAATAATACAAAGTGATCGAGAGATTCCTGTGCTAAGGTTTAGACTTGTGTGCATGTTATAAACATGTTTCCCTTAGCTAATTAATTGTTTAAGGCCCTAATATACGTTGTGAAGATAGCTAGTAAGCCCTAGAACTGATTTGGGCTTGTTGGTTTTGTTGTGGTGATATTATTTGATTTAGGGTTAATTATGCAAGAGTAATGATGTGGAAGTCATTAGCAACAACTGATTAATCCGTTTGAATTGATTTATAAAATGTTTTGAATATTTTATGAAAGAAGATTATATTTTATAAAATGGATATGAGATTTTATAAAATAATAATATGAAGCATACTTGATTTCAAACTCGATAATTAAGCATTTAAAGGCCTGAAGTCAATAGATAAGCTAATGATACATTTTGTAAATAAGAGCAAAATTTTATCTAGTAATTGTTGATTCACTCATTCGAATGTACATATGTGTACATGTGCACAGGAGGACTTACATTATGTGCATTTGGAATAAAGTGATAGATTAAACCAATATTTAATCATAGTTAGAATTATTGTATATTTTCTTGTTTATTTAGGCAAACGATTGTTTGATAGGTGTAATATTGAATGGAATTCCATTACGAGCATTTCATATAACATATCGACCACCATGTGCGTAAAGGTTCCCAATAGTCCATCAGATCGGGTAACTACTTCGATGAAGTACGACATGTGAATTATTAAGTTTTATGTGTTTGGTTGTGAAACCGGTCTATTTCTCAAAGATTATTATAAATATTTTAATCAAGCAATCAACTCTTCCTTTCTCGGATGATCTGTAAAAAGGGTACAGATTCATGTCAGAAGTCTTCGATGGGTGTATTCCATCATACACTACTGTATATTGAAGGTGCTATGGTTGAAACAACCAATTTGTGTTCGATTTGTATTCCTAAGCAATTCATCTAATCACAATTACCAGTATTCATCCCATGGCATACTCATTGATTATAAGAATGTGATAATTGATGAATATGGTGCGGTGCTATGTCACTAAGCTACCATGTTGAAAAGTGTGTTTTGAAATGGTGAAAATGCTCTTGCAGGACATATCTAGATTATATAAACCGTGTATCGAAGGCGTTCTTAGAGACACCCATTTCAAAACTTCAAATTCATGGTTTGATGATTCCAAATTATAGAGAATTATGCCACGATCGCAAGGGAAGGAACATTGAGACATTTGGGGCTAAGGATCAAAAGTTATGGTCATTCGAAGCTCAAAAAAGCAAATAGGGTTGTTTCCAGGCATTCAGTTGATAGGTGGGACCCGACTGAATGAGCCCAGTTTCAAACCTAAGAGAAGGAAGAGGGAATCAGTTGGCTGGATTATTTTCCTATTCGATTGAGTTGTTTGGTCTGTCGACTGTAGTTCTTTCAGTCGACTGAACTTGATTCTAATCGCCCGATTTGGCTAAAACTTCAAAACGCAATAACTTTGGCATATGCAGTCTGATTGATGCATAGTTTAGACTATTATTCACCATTTTTTGAGGGCTACAACTTAAGCAAAATTTGATAGGTTTTTAATTAGTTAGATCTCGAGACCCATATAGGACCCCGACACATGTTCCAAAACCTTGAATTTCAAGGTATGAGGATATACCAAAAGAGTATTATGACAATGTGCCATGCATATTGTAACAACCCGAAAAATCAGAACCAATTTAAAAAATTTATTTTAGCAATTTTAACGGATTCTGAATATTTATGGATTATTTTAAATAATAACGACTAAAAATTTATTTTAAACGAAGTTAGAATGTATAAATTTATTTTAATTATAAAACGAGCCTGAAATGGCGTGGTAGTTTGAAAATTTGATTTCTAATTACAATTGAATATACAAAATTCAATATAAGTCAGAATTGGACGAAACAAGAAATATTTGAATCTGTTTAATAATATCTTTCTAACGGATGTAAGAAACTGGGATTTCTCTTTCGGAATTGAAAGTTATGACCAGTTTAAAATTCAGAAAAGTCGCTGTGGAATCTATATATTTTTTAATATAATATATAGCCCTTAAAAATAGTCATTTTGCAAACGACCTCCGTTTTCGACGAAACCACTTTTGTTGGATCCAAAATGTCAAATTATTGCTAGATTCCAATTTTCATATTTTTTGGAATTAATATGTGAGCGTGGCAAAAGAAAACGTGTTTTATCAATTTCAGTCAATTTAGATCGACCAGAAAATGACCATTTTTCAAACGATCTCCAAATTTGACGAAATTAGTTTTGTTAGAACCGTATCATCAAAACATAGCTAGATTTATTTTTCAGGAATTTTTGGAATCAGTATGTGGCCCTGGTAAATTAAAATATACGTTGAATTCAATTTTGAACATTATACTAATATATATTTTAACTTTGATGAAAACTGATCATAACAGTTGAATTGGCTTGTGAAACATATCCCATTGTGTTCAGAATGGGGCTAATTAGCTAGGGGCGATAGTCGTTGGGTCTCGATTGGAGTTAAAATGGAATGTCAACTCTTATGAGAAATAAACAAATTAATTAATTATATATAAATTATAAAAACTCCCTCACCCCTTTATTCCCTCCTCCATCGTTCAGAATCAAAAAAAAAACCCGCACAAGATCGCGTCGCCCAACCCCTCACCCCCATCGCCACTGTCGTCACCCCCCTTGACCTCCGACGGACGCCCCCTTCCTCCTTTTCCCCTCCTCCGATGCTCCTCTTTTCCCCCCTTCTTCAATCCAAAACCATGAAACCCCAAATGCCACCGCCGCGCCTTCCTCCTTGACCGCCAGACTCTATGCCACCCTCCTCCGCCTCCTGCGAACCAGACCCCCTCTGCGTTGCCAGTTCACCACTCCCCGACGACAGCGCCGCCCATTCCCCCACTACAAACAAAGGTGAGTTTTTAATTTATATAAAATATTGTTTTAAATCAGTTTTTTATATAAAGCATAGATTAAAGGTATGATTTTTATAGAGAAATTTTTGTATGAAGAAATTTGATTTTTATATAAACATAGCAAATAAAAAGATTAGATTTTTAATTAAGAAAAGATTAGATTTTTAATTAAGAAAAGATTAGATTTTTAATTTAGAAAAGATTAGATTTTTAATTTAGAAAAGATTAGATTTTTAAATATAAAGATGCGATTTTAAAAAATATAAAGATGCGATTTTTAAAAATATGAAAAGATGCGATTATTAAAAATATGAAAAGATGCAATTTTAAAAAAATATAAAGATGCGATTTTTAAAAATATGAAGATGTGATTTTTTAAAATATAAAGATGTGATTTTTAAAAATATAAAAATGCAATTTAAAAAAATATAAAGATGCGATTTAAAAAAAATATAAAGATGCGATGTTAAAAAATATAAAGATGCGATTTTTTTTAAAAAAAAATATGCGATTTAAAAAAATATAAAGATGCGATTTTTAAAGATATAAAGATGCAATTTTTAAAAATATAATGATGCGATTTTTAGAGATATAAAGATGTGAATTTTAGCGGTACAAAAATATATTTTTTAGTGGTATAAAAATATGATTTTTATATAGGAAGTTGATTTATAAAAATATGATTTTTATATAGAAAGTAGAGTTGTAAAAATCTGATTTTTATAATGTAGATTCGAAATAAAAATACGATTTTTATTATGATGTTAGCAAAATAAAAATATGATTTTTATATATATAGCAAAATAAAAAAAGGATTTTTTTAATATATAAACATCATATTAGAAATATGAATTTTACTATGAATAGCTTGAAAAAGATGCGTTGTAATTTTGGGAAAATCCGAACTGTTCAGAAATTCAGAAATGTAATGATGGAGTGGAACCCAAAGGTGAGAACTCCTCACTCTAATCTTGTTTTCTAGTATATTTATACTATGTTGCAGACGGGGCTTAGTAGCTCCTGACACCGTCGTCCACAGACCATGGACAACTTGTTTGATTGTATTGTGTCATGGAAATTGATTGTGATTGTGATGTGAAATGGAAAATAAATTATTCATGTGTTGAAATAAATATTTTATAGTTAAAAATATAATTTTTAACGTGTATATGAATAAAATAAATATTCATTTACAAATCGGACGATTTGTTTATGTAAACCCATTTGACTGACATTGACTGGGACGATATATTTTACACATCGCCCAACTGCACAAATAATAATCAGTGTTTGTTGTTTGAAAACCCCACACGGGTATTGGGACGATATTGAGTTTATTGTGAACTGTGTTTTAAAGACATTCGTTCTTTAACCCGATTTGTAGTGAAATGTTATTTGGAATATATAAATCTTTTATTAAGATTTAATGGGATTTTCCAAAGTAAAGTTTTTCAGTTAATTAATATTTAATTGGAATGGAATTCGATTTGGAAATAATCGAAATGAACTTCTGTGGAGGAAGACTATTAACATATATGGAATTTAAAAGGCTTTGTCGTTATTCCATTTATATTATTAGTCGGATACGGAAATTGATATCGATTATATATGTTGATCTGTTTTTCCGTGAAGATTCCATAATTAATGGAATGGGATTTTGGGTTTATCGTGAACTGTGTTTTAAATGACACTGGTTCTTTAACCCAGTTAAAGACAGGATTACATGTCGATCATTGTATTTCGAACCGTATGGTTGATCTTTGCTGAATATATCTGTTTGGTGGCGGAGAATTTATTCTCTTTCTTAACACCCTTCTCTAAGACGTATGAGCTTAGAGGTTATATATAGGCAGAAATCAATAGTACGATGTAGTTTGTCGATGCGGCATGTTTGATTTCCCAAAGTTAAATAATCATTAATATTGATTTTTGGGAGATTAAAACTAAGTGGAGTTTTAATGAATCTTTAATTAGATGTGAATGTGAATGTGATAATTTAAATTATCAAATTCAAGAAATGATCGAGAATGGAGTATTGCCAGCTTTGCTCCAAGTGATAGTTAAATCTTTAATTAGATTTGAACGTGAAATGGTAATTAATTTTACCGATAACACCGTGGTGTTAGATATGGGGTATTAGCAGTTTTGCTCCATGGGAGGAATAGGATGGTATTGGGAAATATAATAAAAGAGTACTTCGGTAAGGTTCGCTAATCCCGACTAGTTTGGATAAACCTTAATTTGGTTTGAAATGATATCCAAAGGAAGACTAAAGAATAAATTTAAAATAATTTATCTTTGATAAAATTAATAGGAACCTTTCCCTAATGATGTGAATATTTGAATAAAAGAATATTCTGAATTGGAATGAGGCGTATGTTGTGTTTGTGTAGCACTTGTTTATAATATACGTGAGTTATTCGGAAAGGCTGGGTTTATACCCATTCTGAATAACTGTTTCGACGATAAGTCAACGATGAAGTCGATGGTTGAAGACTGGAGGTCTTCACATTGTTTGGATGATTACTGATGTCTTGATTGGGCTGTACACCCAAGACGAGGTAATAAGTGGTGATTTTCCAGACGTACTTGGAGATCGATTAGATATGCCAGGACCTCTCTCCTGTATTGGACATATGGGATGAGGAATAAGGTGCCTCTGGTTTCGTTCAGACCCAGAATGAACTTGTAAATGGACTGTGTGTATGACATTGGATTTTATTCTGTGTTGATTGATCTCTATTAAATATATATCTGTTTGGTGGTGGAGAATTTATTCTCTTGCTTAACACCCTTCTCTGAGACATACGAGCTCATAGGTTATATATCGATAAAAATCGGTCGCATGGCGTGAATTGCCTGTGCGGCATGCTGAGATGCAGACGATCAAGGCTTCTATTGAAAAGCAGAGTCTTGTGGTTGATGATCAAAGCACAGCTTTAATATAGCATAGCTTTGTGTATAGCGTTAATTCGCAAGCCTCACACCTCGGTATGAGCCAAAAATGGGATAAGGGACCCAAGGAGGACATGACGTTTCTTTCTAGCTATGGGTGGTGTCAGGATTTTGCAAGCCCTGACATTTATATATTTTTACCTATGTAGTTGTTGGAATGTGAGGCGCCTCGGATATATCGGTTACTACGGAGCCGATGGATAGGTCCTATAGAACCGGGAAACGTGTGTTCAGATATTGCCAATCCGCTATGTGTGGACCGGCCTTGGAGGATCCAAGGGATCGCTGTGTGTGACCCTGAGGCATTTGCTAGAGTGTCTCGAAGCCGGCGAGGAGTACATCCCTTGCCTCGACTCATGACGGAATCCAATTTTCAATACGTGACATTTCGGTTTTAATTGTAGAACTAGTATGGCGACATAGTAGCATGGGATGTTATGCCATCTATGATTGATACATTTATATTTGAAGTTGATTTTTTCACTTATAGTAATAACAAAAGATGAAATTTCACGTATCAAGCATTCTTTGGCTATTATAAGGTAAAACTCTATCCTTTGTCTTGCGTTGCATTGTGTGATGGGACCTGAGTCTTATAATAGCTTCATTTTTCCAAAAAGCATTGTGTTGTTTGTTTTATGCACTGGTATTCTTGGGAGGAAACCCGTTCCATGTTATACGGTGTGGTCCCTTGATTTACCGTATTTATAAAGTAAAGTTTTAAATAACTGTTTTAGTTCTCACACCAGTCACATGACTGACCTGGAGTTTATTGTTTTAACCTAAACTCTGAGTGCCTCTATTTTCCACATGGGCAGTTAGTAGTTGGGTTTTTGCATATTGATATTCACAAGATCCTGGATTTACAGCGGGAGTTATATTCAGAATGCTCTATATCTGTGTATTTCTTTAAACCGTGTTATGTATTATTTTTCCGCTACTATGTATTTAAATGTAATTTAAATCTTTATATTTATCAAATGTGTAATATTTATTCATACTCTGTTATATTCTTGTACTCTGATGTAATTATTGTAATAAGCAATGGAATGTTCTGTCATTTATGTTCTGATTTGTCGTGTTCTCAACTCAACCCTGGCTTTCCTTTATGGGGAAGTTTGGGTCGTGTTACACGTGGTATCAGAGCTTTGGTTTACAAAGCTTGAGAACAAGACACATTAGAACCAAACGAAATAATTCATCAGAGATTGGATTAGTAATGTCCAATGAGAATGACTCGTTAGAGATGAGATCAGTAGTATCCTAGAATGAGTCGGAACAGTGTTATTTTTAAAATAAAAACGAAAACAAATTTTGTTTTGAAAATTTAAGTTTTATTATACGTATTTGAATATTTTATTTTATAATTGATTTGGACAATCGTGTATATGAAGATTTTGAATATATGCTTAGCTAGCGTGTATTCGAAGTCTCAAATATACTGGATAGATATATAATCACACTCTAGTCGCCCGGAGATGATACTGATGATTGACATTTCATCATCAGTATTTATGTTCGAGTTTCAAAAGTGAGATGTCTATATATTTCTAATTGATTGATGTGAGAACCAAAACTAGATAGGGTTGTTGTTGTGATTTGGCACCAAAAAGATGATTTTTCAATATATATTAAAGTTATGCATTTGAAAAGCTAATTCACAAATTGATGGCTGGTTGGGTTGTTTGATTATTAGTTTGATTAATAAAAACATATTGGAATGATGATTATTTAAACCAATAAGAGAATGTAAGGTAAATTAAGCCAAATGGAACAAATATTGAACTGAATTGAAAATAGTTTAAAATTGCATACATGAACATATATATGGGTGAACAGGTCATTGCAAGGAGGCTAGAGAAGAGGAATAAAATTGTATGTCCGACAAATAGGTACATGTTTACAAATTTATTGGTTTTGGATGATTTTATGAGCCGATTGGCCTTTTCTTTTTCTTTTTGATGATGAGGGCCCTGCATGGTTAGTTGCGGTTTTAAAGGTCTTCCCTTACAAAGGAGATTATGGCGAAATTTTTCGAAAATTTAGGGTGTTAGCCAAATTTTTGAAAAATTAGAAATTCTTAGAAACTGAAAAGTTGAAGAATGAAAGTTGAGTTTGTTAGTTAAACAACTTTCAGCTCCGTTCCTTTTCGAGGACGAAAAGATTTTAAGTGGGGGAGATTGTAACAACCCGGAAAATCAAAACCAATTTAAAAAATTTATTTTAGCAATTTTAACGGATTCTAAATATTTAAAATGGTTTATTTTAAATAATAACGACTAAAAATTTATTTTAAATGAAATTAGAACGTATAAATTTATTTTAATTATAAAACGAGCCTGAAATGGCGCCATAGTTTGAAAATTCGATTTCTAATTTCAATTGAATATACATAATTCAATATAAGTCAGAATTGGATGAAACAAGAAATATTTGAATCTGTTTAATAATATCTTTCTAACGGAAGTAAGAAACTGGGATTTCACTTTCGGAATTGAAAGTTATTACCAGTTTAAAATTCAGAAAAGCTGTTGTGGAATTTATATATATTTATATATAATATATAGCCTTAAAAATAGGCATTTTGCAAACGACCTCCGTTTTCGACGAAAACACTTTTGTTGGATCCGTAATGTCAATTTATTGCTAGATTCCAATTTTCATAATTTTTGGAATTAATATGTGAGCGTGGCAAAAGAAAACGTGTTTTGTCAATTTCAGTCAATTTGGATCGACCAGAAAATGACCATTTTTCAGACGGTCTCCAAATTCAATGAAATTAATTTTTTTAGAACCGTATCATCAAAACATAGCTAGATTTATTTTTCGGGAATTTTTGGTATCAGTATGTGGCTCTGGTAAATTAAAATGTACGTTGAATTCAATTTTGAAAGTTATATTGATTTATATTTAAATTTTGATGAAAACTGATCATAACAGCCGAATTGGCTTGTGAAACATATCCAATTGTGTTCGGAATGGGGGTAATTAGCTGGAGGCGACAGTCATTGTGTCTCGATTGGAGTTAAAATGGAAAGTCAACTCTTAGGAGAAATAAAGGAAATAATTAATTATATATAAATTATAGAAACTCCCTCACCCCTTTATTCTTTCCTCCATCGTTCAGAATCAAATAAAAAAAACCCGCACGAGATCGCATCGCCCAACCCCTCACCCCCGTTGCTACTGTCGTCGCCCCCCTTCACCTCCGATCGACGCCCCCTTCCTCCTCTTTCCCTCCTCCGATGCTCCTCCTTTCCCCCCTTCTTCAATCCAAAACCGTGAAACCCTAGACCCTAAAGGCCACCGTCGCGCCTTCCCCCTTTACCGCCAGATCTCTACCATCCTCCTCCGCCTCCTGCGAACCAGACCCCCCTTGCGCCGCCAGTTCACCACTCCCCGACGACAGCGTTGCCCATCCCCCTGCAAACAAAGGTGCGTTTTTAATTTATATAAAATATCATTTTAAATCAGTTTTTTTATATAAAGCATAGATTAAAGGTATGATTTTTATAGAGAAATCTTTGTATGAAGAAATTCGATTTTTATATAAAACGGCAAATAAAAAGATTAGAATTTTAATTTAGAAAAGATTAGATTTTTAATTTAGAAAAGATTAGATTTTTAAATATAAAGATGCGATTTTTAAAAATATAAAGATGCGATTTTTAAAAATATGAAAAGATGCGATTTTTAAAAATATGAAAAGATGTGATTTTTAAAAATATAAAGATGCGATTTTAAAAAATATAAAGATGCAATTTTAAAAAATATAAAGATGTGATTTTAAAAATATATAAAGATGCGATTTTTAAAAATATAAAGATGCGATTTTTAAAAATATAAAGATGCGATTTTAAAAAATATAAAGATGCGATTTTTAAAGATATAAAGATACGATTTTTAAAAATATAACAATGCAATTTTTAAAAATATAAAGATGCAATTTTTAGCGATATAAAAATATAATTTTTAGTGGTATAAAAATATGATTTTTATATAGGAAGTAGATTTATAAAAATATGATTTTTATATAGAAAGTAGCGTCGTAAAAATCTAATTTTTATAATGTAGATTTGAAATAAAAATACGATTTTTAGTGAAAAAGATTGCGTTGGAATTTCAGGCAAATCCGAACTGTTCAGAAATTCAGAAATGAAACGGCAGAGTGGAACCCAAAGGTGAGAACTCCTCACTCTAATCTTGTTTTCTAGTTAAATATATATTAGATTGCAGACGGGGCTTAGTAGCTCCTGACACCGTCGTCCACAGACCATGGACGACTTGTTTGATTGTATTGTGTTGTGGAAATAGATTGTGATTGTGATGTGAAATGGAAAATAAAGTATTCATGTGTTGAAATAAATATTTTGTAGTTAAAAATATAATTTTTAACGTGTATATGAATAAAATAAATATTTATTTACAAATCGGACGATTTGTTTATGGACACCCATTTGATTGACATTGATTGGGACGATAAATTTTACACATCGCCCAACTGCACAAATAATAATTAGTGTTTGTTGTTTGAAAACCCCACACGGGTATTTTGATGATATTGGACATACACTAATCCCAATTGTTTAGCTGTATGCCAATCGATTGGTTGACAGACTGTTGTAAGCGTAGATTATTTATATTTAACGTTTATGCAGTTGTGTAATGCACTCTGGATGATGGTTGACTGTGTTTGATTATTGTTGTGTCCATGTGTGTATGAAATCCATATAAATAAAATTATATGGTAATTGACCATGCCTGATTCCAATTTGGAAAGAACGAATATTTTAAAATGACAAGGAATGAATATTTTAAAATAACTAATATTTTAAAATCATATTCAGTAATGGATCAAAATATGATTCTGATGTCCGCTTTAGGATGGACACGAAAATATTGAAATATATGAAGCCGTGTTGATTAGATTAACGCCATTTTGATGTGAAACATATTTATATCGATTCTATTCATTTTATAATGAATATCGAAAAGGAAATGATTTCAAAATCTGATATTTTGAAAATATTATCATTTATATGTTATAACGATAAGGAAAATTCAACTTTGATTTAAAATTGAAAATTAGGTTAGAATCGTTTTAAAACGAATTTAAAACGATTTATAAAAATAAGTTTTAAATGGAAATTGACGAAATCTATAAAATAAATATATTATATATATTTAGTGGCCTGAATAGAACGCGTCGCGTCGCAGTAGTTCGCGAATTTCGACCATTGACTTCGAATTGATGTTACGGGAGATCCGACCATCGGATTCTCCTAAAACCAGAACCGTTGGGTTCGTATCGAAAAGAGCTTTCCAACGAGTATATGAGATTTGAAATCTAACCGTTGAATTCGGAATTATGTCCAAATCAAATTTGGAAAAGGTTGCTGTAGGTGCAGTTCGATGACCGTTTATAGAAATCGACTGTACGAGCCTTGATAAAATTATTAAAAATATTGATAATTTGTGTAAAATCATAATAAATGATTTGGAAAGAATTTGGATGAAAAATTCCACATTTGTAAAGATAAAAAAATGTTTTTATCAAAATGAACTAGAATTATAATCCAATATTTTAAAATAAATAAATTGGATTTGAAATGAATTTTAAAAATAACCAGAATTTCCAATATATGGATTGGAATGGATTTGAATCGAAATTATCTTCGGAATATTTAGATATTGGATTCTGTGACTATACGGAAATTGTGAAGGAATTTGGAAGATATATATATCGTTATTCCAATAAGGTATTTGTTGATTCCAGAATTTGATATTAAATATAAGCCGATATATTTTCTATTCAGAGCCTTGTATTTAATATTGAATTGGATTTTAGGTTTGTCATGAATGGTGTCTTCATTAACACTGTTCTTAAACCCAGTTGAGGAAAGAATAAATCTTTTAATTAAGATTTAGTGAAGTATTCCAATTAATTAAGATTGAATTGGAATTGAATAAAAGAATTGGATTTTGGGTTTGTCGTGAATGGTGTCTTAAATAACACTGTTCTTAAACCCCGTGTGAAAAGAATAAATCTTTCAATTAAGATTATTAGGGTTTCCATTTAATTAACATTTAAGTGGAATAAAATGGAATGTGAATTGGGTTTATTGTGAATTGTGTTTTAACGACATTCGTTCTTTAACCCGATTTGCAGTGAAATGTGATTTGGAATATATAAATCTTTTATTAAGATTTACTGCGATTTTCCAAAGTAAAGTTTTTCAATTAATTAATATTTAATTGGAATGGAATGGAATTCGATTTGGTAATAATCAAAATGAACTTCTGTGGAGGAAGACTGTTAATATAGATGGAATTTAAAAGGCTTTGTCATTATTCCATTTATATTATTAGTTGGATACGGAAATTGATATCGATTATATATATTGATATGTTTTTCCGTGAAGATTCCATAATTAATGGAATGGGATTTTGGGTTTATCGTGAACTATGTTTTAAATGACATTGGTCCTTTAACGCTGTTAAAGACAGGATTACATGTCGATCATTGTATTTCGAACCGTATGGTTGATCTTTGCTAAATATATATTTGTTTGGTGGCGGAGAATTTATTCTCTTGCTGAACACCCTTCTCTAAGACGTATGAGCTTAGAGGTTATATATAGGCAGAAATCAATAGTACGGTGTAGATTGTCAATGCGGCATGTTTGATTTCCCAAAGTTAAATAATCATTAATATTGATTTTTGGGAAGATTAAAACTAAGTGGAGTTTTAATGAATCTTTAATTAGATGTGAATGTGATAAATTAAATTGTCAAATTCAAGAAATGATCGAGAATGGAGTATCGCCAGCTTTGCTCCAAGCGATAGTTAAATCTTTAATTAGATTTGAACATGAACTGGTAATTAATTTTACTGATAACACCGTGGTGTTAGATATGGGGTATTACCAGTTTTGCTTCATGGGATGAATAGGTTGGGATTGGGAAATATAATAAAAGAGTACTTCGGTAAGGTTCGCTAATCCCGACTAGTTTGGATAAACCTTAATTTGGTTTGAAATGATATCCAAAGGAAGATTAAAGAATAAATTTAAAATAATTTATCTTTGATAAAATTAATGGGAACCTTTCCCTAATAATGTGAATATTTGAATAAAAGAATATTTTGAATTGGAATGAGGAGTATGTTGTGTTTGTGTAGCACTTGTTTATAATATACGCGAGTTATTCGGAAAGGCCGGGTTTATACCCTTCTGAATAACTGTTTCGACGATAAGTCGACGATGAAGACGGTGGTTGAAGACCGAAGGTCTTCACATCGTTTGGATGATTACTGATGTCTTGATTGGGCTGTACACCCAAGACGAGGTAATAAGCGGTGATTGTCCAGACGTACTTGGAGATCGACCGGATATGCGAGGACCTCTCTCCTGTATTGGACATATGGGACAAGGAATAAGGTGCCTTCGGTTTCGTTCAGACCCAGAGCGAACATGTAAATGGACTTTGTGTCTGACATTGGATTTTATTCTATGTTGATTGATCTCTATTAAATATATATCTGTTTGGTGGTGGAGAATTTATTCTCTTGCTTAACACCCTTCTATGAGACGTACGAGCTCAGAGGTTATATATCGATAGAAATCAGTCGCATGGCGTAAATTGCCTGTCTGGCATGCTGAGATGCAGATGATCAAGGCTTCTGTTGAAAAGCATAGTCTTGTGGTTGATGATCAAAGCACGGATTTAATATAGCATAGCTTTGTGTATAGCGTTAATTCACGAGCCTCATACCTCGGTATGAGTCAAAAACGGGATAAGGGACCCAAGGAGGACACGATGTTTCTTTCTAGCTATGGGTGGTGTCAGGGTTTTACAAGCCCTGACATTTATATATTTTTACCTATGTGGTTGTTGGAATGCGAGGCGCCTCAGATATATCGGTTACTACGGAGCCGATGGATAGATCCTATAGGACCGAGAAACGTGTGTTCAGGTATTGCCAATCCACTATGTGTAGACCGGCCTTGGAGGATCCAAAGGATCGCTGTGTGTGACCCTGAGGCATTTTCTAGAGTGTCTCGAAGACGGCGAGGAGTACATCCCTTGCCTCGACTCATGATGGAAATCCAATTTCCAATACGTGACATTTCGGTTTTAATTGTAGAACTAGTATGGCGACATAGTAGCATGGGATGCTATGTCGTCTATGATTAATAGATTTATATTTGAAGTTGATTTCTTCACTTGTAGTAATAATAAAAGATGAAATTTCACGTATCAAGCATGCTTTGGCTATTATAAGGTAAAACTCTATCCTCCGGCTTGCGTTGCATTATGTGATGGGACCTGAGTCTTATAATAGCTTCATTTTTTCAAAAAGCATTCCGTTGTTTGTTTTATGCACTGGTATTCTTAGGAGGAAACCCGTTCCGTGTTATACGGCGTGGTCCCTTGATTTACCTTATTTCTAAAGTAAAGTTTTAATTAACTGTTTTAGTTCTCACACTAGTCACATGACTGACCTGGAGTTTATTGTTTTAACCTAAACTCTGGGTGCCCCTATTTTCCACACGGGCAGCTAGTAGTTGGGTTTTTGTAGATTGATATTCATAGGATCCTGGATTTACAGTAGGAGTTATATTCGGAATGCTTCGTATATGTGTATTTCTTTAAGCTGTGTTATGTATTATTTTTCCGCTGCTATGTATTTAAATGTAATTTAAATCTTTATATTTATCAAATGTGTAATATTTATTCATACTCTGTTATATTCTTGTACTCTGATGTAATTGTTGTAATAAGCAATGGAATGTTCTGTCGTTTATGTTTTAATTTGTCGTGTTCTCAACTCAACTCGGGCTTTCCTTTACGGGGAAGTTTAGGTTGTGTTACACGTGGTATCAGAGCTTTGGTTTACAGAGCTCGAGAACAATACACATTAGAACCGAACGAAAGAATTCATCAGAGATTGGATTAGTAATGTCCAATGAGAATGACTCGTTAGAGATGAGATCAGTAGTATCCTAGAATGAGTCGGAAGAGTGTTATTTTTAAAATAAAAACGAAAACAAATTTTGTTTTAAAAATTTAAGTTTTATTATACATATTTGAATATTTTATTTTATAATTGATCTGGAGGCCTAACATCGATATTTCGATATTTATACTTGTTATATTAATGGATATGGAAGACTTCTTGTTTATATATGAGCCTGCAGTATTAGAGATTTATCCATGACTCTTTGCATTTTGGAGTTGATGTATATACACTATTCTATACTAACACTCATTTTCAGTTTCTTCCACTATTACAATCTCTTATATATAGTTATTCTATATCTATTCAAGTATATTCTGTATATTATAGGTGCCATTCCTTAATGGGATATCATCGATGTCCTGATTTAGTGTTTAGTTTTGATTTTACATCTACAATCTATCTTTTATGATATTTGGAACAAAGGTGATGTTGTAATATGCCAACTTTTAAATAACATGAAGGGCAGGTCATTACAGTCTATTCCACTTTCTAAATTTAAGAATTGCAATTTCGTTTTTAGGAATTTTTTGGATGAAAAACTCAACATATGCTAGCACTGCAGTTTGAAGAATGTTTCCTTTGAAATTAAATGTAAGAATATTTACATTGTTTATTACATCTAAGTTTCTCAAATTAACTTGAAAAGATGGAGAATATATTAATTAACTTTTAATCAAAATAAACACGAATACATTGTTTAACTAGCATTAAAATAAATGGATAAAACATTATTCTTTACAATTGCAACATGAAATAAGTTAAATTTCACCATTTATGATTTGGTTAATGCTTTAGTTTATTGGAATGATTATTAAAGCAAGTAAATTTCCATATTCCATGAAAGTCTAATCTTGATAGATGCGATGTGTGCAATTATAAGGAATGAAGTATACGGTTTCCACAAGAGAAAGAGAAGTATAAAAAGAGGGAAATTACCATATTTTTTACTAGCTATTTCAGTTAGAAAAGGTGAATTCCTTGTAATTATAAATTTTTTTTGTTAAAAATATATAGAAATAGACTACAAGCAAATCTAACTCCTGGTTTATACAAATAAGGTAAGTTTTAAAATGGAATATTGCAAAAAATAAATAAATTTATAAGGCTATTGAAATTGGGATTGGCATATTAATAAAAGTGAGGGATATATGCAAAAGATGAAAGTGGAATACAAAGAAACAAAGGGAAATTGCTAATGAAGGAGACAATGATATGGATAACTAACAAAGACAGAAACGGAAGAAGAAATTGGCTAAAGTGCAAAAATTTACTCATAAGAGTGGAAATGTAAATTAAGGGTCTAATAAAATGATAAAATAAATATATATATAAAAGAAGAAATTGAATATGAAGCCTTGTATATGCCTTTGAAAATGGATTTGGATAAATCCGCAACTTGGGCAAAGGGTGTCCATTACATATAATAAGGGAGAATTAGGGATCCTGCTCTAATGATGGTATGACAAATACCTTTGACGCAAGAAATAATTGGTTGAGAATAGATGAAAAGAAGCTCGCTTTGGCGGGTTTGCAAACAACTTTGGATTAGGAAATAACAAACCACAATGGGTGGCATGTCTTGGCAGTGCTTGTTCAAACCAGAAGCAAAAAATGTGTAGTGACCCGAACTTCCCCATGAAGGAAAGCACGGATTGCTTTGAGGACACGACAAATCAGAACACAAACAGAAGAACATTTCATTGCTTATTACAACAATTCCATCAGAATACAAGAATATAACAGAGTATGAATAAATATTACACATTTGATAAATATCAGAGATTTAAATTACATTTAAATACATAGCAGAGGAAAAATAATACAAAACACAAATGAAAGAAATACACGGATACAGAGCTTTTTGAGTATAGTTCCAGCTGTAAACCAGGATCCTATGAATATAAATCTGCAAAAGCCCAACTACTAGCTGCCCGTGTGGAAAATAAGGGCACCCAAAGTTTAGGTTAAAACAATAAACTCCAAGTCAGTTATATGACTGGTGTGAGAACCAAAACAATTATTCTTTTGATTTTAAAGTTAGGTAAATCAAGGGACCACGCGGTATAACACGGAATGGGTTTAACCCCAAGAATATCAGTGCATATAACAAACAGCGCAATGCTAAATAAAGAACAATGAAGCTATTATAAGACATAGGTCCCATCACACAATGCAACGCAAGCCGGAGGATAGGGTTTTACCTTATAATAGCCAAATAATGTTTGATATGCGAAATTCAATCTTTTGTTATTACTATAAGTGAAGAAAACAACTTAAAATATAAATGTATCAATCATAGACGGCATGAGTACCATATATCATGTCGCCATACTAGGCTTTAAAATCAAAACCGAAATATCACGTATTGGAAATTGGATTTCCGTCATGAAGTCTAGGCAAGGGATGTACTCCTAATCGCTTCGAGACACTCTAGCAAATGTCCCGGGACTGCACTGCAACCTCAGGATCGTCCAAGGCTGGTCCACACTTACGTTAGTGGATTGGCAATTCCTTAACACACGTTTCCCCGCCCTATCAGGCGTCTATGAGCCAAATGACTCAATATCCGAGGCGCCTCGCATTCCAACAACCACAAGGGTAAAAATATATAAATGTCAGGGCTTGAAAACGATGACACCACCCATAGCTAGAAAGAAACGTCATGTCCTCCTTGGGTTCCTTATCCCGTTTTTGACTCATACCAAGGTGTGAGGCTCGCGAATCAACGCTATACACAAAGCGGCGCTATATTAAAGCTGTGCTTTGATCATCAACCACAAGACTCTGCTTTTCAACAAAAGCCTTGATCACAACATCTCACCATGCCACACATGAAATTCATGTCATGCGACTGATATCTATCGATATATAACCTCTGAGCTCATACGTCTCAGAGAAGGGCGTTAAGCAAGAGAATAAATTCTCCGCCGCCAACAGATATATATTTAATAGAAATCAATCAACACAGAATAAAATCCAATGTCGGACACACAATCCATTTACAAGTTCGTTCTGGGTCTGAACGAAACCGGAGGCACCTTATTCCTCTCCCGTATGTCCAATATAGGAGAGAGGCTCTCACATATCCGTCGATCTCCAAGTACGTCTGGACGATCACCACTTATTACCTCGTCTTGGGTGTACAGCCCAATCAAGACATCAATAATCATCCAAACGATGTGAAGACCTCCTGTCTTCAACCACCGTCTTCATCGTCGACTTATCGTCGAATCAGTTATTAAGAATAGGTATAAACCCGGCCTTTCTGAATAACTCGCGTATATTATAAACAAGTGTTATAAAAACACAACATACGCCTCATTCCAATCCTAAATATTCTTTTACTCAAATATTCACATTCTTAGGGAAAGGTTCCCATTAATTTTATCAAAGACAAATTCTTTAAAATTTATTCTTTAATCTTCCTTTGGATATCATTTCAAACCATATTAAGGTTTTCCAAACTAGTCGGGATTAGCGAACCACACCGAAGTAATCATTTATTTTATTTCCCAATCCCAACCTATTCATCCCATGGAGCGAAACTGTTAATACTCCATATCTAACACCAAAGTGTTATCGGTAAAATTAATTACCATTTCACGTTCAAATCTAGTTAAAGATTTAACTATCGCTTGGAGCAAAACTGGTGATACTCCATTCTCGATCATTTCAATCTAATTAAAGATTCATTAAAACTCCAATAGTTATAATCTTCCCAAAAATCAATATTAATGATTATCTAACTTGGGAAATCATATCCTGTCTTTAACTGGGTTAAAGAACCAATGTCATTTAAAACACGATTCGCGATAAACCCAAAATCACATTCCATTCCATCAGTCTCTAACCGTAAATTAGCAAGTGAACAATTCCCTAAGTATTAACCCCGAAGGCCGAAACCAACATCAGATCAATACCCAGGAAACCATTCAACTTAACTAATCTCCAGTTAGTTTCTAATTTTTTTGACTCCACTGGGTTGATACCAATCACGATAACCCAAAATCTCATTCCATTGTTAATCGGGTTAAAGAACAGGTGTTATTTAAAACACCGTTCACGATAAACCCAAAAACCAATTTCAATTCAATTGCAATTAAATATTAATTAATTGGTATACTTCATTAAATCTAAATAAAAAGATTTAATCTTTTCTAAACTGGGTTTAAGAACAGTGTTAATGAAGACACCGTTCACGACAAACCCAAATTCACATTTGATATTAAATACAAGGCTCTGAATAGAAAATATATCGTCTTATATTTAATATCAAATTCTGGAATCAACAAATACCGTATTGGAATAACGATATATATCTTCAAATTCCTTCACAATATCCGCATAATCGCGGAATCAAATATCGAAATATTCCGAAGATAATTTCGATTCAAATCCATTCCAATCCATATATTGGAAATTCAGGTTATTTTTAAAACTACTTCAAATCCAATTTATTTATTTAAAAAGATTGGACTATAATTCTAGTTCATAACAAGTTCATTTCGATAAAAATATATTTTTATCCTTTCAAATATGGAATTTTTCATCCTAGTTCTTTCCTAATCATTTATTATGATTTTACACAAATTATTAATATTTTTAATAATTTTATCAAGGCCCGTACAGTCGATTTCCATAAACCGCCATCGAACTGCACTTACAGCGAGCCTTTCCAAATTTTATTTGGACATAATTCAAAATCCAACCGTTAGATTTCAAATCTTTCATATTCGTTGGAAAGCTCTTTTCGATACGAACCCAACGGTCCCAGTTTCAGGAGAATCCGACGGTCGGATCTCCAGTAACGTCAATTTGAAGTCAATGGTCGAAATTCACGAACTGCCACGGTGCGGCGCGTTCTATTCAGGCCATTAATTATATATAATATATATATTATATATAATATATATATTATATATATTTCATCGATTTCCTTTCAAAACGTATTTTATAAATCGTTTTAAATTCGTTTTAAAAACGGTTTCAACTTCATATTCAATTTCATATCAAAATTGAATATTCCATATCATTAACATATAAATGATAATATTTTCAAAGCGTTAAATTTTAAAATCACTTCCTTTTCAATATTCATTATAAAAATGAATAAAATCGATATAAATATCGTTCACATCAAAATGGCGTTAATCTAATCAACACAGCTTTATATATTAAAATATATTCGTGTCCATCCCAAATCGGACATTAAAATTAGATTTTGATTCTTTTCTGAATATTATTTTAAAATATTTGTTATTTTAAAATATTCGTTATTTTAAAATATTAATTCTTTCTGAACTGGAATCAGACACAGTCTATCACCATATAATGTTATTTCTATGGATTTCATACAACACATGTATACAACAGCCATGATAAACAATCAACCATCAACCAGAGTGCGTTCTACACTGTAAAAGCATCAAATATAAGTAATTAACGCTTATAACAGCCTGTCAACCAATCGATCGACATACAACTAAACAGTTGTGATTAGCGTATGTTAAATATCATCCCAACACCCGTGTGGGGTTTCAATCCACATTATTGAATGTTATTTGTGCAGTTGGGCGACGTGTAAAATTTATCGTCCCAATCCATATCAGTCAAATGAGTGTACATAAACAAATCGTTCGATTTGCAAATGAATATTTATTTTATTTATATACACATTAAAAATTATATTTTTAATGATAAAATATTTATTCGGTTCATTTACACAATAAAAATGATATTTTTATTGTTCTAACATGTTCAACCAAACAACCAAATAATCTAATCATCCAAACCAAACAATCAAACAAGTCGTCCATGGTCTGTGGACGAAGGGTAACAGTTCATAAATGCAGTTATAACATAAATAACTGTATAAGAAAATATAGTGAGGAGTTCTCACCTTGGGGATCCACTCCTCCGTTCTTTATCTCTGAACGGTTTGGATTTAGAATTGTTTTCTGACCATACCATCGCAATTTGTATCACACGATTGATTATTAAAAATCGCATTTTTAATAACGCTGCTATATTTATAAAAATAACATTTTTATAATGCTACTGTATATATATATATAAATCATATTTTGATAACGATGTTTATATTACAAAAAATCATATTTTTATCTTCATAAAAATATTTCAAACATACGATAAAAATCATATTTTTATTTCAAATCTCTATGCATAAAAATGGTATTTTTCTTTCGCTACTTCATATATAAAAATTATATTTTTAAAACGCTACTCTCTATATAAAGATTATATTTTTATTCTGTTCATATAATAAAAATTCAATCTTTTCGTTTATAAAAAATCTGATCTTTCTAGCGATGTTTACATATTTAAAAAATCACTTCTTTTTATTTTCTAAAAATCTATACTTCATACGAATAAAGGCCTTATCTTTATCATGCTAATCCTCTAAATAAGATCAAATTTTTATTTCTCTATTTACATAATAAAAATCTCTTCTTTATTATAAATAAAAATCACTTCTTTATCTTTCATACATATAAAAGACCCCATTTTTAATTCACTACTTAATAAATAAAGATCACATCTTTGCTAATTTAACAATCACATTTATATATTTCAAAATCAAATCTTGTCTATATTTAAAAATCGTATTTTTATATTACCTTTCAAACAATAAAAATCATATCTTTTCGTATACTTTACAAATGGAAACAATGATTTTAAATAATACTTTAAATAACCAAAACTGAATTTAAATAAAGAACTCACAGTCGGAAATGGGGCTAGGAGGCGCCGGAGTCAAGGTTGCCTGGCCAGGGGAGGGAGAGAGACGGCGCAGGTGGTGAGGGCCCTCCCTGGTTGCAGCTTCGAATTGAGGGTAGGGTGCGGATTTAGGGTTTCAGAGGGTTGGGGTTCACATCAACGCGCTGGAGGGAGGAAGCATTGGGCTAGGATAGGGCGTCGGAGCGCGTGGTGGGCCATCGGCAGCGCTAGTAGCTGCCGCGGTGGAGGATTGAGACGCGTTTTCCCTTTTTTTTAATTTCTGATTTCGTTTTGAACGTATAGTGAGAGAGGGGAGAGAGAAAAGGGATATGGGAGGGAGCTTGACCACTTATAATAATATATATATTTATTATTTTTAAATTTCAAAAAGTAGGATTTTCATACGAATCCCGAATCGAATCGAACGACTGTCGTCATTAGCTAATTGCCCTCATTCCGAACACAATGGGATATGTTTCGTTAGCCAGTTCGGCTGTTTCAATCAGTTTCTGATAAAAATAAAATATAAATAATTATATTGAATTTTTAACACACATTTTAATTTACTGGGGTCACATACGGACTCTAAAAATTCCCAAAAAATTATTTCTAGCTTCGTATTGACGATACGGTCCTAACAAAACCTATTTCGTCAAATTTAAAGACCGTTTGAAAAATGGTCATTTTCTGGTCGATCCAAATTTACTGAAACTGTTAAAACACGTTTTCTTTTGCCACGCTCACATATTAATTCCAAAAATTATGAATTTTGGAATCTAGCAATAATTTGACATCTCGGATCCAACAAAAGTGGTTTCGTCGAAAATAGAAGTCGTTTGCAAAATGGCATTTTTTTAGAAATATATATAAATTCCTCAACGACTTTTCTAAATTTTAAAATGGACATATCTTTCAACTTTTAAAATGAAATCTCAATTTCTTACATCCGTTAGAAAGATACGATCAAACAAATTCAAATATTTCTTATTTCGTCCAGTTCTGACTTAAAACGAATTCTGTATATTCATTTGAAATTAGAAATCGAATTTTCAAACTACCGCGCCTTTTCAGGCTCGTTTTATAATTAAAATAAATTTACTCATTTTAACTCAGTTAAAAATAAATTTTTCGTCGTTATTATTTAAAGTAATTCATCTTAAATATTCAAAATTCAATAAAATAGCCAAAATAATTTTTTTTTAATTGGTTCATATTTTCCAGGTTGTTACAAAATGAATATTAGGAAACCTATCCTGGTGAGTTCGTGGCAACTTCGGAGTAGGAAGTAAGAGATCAAAATGGGTGACCCATCCTGGGAATGTTTGTTCGATGTGAATACCAAAGTAGGAAATAAGAAGCTTAATGCGTTCATGTAGAGAGGAATACCCCGAGATATGTTCCATAATGTAGTCTAGCATAGGTGCGGTCCATAAACGATTTAGGTTTGTTTATGGTTTTCAAAGGACAACACCATGATTGCCTAATCTAAAAGGTCGATGGATGGTTAGGTAATTATGCAACATAGGAGTCAGGGATCTCCGGTACCATTAAAGACAGATTCACATGGTTATTAGGTCGTCATCATTCCAAAGAAGTTAAGCGGGGAAGGGTTTGAGTTACGCCCTTGGGGCTGAATTGATCTTTATCGATGGGGAAGTTCGGGAGGGACATGGAATGCCACATGTTTTTAATTATATTATTTAATTAAGGGAAATTCTCGTAAATCATACCAACGGATTGCTTCCAAACTAGAAAATGGGTTTAGTGGGGCCGTTCTATAGAGAAAATGATAGACCAAATGGAAAACTGGCTAATGCCGCGTAGACAATGGAGTGCTCTTTAGTAAAATTCAAATAATCTATGATACGGCAGATAAAGACACCCGCATGATGTGAGTGTATCTTACTCATGCTCATATTATACGATGACGATACCATGGTATGACAAAATGGTAAATCCCTATGTGGTGTTTGCAAAAGACACCATGCCATTGTATCTAGGTCCGAGGTGGACAATGTTATGCTTACGTTAGTGAATATATATATTTATATGCTATACTAAATCTACTAGGAAGTAGATGAGTATGATTCATTGCAATGGTTGGGCATGAATGACTAAAAATAAAATTTAACATAACATAAAAGGTTGCCAATCAGATAAGATAGTGTTATGTATAATATATATAATTTACCAACCATCCGAAAATTGTTTGGATCCCTCTTTAAGACAACCCTCACGGTAAATATAATGTATATACTGGTACCTTGGTCAAGATTGGAGCTGATAAGGACACTTGGTTTTAAAGTGCCAATTTTATGGTTAGTACTTACTAGTTACTATAAATCATTTCGTTGTGAGTTACTTGAGCTTAGATGAACATGTTTGTTTATTTGTAGGATATTAAAGAAATGACTTGTGTTATAGTAGATTTGAGTTTTTGACTTTTGCAAAAACTCAAGCATGTTGAGATGCATGTTGTCACAATTACGCAGTTCTCTTGACTAGAATACTCTAATAACATGTCATTCATGATGCCTTGATTTGCGCTTAAAGTGACATAGACAACGTGGATCTTGCGGTGGTGGATTGTTTTGAGGTAAAATACATAAAATGACTCTTATATTATTTACAGTATTTACACTTTATGAAACTCACACCATGAAATATAATTAACCACTAGTACAATCATAGCTAAACAAATAATACATTGTCAAATTAAACTCTTACTACATGCCCACGTCTTATAATGAAAAATTATAATATCTTGGAGTAAAAAAAATAAAAATAGAATAGAGAGCTAATACTTAAAAAATTTATTCTTTATTACCATCATTCCTTTAAGCTTTGCAATTAAAGCTCTCAGCGGTACTATAGAGGTGCAAAAATTTATCATAGGGTCATAGCAGAAAATAGCTAAGGTGTAAAAAGCTTCAGTATTATATAAAAAGGAGTATTTGAATTAATCTATTCTTAATCTCATAACATTTACTTTGGGGAAAATTTTGTTAAATCTTATATAATAATTCTTAAGAAAATCATGAGTTAATTAGCTATATTCGGTGATGTTACCCGATCTTTTAGCCCGACTATTTCCAACTTTTCAAACAACTATGTTGATGATTATTAAGTCGAATAGCCAAAAGTGATGACTTGAAGGTTCAAATATCTAGTAAAAAATATACCAAAATATAACATTTAGACATGCTAACTAGGAGACACTCTAATATACACTTGATATTGGATCGATACTGGCTCAGTGCTCGGATCAAAGCTGATCCAATGCTCAACCTAGCGTTACTGAACTTCAATAAGCATCATCTAATATCCAGTAAAAACCAAGGTGACTTCACGAAATAACTTTAGAAACATGAAGCTAACACACACATAATCCCCCACACAGGATTGAAATCGTTATCTCATAGATAAATCGAATTGGTATCGATTCGTTTCGTGTATGGATAGGTACCAATCCAGTTAATAGCCCGGTTGTAGGCCCAAGATTTTGTGGCAAGCTTGACTTCATCTCGAGATTCTTCGGCCAAATTTCATCGCAATCTGAGGTCATCTCTTTTTATAAGAGTAACGTCCCGCCTTTTTGACCGCTTCAAATCGATAATTAAACCAACTTAAAATATTCAAACCGACAGATCGTTATTTAGCTTATAGAGTTTAAAACCAAATCAACACATAATAAATAGATAACACAATATTGAACAATGGAATAAAAATTATATATATTAATCAAAATTTTGATACAAGATTTTTCTATACATCGGAATTTAAAATTGAACATAAGAAAATATTTACTGTTTTAATCTTCAGAGTGCACATGTCTTCGGAATCCCCCGGCTTTGCCAATCTTCGAATCATAAGCTGTAATCTCTAAATCTGTAATGCTCGGGTCTGACCCGAGCGTTCCATGCAAAACATAAAACACTCGAGTCAGGATTAAACTTCTTTCAAGTAAAAATTTCAACAAATCACTAAATGTGATCATCGATTCCCATATCAATTATATATCACATGCCAAATATACAGTTAGATGGAAAACGTACTATATTTGTTTATTTTTCCAAGGACCCTGATTCTAGGAGCTTCCATATACACACATGTACAGGTACATGTGTCACTGCCTCATCATCCTAGAAACCAGTAAAATAACCAGTGCAAGCCGAGATCATCAAAATAGTGGTCGAATACCAATAGGCGGCAACAATACAAAATACTGTGCACATAGTTAACTGAGTGATGTAGCAGCCCCAAACAGGTAAGGAGCAAGTGTAGGAGTAACCAACCTAAGTATAAGCAGGTTAAGGCCAAGCAACCAAGAAAAGAAAAAAAATGGTTTATTTTTTTCAAGTTTATACAACATGAGCATGTTCTCATGGTTTTCAAACACATGGCAATGCAGTATAATTAAAATGGTATAGCTTATCAGCATCATGATATAGCAGTTTATGAACAAAGTAGGCAAAATTTAATGACTAACAGCAAGGGACATGAACATTAAATATGTAGGCAACATGTATATGATATTCCAAACTACCCAGCATGCACATACCCAAATTTAGCCAACCATACAACAAGTGAAATGAGTAAAATATGGTCAGCATGTCATGAAAACATAGCCATATATATATATATATATATATCATTACATTACCATAATATCCGGGTTTCAGCATTACGAATAAGGCACAAGCCTTCAGTACATGTTTCCCAAGCAACTATAATATGTCCAACATACATACTACACAAGTAAATGTGCAACATAGTGATGCGAAAAAGTGCAGCATAGTATAATTTGCAACATATATGAACTCATATTCCCTAAAAATGCATTTCAGGTCAAGGTATGGATTATATCAGTTTATGTGTAGGCAAATACGTTTTCATGCGATATGGAAATACACAAGTATATGAATCAAAGGTGAGCATGTGCAGTAATATGTTCAGCATGGCTTGGTTATATTCAGTGGCCAGAGAATAAAATAGGTGCATAACTAGGGACTTCAGGTTTCACCAAAGTGGCTTATAGGGCAAACATGTATTCGGGTTTCAAGTATTCAAATGTAAGTGACACGGTTTCAAGGTGACAGAAATTGGGTTCAACAAGCCCAAGTGTCCAAGTATATAAAACCCCAAAATCTATCAAACAACAAATGTACGAATGAAGAATATGTGAGTTTGAGATGTGCCAACAATAAGTTAATTTGTACCCATAATGAATTAAGGCAGGGCTACCAAGTTTTACAAGAACAATAAGGGAAAACAAAGCAATGTACAAATGAACATAGAATCGATCATGCAACATGACAATCAACTATGCTAATGATTACAGGTCCATATCACCCAATGCCATGGCATAAAAGCTCAAGGCAACAATATTACCAAGGTCCGGTACAGGGTTTCACTTCAGCGAGGAGCCATGTATAGGTGTGAGAACAGTTAACAGTGAACAAAGTAGTCAAATTAAATATTTGATTCAAATGCTCAACTCTATGCATATATACACATACGCAGCTGCATGTATATAGATACAAAAAAAAATCAGGAATGAAATTCGAGACCAACTAAATAACCGAGACTCAACCACAACCTAAAAATACATGTATACACGTAGAAAACATATGTATATACACCTAAAATTAAGGCATGTCAGTCAATAACTACGACAATGTAACAATAGATAGGTCTAAACGAATTTGGGAAAATCCACAAGGCAACCAACAAAATCGAAATCAACTATATATGTAGCTTAAATTGTAACCAGTCTACTTGAAATAAGCAAATTGTAAGAGGATTCTTACATTTCGGGAAGCAGTGAAAGAAGCAGTGAAGGCTTAACCTTTGATTTGATAAAGGTGGCGATTTTGACCCACGATGGAGCTTCGAAGCTTGGTCTACACGTTGTCTTTGACGAGCCGAAGCGTTCGTGGCGATCTGGGCTAGCTTCAATGATAGCGGCTTCGGAGAGTGGTACGTGGTGGCTCCGATTTGCAAGGAAGAGGAGGCATGGATTTCATGGGGATGGAGAAATTATCGGTGGAGCAGCGACCATTAAAAATTGGAAAAGGGAAAACAAATTTTTGCAGAAGAAAATGGGAACAAGGTGATTTTATAGAAGAAAATTTTGGGGATAAGAACAACGTAAAATCGATATGTTTAGGGAGTGGTGTAATTCAGACGATAGGTCTGCGCGATTTAAAGCTGAGGAAGGTTTTATTTGTGATTAATTTAATATTTAACTGCACCATAAACTATTGTTGAATGCTCAATATTTGTACCATCAACACAATCCATAAATGCGACAAAAATAATCGTACCTCTACATTTCTACGTTCTGAATCCGATAAAATTACATTGGTTGTAATCCGACTCCGTTTGTATACGACATTATTTTAATTCTAAATCATTTATCGGTTCACCGCTTTTATTCCATTTGTCCACCAATAACTCCATTCGATCCAAATCTTGGAATGTTAAATTCAAATTTTTTTGTACACAAATATACTATATCCAAGCCACTTTCCCTTATATTTCAACAAATCAAATCTCCAATTTATTTAACATTAATTACGTTTATTTTTAAATTCAACCATTTAAATTCTTAAGTCGAATTTCAAATCCAATTCAAATATTCAACCAAATTCAATTCAAATATTCAACATTAAATATTTGATTCTTAAACAACCATACTGAATTAAATATTGAGTTCAATTCATACTAAAACCATATATTTGATTTTTAACCCAAGTATCAATATAAAAATTGATTATTAATCGTTAAATCTTTATTTAATTCCACATTCCAGTTGTCGAAATTTCTGGGACATTACAATCTACCCCTTTTAAAACTTTTCATCCCCGAAAAGGAGAGATTGTTAGAGTTATACCAATGTATACTTCAATTTTTCATACTTGTGTGAAATTTTTCTATGACTAATTTAAATATTGATATTTAAGTCATCGATCCTCTTTGTTTATCCCTCATATTCGGTTAACTCGGAAAATCAAATTTCCTTGCTTATAGTTGGAGATCAATTTTTGATCAAACATGATTTTCTTTATCTTCCGAATCGGGTTTTATTTATTTCCATGCTTTTTAAACTATATTCAATTTCTATCTCAAATTATTTTGATATATCTCCCAATTTCTCATTTTATCTAATCTTCTAAGAGATTCAACATCATATAATTTATTTTCAAAACCAATCTCTTTTTAAATTTCAATCTCTGCATAAGTTGGATTTATGCATCTCAAATTATTCCAAATTTCTTTATAAATATGATCTGTCAATGTTTACTTATCCAACGTTGCACTTATTCTTTGCCATCCAAGTTCAACCAATTCTCCTTACATTGAATCCATTTAATCTTTCCAAACACTCATTGAAGAGCGTAAATAACATCTTTTCTTCAAGTCGACAATTTGTAAATTGAAAGCTTGAAAATTTTACAAATCTAAAATCTTTTATAACTTTTATACATAACACAAAATTCATGCAGAAAATATTTGTATTATTACTCCAAAGCTATGGACTTGAAAATACTTTGAAATCCTATTTCTTAGATTATTAAATTAGGTACATTCTAATTTCAAATTATTGATTTGAAAATACTTGACAACTCTAAGTTTGACAAGTCTATTGTCGTTCTCACAGATATTAGGAATACGCTGGCCAGGCGGACGACTAAAATATCCAACTACTAAATATCCTTGTTTCAACTCCCAGTGAAAATATTTCAAAATTTTCTTTTTATTAAAAAAAAGATACAAAAAGTACCAGTGTGATGTTGATTGTTCATGAATCGTAGATACACAATGGTTTCGTCTGGATCCCTCAGAAAACATCCATTGCCATAGGAAATCACTTCCCTGCGAATTTCGTCATGGACAGATAAACGAAAGACATTAAAGAGTCAAAAGAAAATCTGATGTAACCGGGGGTTGGTGTAACATACCGTCTTTCTTCCCGGTTTTGGCCGGTAATTAAACCAACTTAAATCATTCACAAAGGCGGATTGTTATGGGTACTAACATATATTGAACAAAACAACAGAACTTTTTATATCATGATACAATATTTCATCAGAGTTACATACATATAGCTGCGGAAACATAAATATACTCTCAGCGGAAGAAGCGATACGATATAGCGGAAACTCTAACTTTAGCTTGAAGCTCCAATTCTGAAAGTGCTCCAACTCTTGCTCCAAGGGTCTATAACTGTAAAACTAAACCTCTAGCTACCCGTGTGGAAATTAGTGGGCACCCAGAGTTTAGGAAGGAACAATAAACTCCAGGTCAGTCATGGGACTGGTGTGAGAACATAAAACAGTTATTTTTAGGATTTAATTTAAAGTTGGGAGATTCACTGGACTACGCCGCTAATGTGGAACGGGTTTACTCCATGTGAATGCCCGTGCATATAAATTCGTAATGATTTTTGGAAAATAAAGCTATCATAAGCTCGTTCCACATCACACAATGCAAGCGCACACCAAATGGGTGAGTTTTGTTTTATGACAACCAAACATGCTTTCATACGTGAAAATCTTCTTTTAATAATATTATTAGTGCATAGTATTGAAAACCATTTCGCAAATAAATATATTAATCTTAGCAAGCATAGTTAATATGCCCACATACATAGTTTACAAACAAAACGAAAGGCTCATATTGGTTGTTGGGTACCAATATGATGGTTCCTGACACGAAAGATCAATCCGGAACTAGGTACAACCTCATGGTTCATGGTTTTCATCCAGGCTCGGATACCAAACACCAGGTAAATCACCGGTTAACATCCAGACACGAACACCGGACATACCTTTTTTCCCGCAAGTTTCAAAGTAGATCTACCGCCGAAGCTTTCAAGTTTCAATAAAATGTATACAACCTAACCATCAGTTTAGCATCAATCCGTGGTGTGAGGTTCGTCGAAGTCACGATATACACAATGTTATCATCTTTAGCTCATTTCATAACTTGAGTATGCCACATTGTCAATTTACAACATGTCGTTGATTTCTATCAGTACATAACCTCTAAGCACGTAAAACTTAGAGACGGAAATAATTAATTGCCACAGTCTGATATATATACCAATAGAAATTAGTGTTATGCAGTCAATTACAATGTCAGACACATAATCCATACAAGTCCGTTCTGGGTCTGAATGGAACAAAATCCAAAAATCCTCAATTATATTCAGACCTTTTGCCACTTATAACCTCGTATCGGGTGTATGGCCCGATTTGAGACATCAACAATCAATTCCAAATAATTCCAAAGATTCCCAATCTTCATTTTCCATTTCCAATTCTTCAATTTCCTTCATAGCATCGTATTATTACTTGAAATGGTTTTCAGACTTACATCTGATCCCGGTCTTTCCAAATAACTAACGCATTCTATAGACTATAAAATTTCAAACTAAGTTCTTTCAATCATATATATGTATAACTTAATTCATTCTAAATTTATAATGATCGTCAAAAATCATTTATAAATCAAGGTTCAAGATTTACATTCTTTCTTTAATTCGAACTCGTTGAGTTTATTCTACCAAGGATTGGTTATATTCGAATCAACGATTTCAGGACTGGAACAATTTGCAATTTAATTAAATAAAATATTTGAAATAATAAATTTGTTATAAACTAATTTATATATATATTTAGAAAATATTAAAATAAAAATGATTAAAATAATTACCTACTATATATTAAAGTTTGAAGAAATAAATAGAATGATTTAAACATATACGGATCCCTTAAATCAAATAAGTCTTATTAAAATATTTGAAATTAACATACCATGTTTTATATAGTTGAAAACCTACATAAATATACAAATACTTCAAACTAGAATTGTTTCCTTTCCATGCTGATGACTTGAATTTACATTCATATTCGAAAATTATAACTGGTTTTGATCATCTTGAGTATGTCCAATCGATCTCAAAGACATTCAGCTTATTTACTTTCGTTCACTTAGTTCCATATTAACTTCCATAATTAACCTAAAACTTATTTAGGTAAACAATATTATCATCATAACATTCAAGTTAAATCCAAAAGATTTATATTAATATACAGTTGGTAAGAAATTGAAACTTTTTATATCCAATATATGTTTCCGTATTAAACTAATACTATAAGCGAAATTATGATATTTCCACCGTTTAATTCCTCAAATAGTATTAGTCATCATCTACAGAACTTATATTAAATATCAGAAGATCACCTCCAACCAGATAAACCTAATTTTATATTGGAAAACTATTTATTATAGTTGTTGTTTCACAATATTCGAGATTCACTTTCAATTTGCTCTTTTAACAGTCTAGATAAGTAAACGTTGGCCATGTAAGTTCAGCGCACTGGTTGCTGCATCCCTTGCCTTTGTTACACACCCCGTTTACCATTCCAAAATTGATAACAGAACAAACCTATTTGTGAACCCAAAACTTAAGTTACAATCCTTATTTAACTTCAAATTCAAATTATTATCCAAAGAAATTTATAATATATCATTATAAGATTTTTCTAAACGTATATCAAATTTCATATTAAATAAAGCAAGTTTAAATATCTTTTCAAACAATTTTTTATTTTTATAATATCATTTCAAATTATTATCTAAAGTCATATTAGATTTGAAATCAAAAAGTTCGAGTTTGCCTAATTTATGCAACAATTCATTAATCAAAGCGGTAATTAAGTTCAAAATCAACAATTTTAATTCAATGTCCCTTTTAAAATAAGTTATGATATCAATTCATATTGAACATAACATTTTAATAAGTTTTTTTTTCAAATTCAATTTATTATGCCATTAAAATCAAATTAACAGCTTTCCCTAAGTACTACTCAAAAAATTATTTAATTCAACATTTAGAATATTCTTAACAAAACTTAGTTAATCAACCGTTTTAAATAACATCATACAACTAAATCAACATTACCAACTCAATATCTTTTATAAAGTGCCAACTAGAAATATTATTTAAATAGTCAAATATTGCTTAACTAACAATTTATTATCGAATCAAAGAATCTTAATAACATTGTTAAATCAATAAACATTAACAAATCGATAGTATTAAGTTAATAAAAATACCACATAATCCTTTAATTATCATTTAATCTATAACTCGCTCTTTAAATAAATTTAAGAAATTACTAAATTTTCTACTGAAAATCAGTGCATATGCGTAATCACACATTCAACAATCATTTATACATCTATTACTTAAAAACATACCACATACAATTTATGAATGCGCGTTATACCACTAACGCGCCCTGATATGTATCTATTGGCAACCATGACACATCACATACCATATTCAAATGTCAATATCATCCACTAATCAGTAATTAACCATTCATGCAACCAATTACCATCCATCAACTACTCAGTATATCATATCTTTAAATCATATTAAATAATAAAATTAAATTCGAGTGTTCTCACCTATATTTGCTTTCCAAACTTTCACCATCAAGTTCCAAATCAACTCTGTCATCCTCGGATGATCTATTATCTCTTACACATGTGTCGCGCACTGCTCCTCGGCCACTAACATGTATATAAATATATAAACTCTCTACACTACTCTATGTTTGTGTTAACCTCTTGGCACAAGAAAAGGTCGCGACTTCTATACTGGACGGTGGACTGTTGGAGTGGAGCTTGTTGGGGAGGACTATTCGCAAGAAGAAACAGGATTGTTTCCGAGAAGAAAAGAAGTTTGGTTTGTGCATAGAAGCAGGAGGCACACATTTATAATGTAGAGAAGAGGAGACAGAGAATATCGCGTGGTATTGGGTTCTGTGCATACGAACTGTTCACAATCTTAGGCCACTGTTTCAAAAATCTTGCACTGATATGGCAAGATTTAAAATTAAATCTTCTCAGATTTGGTTGTCTACCATATCTCCTTTAAAGAAGGAAAATTTGATTTGTTTCCTATGAACGATATGTTAGGCTAACAACGTTGTTTATATCATTATCATAACGTTATAAGCTCAACCATCATATACCGAAAATTAAATTAAATTGGTAACGAATTTATTTGTTTCCTTTTATTATGCATTGCTTATATAAATATGCGTTATATTTTTAGTTTAATTACACCATTTGTACATCAAAATTTCATTAACTTTATCACAACTAATACTGTAATAAATTTAGATTTTAACGGTATATTCAAAACAAAATTTATTACTATTTGTATTAAAATTTTCAACTTGTAAATTAAAAATTGATTTAAGTGTTTTATTACACTGTTTACTTAATGATTAAATTGGAAATAAATTTATCCCAACGATATCTTTCTTTGCAACAAAATTCTCTCTTCAATAAATTTGCTCCTTCAATTAGATTTTGAATTTATTTCAAAGTTAATTTTCATTATGTCAATCATACTTATCAGTTTAATTGGGAATAGATTAATCTTAACAATATTCTATTATGCAAATAGATTCCTTATTCAAAACAAATTGTTTCTCAAACGGAATTTATTCCAAAATTGATTTTGGTTCAAATGTCAAGTCTTAAACGGCTCACTATTTATTGGTATAATAAATTTTGACAAATGTTTATTCTGACAGCCACAATGCGCCTTTATTTTTAGAATGGATACTACATTAAATAACAGTCCAAATTGAATATCAAGCATATATTTTCTTCTTATCAAGTTGCATGATAAGTATTAAATTCATTTCTTACTTAAATTGCAAACTAAATTTATGACGGTACAACTCTTTCCATAATATTCATTTTTATACAACGAAGGAATTTTTAAGCTAAATATTCAGATCGGTTAGTAATGCAAATCACGTTTGTTTATAAATTTATGAAATGGTTCGCACCTATTGTTCAAGAATTGACAAAATCTCAAACATAAATATTTATTTTACATTGAATCTTAATTTAATTTATATTTTAAATCTCAAAATTTCTAGGTCGTTACAGTTGGCTGCTCTATCTCAGGGTCACGAAAAAAATCATCAAATTATGAAGATAAATCAAGTCATAAGGACAACTCAAGTCACGAAGACAAAGTGCTGCATCAAAAAGGTGGCACAATATAACTAAGATATCTCAAACATCGCATGGCTCCATTCTACCTTTAGTAACTCTAGTGGTTACATCTCTTTCACTTGTAGATATGCCATGTGGACCGCAGGTGCACGACGGTTATGCCTATTTCCCCCAGGAAACATCCATACCCATAAGCTTTCACAGCTCTTCGGATTACTCCCTTATAAACGACTGTAGATCGCAGCAAACACAATGGTTATGTTTGGTTCTCCCAAGAAACATCCTTCCGCCTAGGCCATCTACAATCCTGCGAATTTCGCTACACGGTCGTGTTCTTCCAGGAACTATGACAACTCATGATTTTTATGTCCGGACAATCTATTACCACCAGCAGCACATCTCTTCGTATTCTCCCAATCATGTTTTTCAACCCAAAAATTATGTTATATAAGATTTTTATCTCAACCCATTACCTTCTAAATCAATAGTTTTCGGATTCACTGTATTCTTATAAAATTTTCATACAAGTTTCGAAAACTTCTATATCCAATATCTAAAATCGAATATCCTCAAATTTCCATTCAAATTTCAAATTTTCAGCTTTGACCTCTTAACCAATTCAGATAATTGATATCTTTTCAAAATCGGATTTATGAATCTATTTGTTACAAACCAAATTTTCTTCCAAATTTCCAATTATAAAGTTCATCACTTAATTCAAAATTTCAGAATTATTCATTCTTATAAAAAAATTCTCATTCACGCTGTTGACACATTTTGTAGTCAAAATTGTCACACATGGAATCTCTGGTTAATAATACGCTCAAGTATTGGGAACACCGTCAGAAGACAGAAAGCGATTTGGTTGAAGTCGCATCGCAAACACAAAGTGGTCCGAAACTCCTATCAGATGACCTATTTTGGGCCCGAAAACATCATTTATAGGGTTTTTCCCTATAACTCTTTTAGCCCTTTGCATTAGCTTCAAGTAGAGCTTTTGTTTGGTCAAAATGGACTTACGATTTGAAAGTTACGCTTGTTTCCGTGAACGCACGTAGAATCCAAAACTTGGATTTTGGAATTGATTCAACCCTCTCGGGTCAGATCGGTATGGTGGTTCAGATCGGATATGGGGAAACCAAACCCGATAGCGCCAGGTGGAATGGCATGGCACTGGATGATTTTGGCATAGCACTGGCTCGGTTCGGATCGAGATAGGCCGAACCTACCCGCCTTGGATTTTACACCGAAGTGCATCTCGTCTTCGGACCGCGGACACCGGATCAGATCGGAGGAGAGAGAAACCGAACCGATCCTCCTCAACCTGCTCCTGCATTACTATTTTGACCTATTCCTATGTCATAACCACCTCCTACTTGCATGGAATGGACGCCACCTCGCATAGCATGATTTTGGGTTGTTTCCCTACTACTCTTCGAGATCTCCTCCGGTCGTGACATGTGGCATCCGTCTCGGAGCTTCTCTACAGCTATAAATACGCCATTTGAAGGATTTTCAAGGGACTTTTGGCACTTGTTCTTCATAGCATCCACCATTGCTATGAGATAAGAACTTCGTGCTTCTGAAACAAGATCAACACGAGGTTTTCGTGTATAAATTCATTCTCCTTTCTCTACTTCTTCATAAAATACAAGGATGTTGTATGTGAATGAATCTTACGGACCGTAAGATAGCATTGTACTTGTAATTTTCTTAGGACTTAAGAAAATATAAAGTGGACGTAGGCTTGGTTTGGGACGAACCACTATAAAAACCTCGTGTGTCTCTTATTATTTACTGCTTTTTATCTGTGATCTATAATTGTGAGGACTTCACAACGTATTTGGGTGTTAGTGCCAAATTTTGGTCTAACATTTTGGCGTGCCAGGAAGGGGGTACACGATATAACTTCGTCTTGTAACTTGAAAGGAAGTGGATTATTTAGCTATTGGATCGATGGTCAAACGAAAGATATCCCAAGAAGACGATGTTGAAGCTCGAGGCACGAGGAACGAGGCAAGCCAGGAGGCTTCCTCTCATAAAAACCCATCAGCATACCTGACTAGAGATGAAATGTATGGTGTTATCACTGAACTGAGAGCTCAGATGGCAAGGCTAGATGATCTCCTCTGAAAACAACAGGAGATGATGGATGAATTCTTCGCTCAGAGGAAAGGCAGGCCGAGCATCAATGCACAACTCGATGGAAATGGCACGGAAACGGCTCAAACAGCTAGATTCATCCGGGTCGGTTCGGTCCTCACCCGACCCACGCACATCGCAGCAAATTTGAACCCAGCTCAAATGGAGACAGGGAGCAGCCCCAACCGGGTCGCTTCGGATCCAATCCGGACCGCAGAACTTGGTGGAGTCGGGGGCATTCGTCTCCTTTCTGAAAATAACCAGCGTTCAACACTCAACGTTTTGGATGGAAATGTCGTTGGTAACTCAGGTCGAGCACGACCAATCTCTGCCCTAGTTCGGATGGGCAATGCTACTCACTGTTCACCGCAACTTATGCACGAAATGCATCGGCTAGGAGCATGCGAACCGGTTCGGTTTGGCCCCTCCAACCCGGGTCGGTACGGGACAACCACCGATCTGAATGACTTTCCCGGTCCGTCATACTTATGAAGACAACGCTGGGGGTAACAGTTCTGACCTTGGCAACTTGCAGCTACTTTTCGAAGGTAACCGGCTCACCAATCTCGTTGAATGCCTCTCGAGAGGCCGCGCTTATCAGAATGACGTGGATGACGTCAATCACAATCCATTCACTCGAGAAATCAGGAATTCAAACTTCCTGTTTTGGAACCATACAACAGCAGGACGGGTCCTACTGTGCATTTGATGCGATACAAATGGCATATGGAAGTTCAATCGGCATCGGAAAATGTTATGGCAAAATGTTTCCCTCTTTTCTTGACTGATAACTGCTATGTGGATTCGGCAGCTGGAATCTGAATCGATCAGCAGTTGGAACATGTTGGTCGCTTGCTTTATTGAGCAATTTCGGGTCCACATCGCTCGACCCAAGAACGTAATGTCACTTACTACAATCAAGCAGAGACCTAGAGAAACTCTGCGCTCATTTCCGGAAAGATTCAACGTTGCAGCAGCATAAGTGGATCGACCTGAACCATCGATGGTACTGATGGAAGCAGTATCTGGTATCTTGGATAACTCCGAATTCAAGAAATCTTTACACCGAGATCCCCCGCAAAACCTTAGTGAATTCTACCTTGAAGCAGACAGATTTCTACGGGAAGAGGATGCGACTTCTGAGAAGAGCGTTCTCAAAGTCGACATGTTTAAAGATGGAGGACCGTCTGATTCTGGAAAAAGCAAGGGAAAAGATGCTACAAAGAATGATCGCAACACTCAGCCCCGGAGAGGGCCCGGATAAGAAAATTATACTGAACTCAATTCGATGTTGACTGACATCTACATGGATACAAACGGTGCTATCTCCTATCCAAAGCCTCCTAGGAGGGAGCCATTGCAAAGAGAACGCGACTCTGGAAAAAATTGCATATTTCATGATATGGGCAGTCATGACACAAATGACTGCAGGCATTTGTGAGATCTAATAGAGGAACGGGTTAGATGTAGAGAGCTACCCGAGTATGTAAAACAACCGACAGCACCCGCATCCGCGCTGCCACCACCTGCTCCCCGGAGAGGGAACGAACCTGGATCGAGCTCTTGTGGGCTCATCATCAACTGGTCTGGATGAGATCAGTCTGAATTTTCTGCATTTCTTAGGATTTAAGATAAGATATGTTTTTGCTTTCTTTAGATTTTCCGATTGGATAAATCGGAGTACACACGTATGGGGTTTGGATTTACCCCTAAAGCGTGCTCTAGATTCGATGACAAACCAATCAGGATTTGCTTTGGTTTTGTATTTTGAATTGAATAAGGAAGGACTTTCCGAGCATGGATGATATTTGGCATATTTAAGTTTCTTGTCAGGTTGTGGCAGGGTTCTCAATTAAAGTATGGCTTATACTTATCTCGAAACCCTAGGTATGGATTGTGCCTAGGGACAGACTATCTTGTCAGGTTGTGGCAAGTATAGCTCTATCTCGGTATGAGTTTGGATTGTACTCCATTGGATTCCCAAGTATGGATTATACTTAGAAACGACAATGGTCTCATCAGAATCTGGTAAAGGAACTTAATAAACTCGAGTATGGCCTATGCTCAGTTTGAACTTCTCGGCACGGCTTATGCCTAGAAGGTTAGGTCCTTCGCCAGGTCTTTGCAGGATGGTTTGAACGTCCCTTGAGTATGGTTTATGCTCAACTAACGCCTAAGCATGGTTTATGCTCAGAAAGGTTAGGAAAAGCTTTCAGGATTTGACACATCTGTTCGCTTCTTTCTCCTCGTAGGCACGGATTATACTTGCAACTGGCAGGCCCGACATGGCCTTGGATTTCTCGGACTATACAAAACACATCTTCCTTCAACCAGCAAGATATGTACTGGGGGGCAAACAATGTTGACACATTTTATGGTCAAAACTATCACACATGGAATCTCTGGTTAATAATACGCTCAAGTATTGGGAACACCGTCATAAGACAGAAAGCGATTTGGTTGAAGTCGCATCGCAAACATAAAGTGGTCCAGAAGTCCTATCAGATGACCTATTTTGGGCCCGAAATCATCAATTACGGGCTTTTCCATGTAACTCTTGTAGCCTTTTGCATTAGCTTCAAGTAGAGGTTTCGTTTGGTCAAAACAGACTTACGGTTTGGAAGTTACGCTCGTTTCCGTGAACGCACGCAGAACCGGAAACTTGGATTTTGGAATTGATTCAACCCTCTCGAGTCAGATCAATATGGCAGTTCGGATCGGATGTAAGGAAACTGAACCCAATCGCGCCAGGTGGAATGGCATGGCATTGGATGATTTTGGCATAGCACTGGCTCGGTTCGGATCGAGATAGGCCGAACCGACCCGCCTTGGATTCTGCACCGAAGTGCATCTCATCTTCGGACCGAGGACACTGGATCGGATCGGAGGAGAGAGAAACAAAACCGATCCGCCTAACCATGCTCCTGCATTGCTGTTATGACCGATTCCTATGTCATAACCGCCTCCTACTTGCATGGAATGGACGTCACCTCGCATAACACGATTTTGGGTTGTTTCCCCACTACTCTTCGAGATTTGCTCCGGTCGTGACACGTGGCATCCGACCCAAAGCTCCTCTACAGCTATAATGTAACACCCCGTATTTCAGTTAATGCTAAAATTCACTAATTGAAAAATAAATAGTCTCAGATGTGAGAATTGGGGGAAACGGGCTGCGTCATTGCGTTCGTCTCGGAAAAATACGCGAAATAGAGTCCGAAATTTTGTAAATCGGAGTCCGTATGGCCCAGTTATGGCCCAATGAAGTTTGCAGAAAATTCAAAGTTCAAAACAGATTTAAAACTCAGGTTCAAATTCGAAATTAGGGCCATTGGGCGCAGGCGGGGAAAATTCCCGCCTAGCTACCCAAGTCGACAGCCCTGTCGACTGGGCAGTCGACTTGGCTAGGACCAAGTCGACAGCCCTGTCGACTTGGGTGTCGACAGGGGGTGCTCGGCCAGTTTAACCTGGTGCACCATTTTAGGGTTTGGCTGTGCTTTGGGCTGTTCTCTAGAAGCTTCCGGGATCTGATGGTCCTAATCTAATTTAGGGTTAATCTAAGGGCCTAAAACACTTGCCTAATCCTATAAATAAGACCCTAAGCTAGCCCTAAATGATCATAATCCTATACTCTAACTAAACTATGCCAAAATTTTCTATGATCATGGCCTCCACTCAAAGCCCTAGCCTCCATCCTCTTATAAAACTATTTCTATGAAGACTTTCAAGTTCATACAAGCATCTTTGAGTTGTATGAGTGATCATTAGCTTGCATTCATCATCAAGTTGCAAGCTTTATGTTCAAGGCTAGAGTTTTTGGGTGATTTTTGGCAAGGGTTTGCTTATTGGGGCTTAGTGGTGAGTTTCTATAGCCTTAATAATCAATTGTTAAATTGATTATGATAGGATATGATAAGATATGGCTATGTTTGTGGATAAATGTGCTTATGCAAGTTTAGTATAGTGTATGTTGTGTGTTTTGCAAGTTTTATGCTATATGCAAGTTTAATGCTATGTTTTATGATGCTCACTATGCAAAACACTATGTTGAACATTGATGCATATGTAACATGTTATGCAAACTATATGTGAGATTATATGCAAGTTATATGTAACATGTTATGCAAGTTGTGTATTTGGTTTTATGCATGCTAAGTATTTGGTTTTGTGCATGCTAAGTGTTTGGTTTTATGCAAGTTATGATGCAAGTTCATATGCAAGTTATGATGCAAGTTCATATGCAAGTTATGATGCAAGTTCATATGCAAGTTATGATGCAAGTTCATATGCAAGTTTGTCTCTTTTTATGATATGCATGTTTGCCTCTATGTATGACATAAGTACATGTGCAAGTTCATCCCTTTTAGACCCATGACATGTATGCAAGTTGACACCTTTATAATAGGTCTATGACATGAACATTTAAGCAAGTTACCATCTTTATGACATATGTGATTCATGCAAGTTGGGTTGGTTATTTATGCAAGTTGGGTTTATGGTCATATATACAAGTTGACACCTTTTAAACCCATGATAATGCTAATGATATGCTAAGTTGAACCCATTGTGTGTATGATGAATCTTCTCTTTTGAAGTATGTCATGTTAACGTATTTACGTGGGGACGATGGGGTAAAAAATAATGAACACATAAAATTGTGTGAAGTGGGTATGATTAAACATACCATAAAGTGGATGGACATAATTGGGAATTTACCTATTAAGTTAGGTCTACCCATATTATGGAATTGGGAATTTACCTATTGAGTTAGGTCTACCCATATTCTTAAATATTTGTAATTTAATTAGGGATAATTAATACAAATTATGGAGGTGATTAATTAGGTGTAATTAATCTACTAAGACACGAGGTTGGACCCTTTTGTAGCATAAGACTGCCCGGAACCGACCGGCAAATCCAGTGGCTACAAATGATTGGCCCAATGTGAAAGGTCTTAGTCATAAACTAAATACGTGACAAGTGTAAAGACACGAGGTTAGACTCTGTTATGGTGTAAGGCTGCCCGGAACCAACCGGCATATCCAGCTGCCATAAAAGACAGTCTAATGTGAGAGGTCTTTATAAAGGTTACGATCTTAATTAATTAATAAACACTTAACCAAATTAGCATGTAGTGAGGCATGAGGGGTTAAGTGGGTGCCTTGGGTGGCATGTAGTAACTAGTGGGGTGCCTTGGGTGGCATAAGGAAACTAGTGGGTTGCCTTGGGTGGCAATAGAAAATACGATTAGAATACTTAACCAAAGTGGAACATGTAATTAAACATGATTAAAGGGTTAAGTAAGTGCCTTGGGTGGCATGTGGGAATCAAGTAAGTGCCTTGGGTGGCATGTGGAAATCTAGTGGGTGCCTTAAGTGGCAATTAATTAAATAACAAGCTTAAGTAGTAGCTTGTGGGGGCCTTGAGTGGCAATTAAAATATGATTAAAAGACTTAACCAAAATCTATAACATGTAGGTGGACATGGTTAAAGGGTTAAGTGGGATGCACTAGATAAAATGACAAGCTTAAGTAGTAGCTTGTGGGGGCCCATTTCAACCAATATCCCAAACGTATCTTTGTGGGCTCGACCCAAGTCGAGGACGGGACACGCATATTGGGCTTGACTGTAAGAGGCCAAAACGGGGTAGCGGTGGCAACGCGAGTCCAGCGGGTTTCATATGCGTGTGTGGACCCGGGCTGGTAGGTAAGACGTTGTTGCATCGTGTAGATATAAGCCGTGCACCATTTGTTGTATCGGGTTGCCACTTTGGGGAGTGATACACCCCATTGTGGGGCCAGCACGGGTATCTACGGTAGGGAGCCGATCGCTTGGGGAGTAGTGGGTACACCTAGTGGAGATAGGGGCAGACGGCACCTATGTAGTCAGCTAGGGGTACACGAAACTACTATTAAAAATTACTGAGTACACCTAGTGGAGATAGGGGCAGACGGCACCTATGTAGTCAGCTAGGGGTACACGAAACTACTGGGTAAAATTACTAAGTACACTTAGTGGGATCAACCTTTAAGTAGGAATTACCCTTGGTGGGTAGAACTGATGTGGTGCAGTGTAGGAATTACCCTTGGGTGGGTAGATCTAGGGTGGTGCAATCTAGTAATTATCCTTGGGTGGATAAATGCGTCTTTTCGGTTATCTTAGTACATCCTGTGTTTAGTTGGCTACTTAGTGTAGTCATTATCCCCAGAGGTACCGTACCTTGATTATATCATACCCTAATTACTTTAATGATTGTATTGTTAGGGTTATAGGACTCACTCAGACTTATGTCTGACCCCGTTGTTTCTTTATCTTTTTCCCAACCCTCAGGTTTTCAGAGTGGGCCTAGCACTAGTGGGCTTTGATCAGACTGCTTTATCTATCTTTTGGAGCTTGGACCGTGGATGTAAAGCTCAGTTTATCTTTTCTATTATGGCTATTAGGTTATGTAGTGGGATTATGTACTTTTGTTTTTATCAGGATGGATATTATGTACTTGACTCTTATTTATGGTTTTGGTGTAACCAAACATGTTTTACTTTCCGCTGGAATGAAATGATATTTTAAATTCTCAAGTATTACTTATATCTGTCTTGTTGTATTTTTCTGTTCTATATTCACTTAAAATACTCCACCGATGTTATGGCATTCCCTTAGTGAGTGACCGTAGCGGGTGTGGGGTGTTACATATAAGTACGCCATTTGAAGGATTTTCAAGGGACTTTTGGCACTTGTTCTTCATGGCACCCGCCAATGCTATGAGATAAGAACTTCGTGCTTCTAAAACAAGATCAACACGAGTTTTTGTGTATAAATTCATTCTCCTTTCTCTACTTCTTCATAAAATACAAGGATGTTGTATGTGAATGAGTCTTACGGACTATAAGATAGCATTGTACTTGTAATTTTCTTAGGACTTAAGAAAATATAAAGTGCACGTAGGCTTGGTTTGGGCTGAACCACTATAAAAACCTCATGTGTCTCCTATTATTTACCGCCTTTTATTTGTGATCTGTGATTGTGAGGACTTCACACCGTATTTGGGTGTTAGTACCAAATTTTGGTCTAACACACGCATTATTACTCTTCCATATTCACATCCTTCGACTGTAAATTAGCAAGCGACAACACCCTAAGTATCAACCCTGAAGGCCGAAACCAACATCCGATCAACATCCAGGAAACCATTCAACTTAACTAATTTCCAGTAAGTTTTTAATGTCCTTAGTTCTCTTCTCGTATTCCAAAATCAATTCATCTTCTTTTACGTTCTGCCACCCTTCGTTCTCGACGTGTGGGTTTTTTCTTCAGTTCTTGCCAATCTGATTTATCAAAACCTGTTAGCCACTCACGATTTTTTTTGAAAAACATTTCCAGTTATCATATTTATTTGATATAATTCAAGAAAATCTCTTATTACCATTGTAAAAAATTGCCATATAAGTTTTGAAAATTTCATATCGAAATTCCATTACCAATTCAACCTTGTTTTCTACATCGATTCAGATATTCAATGTTATTTCGAATTCAAACTCATATTTGTAAGTCAATTCTCCAAATTCACACTCGATTTGGACTACATGTCGCATTGCTAATTCATAACACATAACTGATTGTTGAAGAATGGAGTTTTGATGACAACAACCTTATTTCAATGTTAATTAATTATAAAATATATACCAACACTTTTATCTAGAATATATATATATATATATGTATAGGATTATATACAGGAATTATTATTGAAGACTGTACAATTTAAAGATTTAAGAGATTGATAATTCAGAGATGATTCAAGACTTATGAGTAATCAAGATTTCAAGAGTTCAAGATAAATATAGTAATAGAGTCTAGTTTATGTAAGACTCTGAATAGCACTCCAGGTTCAAATTCTGTTTTTCAATTTCTGATTTCAGATTCTATCTTCATTCTTTATCTTCTCTATTTTATTTTATTTATTTTACTTTTGATTTTAAACTCAAGTTTTATAAGTTATATATACACACACACACACACTATATACTTTATATTAATATAGTTTCTTCTCTATAATTTTATAAATATGTTTACATAGTTTATGTTAATGTTTTCATATGATTTTCTACTTTATAATATTCATTTATAACACTATGTTTTAATTCAAGAATTTTCAGAATTATATATATCAAAACACTTAAATGTTGCTCAAAATTAAAATTTACATAGTGATATGTCGACATACATACATGTCTATGTCGACATATAACTGTCACATTTTTTATTTTTAAAGGAAGTGTCTTTTCACTATTTGTGATGTTCCAGAAACATTGCAACCTTTCAAATCTTATAAATTGGGGCTGACTTCGAATTTTTTCTTCATTCTTTTTTCTCTATCTTCATCTTCTTTCTTTACACCATTATATTTTCTTATTTTTATGATTTCTACACTAATACTCTGCCAAATTCAATTCTATTTACATAAAACTTCTTCTCATCTCATTATCTACTCATTACTCTCTGAATTGAAGTGCTACTGAAGAGTTATAGGGATATTGTAATCATTTGGGAAGTGTTTGGGTAATCGGTGTTTTCCTTGTAGCCATAAAATCAAGGAACGGGAGTGGTGTTACCCTTGTAGCCGTGAAATCAAGGAGAGTATACTTGATCAAGTGTGTGCAATCGGTGTTACCCTTGTAGCTGTGAAATCAAGGAGGTTGTACTTGGATACTGATATAGTAGTAAAACTCTGCGCAATCCAACGTTGCATGGGACTAGACGTAAGAGAAATTCCAAACTGTATAAAATCTGGTGTGCTCTTTCCTTTTCTGCATTTTATTTGTGTTTCATCTCTGTGTTTGTGTTTGATTCTGTGTCTGTGATTGTTATTTTGGTGTTTGATTCATATAGTAGATCATATAAGTATTAGATTTTGTTTAAATTCTCAAAAACATTATTTACCCTCCTCTAGTTTTAGTTTTGCCTTAACGATCCATTCTGGAATCCCTAACAATTGGTATCAAAGCAAGGTATTTCAAAAGGTTCATAATCTGATTTTTGAAAATAGTGATAATGGCAACCAACGTTGGTAGCAACTATAGTTCTTTTGTAGAAGGTCAGTCCACTATTAGACCACCACTATTTAATGGTAGTAATTATTCATATTCGGCATGTAGAATGAAAATATATTTACAATCAATAGGATTAGACACATGGAATATTACAAAAAATGAGTTTGTTGAACCCACGACTTCTTTTGCACAATGGACAAATGAACAAAAGACTGCTGCACAAAACAATTCTAAAGCCATGAATATGTTATTTTGTTTATTAGATAGGAATGATTTTAATAGAGCATCAGTATGTAAAACTGCTTATGAAATTTGGAGAACTTTACAAGTTACTCATGAAGGAACTAGTAAAGTTAAACAAACTAAGATATCAATGTTAATTAATCAGTTTGAGTTATTTAAAATGAATGAGAATAAGTCTACCTCCGATATGTATGCAGATTTCAAGAGATAGTGCATTCATTAACGGCACTTGGAAAAACTAATTCTAAAGAAGATCAAGTTAGAACAATACTGAGTTCATTGACTCCAGAATGGGATCAGAAAACTTTGGCAATTGAAGAAGCCAATAATGTCAGTGAAATGAAGATTGTGGAGTTAATCGAAAATCTGATGTCTTTTGAAATACAATTATAAAAAAGAAAGGAAAATAGGTCAACTGAGAAAAAGTCCATTGCATTTAAAGCAACAACAAATGATTCCGACTCGAGTAGTGAAGATGATAAAGAAACAACTCTTATGACAAGACATTTTAGAAATTTTCTGAAATATAGAAGGAAAAATTATTTTCAAAATAATAACCAAGGGAATTCAAGAAGAAATATTGATCGATGTTATAACTGCAACAAACCAGGCCATATAAGGAAAATGTGCCCATATATAGATAAATCGACTCAACAAACGGATAACAACAATTCGTCAAGGAAGAGAAAGAAAGCATATGCAGCAACGTTAGATGATTCAGATTCATCATCAAGTGATGAAGAGCCAGAAACCAGAAATTCAAATATGTTCTTCACGGCAATTCAGAAAATTTCGAAGAACTAAAAACTGGGTATGCCTTAATTAATTTTGAATTATTCTTTGGTTGAATGGTTGCTTTGTTTTGAATTTAAAAAATTCAAACTTAAAATTCAAACTTGAAATTCAAATTTGAAATTTGAATTTTTAAATTCAAAATAATAAAATATTTTTTTTTGGATGGTTGTTAGGATCAGAATTATTTCAGGAAATCGTTAAGCCTAAAATATAATCGAAAATTTAAATCATATTTCACAAAAATCAAATTTCCTTTGAAAATAAGTGTTGGAGAACGGAGTTTTGATGACAACAACCTTATTTCAATATTAATTGATTATAAAATATATACTAACACCTTTATCTAGGATATAATATATATGTATATGTAGGATTTATATACAGGAATTATTACTGAAGACTGAACAGTTTTAAAGATGTTGGAGATTCAAATTCAGAGAATTTCAAGACTCGTGAGTATTCAATATTTAAAGAGTTCAAGATAAATATAGTTATAGAGTCTAGATTATGTAAGACTCTGAATAGCACTCCAAGTTCAAATTCAAAATAAATTCAAATTCTGTTTTTCAGTTTCTGATTTCTGATTCTGTTTTCAAATTCTATCTTCAATCTTTATCTTCTCTATTTTACTTTCTATTTTAATTTGATTTTAAACTTGAGTCTTATAAGTTTATACTTTATAAGTTTTATATATTTATATACTTTATATTTATATAGTTTTAAATTTTATAATTTTATAAATATGTTTATATAGTTTATATTTATGTTTCTATATGAATTTCTACTTTACAATATTTATTTATAACACTATATTTTAATTCAAGAATTTACAGAATTATATATATGTCAAAACACTTGAAAAATGCTCAAAAATCAATTTTGTACTAAGGGTATGTCGACATACAAATAACCCCACTCGACATATAACTGTCATTTTTTCAAAATTGAAAGGAAGTGTCTTTTCACTATTTGTGACGGTTTTGAAGTGCTGCAACCTTTCACACACTATAAAAATGAGTTGATTTCGAATTTTAAACTACTCCTTCTCCACTTTCACCCTCTTTCATTACACCAATATTTCTTATTATTTTTATGATTTCAACACCTATACTCTGCCAAACTCAATTCTGTTTTCACTAATCCTTTTCTCTCTACACTCTCTACTCATTACTTTCTGAATCAAGTGCTATTGAAGAGTTATAGGGCTATTGCAATTGTTTGGGAAGTATTTGGGAATCGGTGTTTTCCTTATTATCGTGAAAACAAGGAACGGAAGCGGTGTTAACCTTGTAGTCGTGAAATCAAGGGGTGTTGTAACACCCCGTATTTTCTGTGAACGTATAAGTAATAAATTAGAGGATAATTAATTTTTAAAATAAGAATCAAGGGAAATGGGTTACGCCATTGCGTTTGTCTCGGAATTCTGCTTGGAAACGAGTCTGAGTTTGCAAGAATCGGAATACGTATGAGGGAGATATGACCCTCCGAAGTTTCAGGAATTTCTGGAATCGAAAACAGCTCGAAATTCGAATTCAAAATTCGAATTCAAACCCAGAAGCGGGCTGGGCGGGAAATTTCCCGCCCAGGACCCAGGTCGACTGGGGAGTCGACCCCCCCCCCCCCCGACCAGGTCGACTGGGGAGTCGACTGGGTTGTCGACCCCCCCGACTAGGTCGACTGGGTAGTCGACCTAGGGGTCGACCTGCTCCCGAAATCCAGTTTTTGAACCTGGTTCGTTCTGATGTTTTTGGTCACGTTTTCTGCCTAGGTTCGTCCGCCTAACCCTATATAAACAGCCCTCTAGCCTCATTCTCTCTACACCATTTCATTCTGCCTATACTCTGCCTCTGTTCTAATTAAATAAAATAATGGCATCGCTACTCTGCTAAAATCTGAAGTGGAACTAGGACTAAAGCACCTTCTTCCAACCTGATTAGAATTAAAAGCTAAATCAAATCTCAAATCAGAGTTTAGAGCTACGACAACAATTAAAGAAGAGTAATTCAGCCTTTCTGCATCAACACCAGTTTATTTCCTTTCTTAAACCATGAAAGGCAAGTGCAGTTATTTTCCGATATAAACTTTAATCATAATTATGACATGATTGTAAATCTGAATTTGAGATTGTGTATGTTCTGTTCTGATCTATTTTATTTTGTATCTCTTCTTCTTTCTGTTCTATAGCCAGGCTACTACGAGCCTGCGCCAATCTCCTAAGAGATTAACGCACGAACGCTAAAATGTTTGGGACAAATAATGAATGTGGCATAATTGGACATGGCTAATCTGTGACTGATTTAAGAAAAAGGACATAGGTTGTAAACTAGATTTAGATCTATGCATATTCTGTGAATTGGAAGAAGAGGAACCATGGTTTGTTAACATGTGACTTGAGACATTGGACATAACGCATATTTTGAATTAAGATCTGTTATAACTAGATTGTTGGGCATATTGTTTATATAACAATTCATTATTTGAAAGAGATTATGACTTAGGTGTGAAGATCTGTATTAATATTTGATAACTATCAAATGAGAATAACACCTAAGTAGGAGATTTTTGAATATATGACATGCATTGAAATCGATGTCTATATTTGGTATAATTTATATGTGAATCTTTTGTACTAGGCAAGTTGAACTAAATTGGGACATGTAAATTATGACCATAATCTGTGACATGTAAATTCAATGCAAACGAGGGGTATATGATCATAGTGTGAATCATGACAACTATTTTGGCATGCAAACTTAGGCCAAATTTATAATTAGGCAAGATATGTTTGTGAAACTTTAAGGAATGATTAAATCTGTTATTTTTGCCTAATTTGCTAGTTCTGCTATATTTGCCTAATCTGCTAGTTCTGTTATATTGCCTAATCTGCTAGTTCTGTTATATTGCTTAATCTGCTAGTTCTGCTCTACTGCCTAGTCTGCTAGATCTGTTCATCTGCCAAATCTGTCATCTGCTGAAAATGCCAAATCTGTTATATGCTAAATCTGCTAAATTACTTAATCTGCTGAATCCGTTAAGTCGCCTAATCTGCGAAAATCTGTTATCTGCTATATCTGTTAAGTTGATATATTTAGTCTGTTATTGACATAATCTAAATTAGCTATGAATAATTGACATGTATATTAGGCGTGGGAATAAATGGTAAATTATTAATTAATTGGCCGCAAAGATAAACATGGCTGACTCGAGCTTAGAATGAGTTTGCGGCGTAATTCTGCCCGGAACCGCCCGACACATCAAGTGGCCGCAAACAATAGGTTCTAATGTGAGAAATTAGTCATAACGTGCTTGAAACCCGAGGTTAGACTCAGTTTGCGGCAGAAATCTGCCCAAAACCAACCGGCCTAACCAGTAGCCGCAAACTGTCAGTCTAATGTGAGAGGTCTGGGCATTAATATTTAATTAATGAAAATCTGAGATAAATATGATGTCTAAAACGTGTTGGGCGGATAGGATTAAACCCACTAGACTGAGGAATTTAATTAATCTGTTCCGTGAATCTGTAGGCCCAATTGCAAAGTTAGACAAATCTGTAAATCTGTAAATCTGTTAAATCTGTATATCTGATCCGTTAGTCTGAAAACTTATCTGATCTGTGAACTAGTTTATCTGAATTCTGTATATCTGAAACTTGTAAACAAGTTAATCTGGGGACACAAGGTTAGGAGGGGAATTACTTGTGTCATCTGTTGTTTGGGACCCATATTAGTCAGTAACCCTTTCTGGTATCAAAACTTTGACCCAACAGTAGGTAGGGTCCGGGCACGCTTACTGAACTAATTATAAGCGGTTCATTCTGATAATGGCGAGGGGTGTTGATGGTGCGTTCCAACCGGGTCATGTGCGTGCATGGATCCCGGTCTGCCTCTGAGGATGTAAGACGCCATGACATCTGTAAATAGGTCTGTGTCATTTAAAGGTTGCCACTTTAGGAAGTGATACACCCTTTTGTGGGGCTGGCACAAGGTATTTATGTATTAGGGAGCCGATCGCTTGGGGTAGGGTTTTAGGGTACACTTAGTTCTGTCTGTTTCTGTTGGTACCGTCTGTTTCTGTTGGGTGGTAACACCTGTCTATTTCTGAGTGGTACCGTCTGTTCGGGTGGTAAAGGCCCATTACTAGTGTACACCTAATTCTACATTCTGTTTCCGTAGGGATTAATCTGTTTCTGCTTCAGTCTGTTTCTGTTCGGGTGGTAAAGGCCCATTACTAGCACTCTCTTCTATGGAAATTATTCTGTACCCGTTTCTGTTTCAGTTTAGACATTAGGGTGACACCTAATTCTGTTATACTAGTATTAGTGCAGAGAAGTGTAAAGCAATAGCTTATATCATTTTGTTCTTCTGTTATATCTGCTACACCTGTTACAGTTATCTCTCATCCAGTTTTAGTTTCATGTCATGTTATTATTATCTGTTCATAACTGAAAATCACTGGACTTGCCAGACTTTTTGTCTGACCCTTGTTGTTTCGCCTCCTTTCTTCCGTTCCCCCCCCCCCCCCTCCCCCAGGTTTTGTAGAAGGGAATACTCTAGCTTGATCCAGATTTCTTCTGCTTGAAGTGCTTAAAGTATGGCTTGTCTTCTTCTGTGGGGATTCTGATTTTAAACTATGCATTCTGAAGGCTTTTGTACAAGATTGATATTTTGTACTTGAAATCTGATATTGTGATTTGAAAGGATGTAACCAAGCTTATTTCGGTTTCTGTTGTAATAAAGTTATAAATTTTTCAAGTACTGTTTTATCTGTCTTGTAAGTTTCTGTTCTGTTTACTAAAATGCTCCACCAAAGTTAAGGCATTCCCTATGTGAGTGACCTTAATGGAGGTGGGGTGTTACACTTGGTATCAGAGCTGAAGGTTACCATATTGGGTAAAGTTTTTGAAAACTATTTTAAAAAAAAGGTTTTGAAAGGAAATATTTTCAAAAATAAAGCTTATTTTGAAAAACATAATCCCCAAGAGCCATATACCTTTCCTTCAGTCCTTTTTGTAATTGAATCTTTCCTTTTTCGTTTCAGCATGTCTGAAGCATCTGAGATACCAGAGGGTGTTCATGTACCCGGTTGGTTTCGTCAATATCTTGAGGCTAGGACCGCCGCCGCAGGTCCGGCAAATGATCCCCCTCCTCCACCCCCTCCTCGTGCAATTTCTTTCTCAAAGATCTGTAGAGATTTTAGGGCCATGGGTGGAAAGGATTTCAAGGGAACTGAATCATTCGTAGAAGCGAGGAACTGGCTCAAAGAAACTGAGGATCTGTTCGTTATCTTCGAGGTGGATGAGAGGAAGAAGGTACAGTTGGCGGTATGGTTGCTCAAAGACGAAGCTTCCTATTGGTGGGAAGTCACTAACGCCGAGAGGCCGGTTGAGACATGGATGGATTTCAGAACAAGGTTTGAGACAAAATTCCTCTCGCAAGCTGAACGAAGTCTACAACTGGAAAAGTTCTTGTCTCTTAAGCAAGGAAGTATGACGGTCAAGGAATACGTCAACCAGTTCAACCAACTGGCTAGATTCGGATTGGATTTAGTCAACACTCAGGATAAAAAGGCTCTCCGCTTTGTTAAAGGATTGAACGAGCCACTGCACAGCCTAGCCATGACCCATGTACCCATGGGAGCGACTTACGAGAAATTGGTGGACATGGCACTACTGCATGAGGAAGACAAGGGCCCGAAAGAGACAAAGAAGGAAGAACCACAGAATAAGAAAGCATGGCCCAAAAAGGAAACACAAAAGAAGGATGAGAAGTCTGTAGATAAGAAGGGGAAAAAGTGCTTTACTTGTGGAAGCTCGACTCATCTGAACAAGGATTGCAGAAAAAGGAAGGGCACTTGCTTCAACTGTGGTGAGATGGGACACTTCACTAGGGACTGCCCGAAGAAACGAGGGCAAGGGCAGAGGGCAGAACCCACTTCTGGAGGACAGGCGAATGCTAAAGGGTTTGGTAGATAGGGTAGAAATAAGAAAATTTAAGTAGAAGGTTTAATTTTCTTATCTGATTGTTGTGTTAAAACTCTTTCTGATTCTGGCATTTTGATTCTGTAATCGATACTCTGCACTTTAATACTAGTATTGTTTCTGATTCCGCTGTAGACCCAAATCCATAAGGGTTATGACTCATCTGTTTGTGATTGGGGTTTGAGAGATATTCGTGTTAGGCGTCAAGTAGGACGCATACATTCTGGGATTCATCATGCTTAGTTTCCTAAGAATCATTCGGTAATCTGATCTATACCAGTAATCTGTAAATATCTGAATATTTCTGATAAGGTTAAGATTTCCAGTTTTGACATTATCTAAAGAGGGTAATCCTCTGGGTGTCAATCTGATGTTGGTTTCGGTCTTCGGGGCCGATACTTAGGACCCATGTCTAATGGGAACCAAGTTTTTGTTTTATCTGTACTCGCTTCCATCATTCGACTGTATCCTATCGATCGAATCTTCGAACTTTAGGTAGAAACTAATGTGTGTAAACATGTGATTGAGACATGTTATGTTTGATGGTTGCAAGTGGATGCAAGTGGTTGCTAGTGGTTGCTCGTGGATGCATATACACACACTAGGCACTAGATCGGCTCGAAAACACTCTCATACTGCATATGGATGTGTGAGCATTTTCAATTTTTGTGGATGCAAAATGATTGACTCAGCACATGGATGTTGCATATGACTGAATGGTTGTGCATTCATATAGAAATGATATGTATCGAGTAGGAAAATTGCATACATGTTGGACTCATGGCACTGGCATAATTCGCATTAAGGAGGTCAACTGAATCAGTGGACCGCCTGATCTTTGCATTAGATAAGGAACATATACACACACTTTTGGATATGTTCATACAACATTAGAAGTTTCTAAGGACAATGGCTGCCATTGATTGATGATTGAGTAGATGGATGTTGGATGGTAGGACACATTCTTCTTAACTTGAAGATTTCGGGGACGAAATCCTTTAAGGAGGGGAGAATGTAACACCCCGTATTTTCTGTGAACGTATAAGTAACAAATCAGAGGATAATTAATTTTTAAAATAAGAATCAAGGGAAACGGGTTGCGCCATTGCGTTTGCCTTGGAATTATGCTTGGAGACGAGTCCGAGTTTGCGAGAATCGGAGTCCGTTTGAGGGAGATATGACCCTCCGAAGTTTCAGGAATTTCTGGAATCGAAAACAGCTCGAAATTCGAATTCAAATCCAGAAGCGTGCTGGGCGGGAAATTTCCCGCCCAGGACCCAGGTCGACTGGGGAGTCAACCCCCCCCCCCCCCTCGACCAGGTCGACTGGGGAGTCGACCCCCCCTGACCAGGTCGACTGGGTAGTCGACCTAGGGGTCGACCTGCTCCCGAAATCCAGTTTTTGAACCTGGTTCGTTCTGATGTATTTGGTCACGTTTTCTGCCTAGGTTCGTCCGCCTAACCCTATATAAACAGCCCTCTAGCCTCATTCTCTCTACACCATTTCATTGTGCCTATACTCTGCCTCTGTTCTAATTAAATAAAATAATGGAGTCGCTACTCTGCTGAAATCTGAACTGGAACTAGGACTAAAGAACCATCTTCCAACCTGATTAGAATTAAAAGCTAAATCAAATCTCAAATCAGAGTTTAGAGCTACGACAACAATTAAAGAAGAGTAATTCAGCCTTTCTGCATCAACACCAGTTTATTTCCTTTCTTAAACCACGAAAGGCAAGTGCAGTTATTTTCCGATATAAACTTTAATCATAATTGTGACATGATTGTAAATCTGAATTTGAGATTGTGTATGTTCTGTTCTGATCTATTTTATTTTGTATCTCTTCTTCTTTCTGTTCTATAGCCAGGCTACTACGAGCCTGCGCCAATCTCCTAAGAGATTAACGCACGAACGCTAAAATGTTTGGGACAAATAATGAATGTGGCATAATTGGACATGGCTAATCTGTGACTGATTTAAGAAAAAGGACATAGGTTGTAAACTAGATTTAGATCTATGCATATTCTGTGAATTGGAAGAAGAGGAACCATGGTATGTTAACATGTGACTTGAGACATTGGACATAACGCATATTTTGAATTAAGATCTGTTATGACTAGATTGTTGGGCATATTGTTTATATAACAATTCATGATTTGAAAGAGAATATGACTTAGGTGTGAAGATCTATATTAAGATTTGATAACTATCAAATGTGAATAACACCTAAGTAGGAGATTTTTGAATATATGACATGCATTGAAATCGATGGCTATATTTGGTACAATTTATATGTGAATCTTTTGTACTAGGCAAGTTGAACTAAATTGGGACATGTAAGTTATGACCATAATCTGTGACATGTAAATTCAATGCAAACGTGGGGTATATGATCATAGTGTGAATCATGACAACTATTTAGGCATGCAAACTTAGGCCAAATTTATAATTATGCAAGATATGTTTGTGAAACTTTAAGGAATGATTAAATCTGTTATATTTGCCTAATTTGCTAGTTCTGCTATATTTGCCTAATCTGCTAGTTCTGTTATATTGCCTAATCTGCTAGTTCTGTTATATTGCTTAATCTGCTAGTTCTGCTCTACTGCCTAGTCTGCTAGATCTGTTCATCTGCCAAATCTGTCATCTGCTAAGTCTGCTGGAAATGCCAAATCTGTTATATGCTAAATCTGCAAAATTACTTAATCTGCTGAATCCGTTAAGTCGCCTAATCTGCGAAAATCTGTTATCTGCTATATCTGTTAAGTTGATATATTTAGTCTGTTATTGACATAATCTGAATTAGCTATTAATAATTGACATGTATATTAGGCGTGGGCATAAATGGTAAATTATTAATTAATTGGCCGCAAAGATAAACATGGCTGACTCGAGGTTAGAATGAGTTTGCGGCGTAATTCTGCCCGGAACCGCCCGGCACATCCAGTGGCCGCAAACAATAGGTTCAAATGTGAGAAGTTAGTCATAACGTGCTTGAAACCCGAGGTTAGACTCAGTTTGCGGCAGAAATCTGCCCGGAACCAACCGGCCTAACCAGTAGCCGCAAACTGTCAGTCTAATGTGAGAGGTCTGGGCATTAATATTTAATTAAATAAAATCTGAGATAAATATGATGTCTAAAACGTGTTGGGTGGATAGGATTAAACCCACTAGACTGATGAATTTAATTAATCTGTTCTATGAATCTATAGGCCCCATTGCCTAATCTGTAAATCTGTTAAATCCGTATATCTGATCCGTTAGTCTGAAAACTTATCTGATCTGTGAACTAGTTGATCTGAATTCTGTATGTCTGAAACTTGTAAACAAGTTAATCTAAAATCTGTTAGTCTGGGGACACAAGGTTAGGAGGGGAATTACTTGTGTCATCTGTTGTTTGGGACCCATATTAGTCAGTAACCCTTTCTGGTATCAAAACTTTAACCCAACAGTAGGTAGGGTCCGGGCACGCTTACTGAACTAATTATAAGCGGTTCATTTTGATAATGTCGAGGGGTGTTGATGGTGCGTTCCAACCGGGTCATGTGCGTGCATGGATCCCGGTCTGGCTCTGAGGATGTAAGACGTCGTGACATCTGTAAATGGGTCTGTGTCATTTAAAGGTTGCCACTTTGGGAAGTGATACACCCTTTTGTGGGGCTGGCACAGGGTATTTATGTATTAGGGAGCCGATCGCTTGGGGTAGGGTTTTATGGTACATTTAGTTCTGTCTGTTTATGTTGGTACCGTCTGTTTCTGTTGGTACCGTCTGTTTCTGTTGGGTGGTAACACCTGTCTATTTCTGAGTGGTACCGTCTGTTCGGGTGGTAAAGGCCCATTACTAGTGTACACCTAATTCTACATTCTGTTTTCGTAGGGATTAATCTATTTCTGCTTCTATCTGTTTCTGTTCGGGTGGTAAAGGGCCATTACTAGCACTCTCTTCTGTGGAAATTATTCTGTACCCGTTTCTGTTCCAGTTTAGACATTAGGGTGACACTTATTTCTGTTATACTAGTATTAGTGCAGAGAAGTGTAAAGCAATAGCTTATATCATTCTGTTCTTCTGTTATATCTGCTACACCTATTACAGTTATCTCTCATCCAGTTTTAGTTTCATGTCATGTTATTATTATCTGTTCATAACTGAAAATCACTGGACTTGCCAGATTTTTTGTCTGACCCTTGTTGTTTCGCCTCCTTTCTTTCGTTTCCCCCCCCCCCCCAGGTTTTGTAGAAGGGAATACTCTAGCTTGATCCAGATTTCTTCTTCTTGAAGTGCTTAAAGTATGGCTTGTCTTCTTCTATGGGGATTATGATTTTAAACTATGCATTCTGAAGGCTTTTGTACAAGACTGATATTTTGTACTTGAAATCTGGTATTGTGATTTGAAAGGATGTAACCAAGCTAATTTCGGTTTCTGTTGTAATAAAGTTATAAATTTTTCAAGTATTGTTTTATCTGTCTTGTAAGTTTCTGTTCTGTTTACTAAAATGCTCCACCAAAGTTAAGGCATTCCCTTTGTGAGTGACCTTAACGGAGGTGGGGTGTTACACTTGGTATCAGAGCTGAAGGTAACCAGATTGGGTAAAGTTTTTGAAAACTATTTTCAAAAAAAAAGGTTTTGAAAGGAAATATTTTCAAAAATAAAGCTTATTTTGAAAAACATAATCCCCAAGAGCCATATACCTTTACTTCAGTCCTTTTTGTAATTGAATCTTTCCTTTTTCGTTTCAGCATGTCTGAAGCATCTGAGATACCAGACCCGGTTGGTTTCGTCAATATCTTGAGGCTAGGACCACCGCCGCAGGTCCAGCAAATGATCCCCCTCCTCCACCCCCTCCTTGTGCAATTTCTTTCTCAAAGATCTGTAGAGATTTTAGGGCCATGGGTGGAAAGGATTTCAAGGGAACTGAATCATTCGTAGAAGCGAGGAACTGGCTCAAAGAAACTGAGGATTTGTTCGTTATCTTCGAGGTGGACGATAGGCAGAAGGTATAGTTGGCGGTATGGTTGCTCAAAGACGAAGCTTCCTATTGGTGGGAAGTCACTAACGCCGAGAGGCTGGTTGAGACATGGATGGATTTCAGAACAAGGTTTGAGACAAAATTCCTCTCGCAAGCTGAACGAAGTCTACAACTGGAAAAGTTCTTATCTCTTAAGCAAGGAAGTATGACGGTCAAGGAATACGTCAACCAGTTCAACCAACTGGCTAAATTCGGATTGGATTTAGTCAACACTCAGGATAAAAAGGCTCTCCGCTTTGTTAAAGGATTGAACGAGCCACTGCACAGCCTAGCCATGACTCATGTACCCATGGGAGCGACTTACGAGAAATTGGTGGACATGGCACTACTGCACGAGGAAGACAAGGGCCCGAAAGAGACAAAGAAGGAAGAACCACAGAATAAGAAAACATGGCCCAAAAAAGGAAACATAAAAGAAGGATGAGAAGTCTGAAGATAAGAAGGGGAAAAAGTGCTTTACTTGTGGAAGCTCGACTCATCTGAACAAGGATTGCAGAAAAAGGAAGGGCACTTGCTTCAACTATGGTGAGATGGGACACTTCACTAAGGACTGCCCGAAAAAACGAGGGCAAGGGCAGAGGGCAGAACCCACTTCTGGAGGACAGGCGAATGCTCAAGGGACTGGTAGATAGGGTAGAAATAAGAAAATTTAATTAGAAGGTTTAATTTTCTTATCTGATTGTTGAGTTAAAACTCTTTCTGATTCTGGCATTTTGATTCTGTAATCGATACTCTGCACTTTAATACTAGTATTGTTTCTGATTCCGCTGTAGACCCAAATCCATAAGGGTTATGACTCATCTGTTTGTGATTGGGGTTTGAGAGATATTCGTGTTAGGCGTCAAGTAGGACGCATACATTCTGGGATTTATCATGCTTAGTTTCCTAAGAATCATTCGGTAATCTGATCTATACCAGTAATTTGTAAATATCTGAATATTTCTGATAAGGTTAAGATTTCTAGTTTTGACATTATCTAAAGAGGGTAATCCTCTGGGTGTCAATCTGATGTTGGTTTCGGTCTTCGGGGCCGATACTTAGGACCCATGTCTAATGGGAACCAAGTTTTTGTTTAATCTGTACTCGCTTCCATCATTCGACTGTATCCTATCGATCGAATCTTCGAACTTTAGGTAGAAACTAATAGGTGTAAACATGTGTTTGAGACATGTTATGTTTGATGGTTGCAAGTGGATGCAAGTGGTTGCTAGTGGTTGCTCGTGGATGCATATACACACACTAGGCACTAGATCGGCTCGAAAACACTCTCATACTGCATATGGATGTGTGAGCATTTTCAGTTTTTGTGGATACAAAATGATTGACTCAGCACATGGATGTTGCATATGACTGAATGGTTGTGCACTCATATAGAAATGATATGTATCGAGTAGGAAAATTGCATACATGTTGGACTCATGGCACTGGCATAATTCGCATTAAGGAGGTCAACTGAATCAGTGGACCGCCTGATCTTTGCATTAGATAAGGAACATATACAAACACTTTTGCATATGTTCATACAACATTAGAAGTTTCTAAGGACAATGGACGCCAATGATTGATGATTGAGTAGATGGATGTTGGACGGTAGGACACATTCTTCTTAACTTGAAGATTTCGGGGACGAAATCCTTTAAGGAGGGGAGAATGTAACACCACGTATTTTCTGTGAACGTATAAGTAACAAATCAGAGGATAATTAATTTTTAAAATAAGAATCAAGGGAAACGGGTTGCGCCATTGCGTTTGCCTCGGAATTCTTCTTGGAAACGAGTCCGAGTTTGCGAGAATCGGAGTCCGTATGAGGGAGATATGACCCTCCGAAGTTTCAGGAATTTCTGGAATCGAAAACAGCTCGAAATTCGAATTCAAACCCAGAAGCGGGCTGGGCGGGAAATTTCCCGCCTAGGACCCAGGTCGACTGGGGAGTCGACCCCCCCCCCCCCCCGCCCCGACCAGGTCGACTGGGTAGTCGACCCCCCCTGACTAGGTCGACTGGGTAGTCGACCTAAGGGTCGACCAGCTCCTGAAATCCAGTTTTTGAACCTGGTTCGTTCTGATGTATTTGGTCACGTTTTCTGCCTAGGTTCGTCCGCCTAACCCTATATAAACGGCCCTCTAGCCTCATTCTCTCTACACCATTTCATTCTGCCTATACTCTGCCTCTGTTCTAATTAAATTAAATAATGGCGTCGCTACTCTGCTGAAATCTGAACTGGAACTAGGACTAAAGCACCTTCTTCCAACCTGATTAGAATTAAAAGCTAAATCAAATCTCAAATCAGAGTTTAGAGCTATGACAACAATTAAAGAAGAGTAATTCGGCCTTTCTGCATCAACACCAGTTTATTTCATTTCTTAAACCACGAAAGGCAAGTGCAGTTATTTTCCGATATAAACTTTAATCATAATTGTGACATGATTGTAAATCTGAATTTGAGATTGTGTATGTTCTGTTCTGATCTATTTTATTTTGTATCTCTTCTTCTTTCAGTTCTATAGCCAGGCTACTACGAGCCTGCGCCAATCTCCTAAGAGATTAACGCACGAACGCTAAAATGTTTGGGACAAATAATGAATGTGGCATAATTGGACATGGCTAATCTGTGACTGATTTAAGAAAAAGGACATAGGTTGTAAACTAGATTTAGATCTATGCATATTCTGTGAATTGGAAGAAGAGGAACCATGGTAAGTTAACATGTGACTTGAGACATTGGACATAACGCATATTTTGAATTAAGATATGTTATAACTAGATTGTTGGGCATATTGTTTATATAACAATTCATGATTTGAAAGAGAATATGACTTAGGTGTGAAGATCTATATTAAGATTTGATAACTATCAAATGTGAATAACACCTAAGTAGGAGATTTTTGAATATATGACATGCATTGAAATCGATGGCTACGTTTGGTATAATTTATATGTGAATCTTTTGTACTAGGCAAGTTGAACTAAATTGGGACATGTAAATTATGACCATAATCTGTGACATGTAAATTCAATGCAAATGTGGGGTATATGATCATAGTGTGAATCATGACAACTATTTAGGCATGCAAACTTAGGCCAAATTTATAATTAGGCAAGATATGTTTGTGAAACTTTAAGGAATGATTAAATCTGTTATATTTTCCTAATTTGCTAGTTCCGCTATATTTTCCTAATCTACTAGTTCTGGTATATTGCCTAATCTGCTAGTTCTGTTATATTGCTTAATCTGCTAGTTCTGCTCTACTGCCTAGTCTGCTAGATCTGTTCATCTGCCAAATCTATCATCTGTTAAGTCTGCTGAAAATGCCAAATTTGTTATATGCTAAATCTGCAAAATTACTTAATCTGCTGAATCCGTTAAGTCGCCTAATCTACGAAAATCTATTATCTGCTATATCTGTTAAGAGTATATATTCAGTCTGTTATTGACATAATCTGAATTAGCTATGAATAATTGACATGTATATTAGGCGTAGGCATAAATGGTAAATTATTAATTAATTGGCCGCAAAGATAAACATGGCTGACTCGAGGTTAGAATGAGTTTGCGGCGTAATTCTGCCCGGAACCGCCCGGCACATCCAGTGGCCGCAAACAATAGGTTCTAATGTGAGAAGTTAGTCATAACGTGCTTGAAACCCGAGGTAAGACTCAGTTTGCGGCAGAAATCTGCCCGGAACCAACCGGTCTAACCAGTAGCCGCAAACTGTCAGTCTAATGTGAGAGGTCTGGGCATTAATATTTAATTAATGAAAATATGAGATAAATATGATGTCTAAAACGTGTTGGGCGGATAGGATTAAACCCACTAGACTGATGAATTTAATTAATCTGTTCCGTGAATCTGTAGGCCCAATTGCAAAGTTAGACAATTCTGTAATTCTGTTAAATCCGTATATCTGATCCGTTAGTCTGAAAACTTATCTGATCTGTGAACTAGTTGATCTGAATTCTGTATGTCTGAAACTTGTAAACAAGTTAATCTAAAATCTGTTAGTCTGGGGACACAAGGTTAGGAGGGGAATTACTTGTGTCATCTGTTGTTTGGGACCCATATTAGTCAGTAACCCTTTCTGGTATCAAAACTTTGACCCTACAGTAGGTAGGGTCCAGGCACGCTTACTGAACTAATTATAAGCGGTTCATTCTGATAATGGCGAGGGGTGTTGATGGTGCGTTCCAACCGGGTCATGTGCGTGCATGGATCCCGGTCTGCCTCTGAGGATGTAAGACGCCGTGACATCTGTAAATAGGTCTGTGTCATTTAAAGGTTGTCACTTTGGGAAGTGATACACCCTTTTGTGGGGCTGGCACAGGGTATTTATGTATTAGGGAGCCGATCGCTTGGGGTAGGGTTTTAGGGTATACTTAGTTCTGTCTGTTTCTGTTGGTACCGTCTGTTTCTGTTGGGTGGTAACACCTGTCTATTTCTGAGTGGTACCGTCTGTTCGGGTGGTAAAGGCCCGTTACTAGTGTACACCTAATTCTACATTCTGTTTCCGTAGGGATTAATCTGTTTCTGCTTCTGTCTGTTTCTGTTCGGGTGGTAAAGGCCCATTACTAGCACTCTCTTCTGTGGAAATTATTCTGTACCCGTTTCTGCTTCAGTTTAGACATTAGGGTGACACCTAATTCTGTTATACTAGTATTAGTGCAGAGAAGTGTAAAGCAATAGCTTATATCATTCTGTTCTTCTGTTATATCTGCTACACCTGTTACAGTTATCTCTCATCCAGTTTTAGTTTCATGTCATGTTATTATTATCTGTTCATAACTGAAAATCACTGGACTTGCCAGACTTTTTGTCTGACCCTTGTTGTTTCGCCTCCTTTCTTCCGTTCCCCCCCCCCCTAGGTTTTGTAGAAGGGAATACTCTAGCTTGATCCAGATTTCTTCTGCTTGAAGTGCTTAAAGTATGGCTTGTCTTCTTCTGTGGGGATTATGATTTTAAACTATGCATTTTGAAGGCTTTTGTACAAGACTGATATTTTGTACTTGAAATCTGATATTGTGATTTGAAAGGATGTAACCAAGCTTATTTCGGTTTCTGTTGTAATAAAGTTATAAATTTTTCAAGTACTGTCTTATCTGTCTTGTAAGTTTCTGTTCTGTTTACTAAAATGTTCCACCAAAGTAAAGGCATTCCCTTTGTGAGTGACCTTAACGGAGGTGAGGTGTTACAGGTGTAATTGGATATTGATATAGTAATAAAACTCTGCGCAATCCAGCGTTTTGCAGGACTGGACGTAGGAGCAATCCGAACCAGTATAAAATCCGGTGTGTTCTTTTCTTTTCTGCATTTTTTATTTCTGTTTATTTTGCATCTGTGTTTGATTCTGTGTCTGTGATTGTTTCTGTGGTGTTTTATTCGTATAGTTTATCACATAAGTTTTAGATTTTTTTTTTAATTCTCAAAAACACTATTCACCCCCCTCTAGTGTTTGTTTTGCCTTAACGATCCTTTTCGCAATCCCTAACAATAAGTACATATGTTGACATACATATGTCTACATGTCAACATATATGACCAGAAGTTTAAAATTTAAAATTTAAATTTCAAAGGTTTGAACTTTCAAACTTCTCTCCAACTTTTCACCAACTCCCAAGGTCTGAAAAGGTGTCATTGACTACTGAAAAGTTGTGCCTATTTAATTCATATCCACTCAATTTCTATGTATACACCTATTCTCTCTACCTTTCATCACAATTCAAAACAATATTCTTCATATATATTCTCTTCAAAATTATCCATTCAATGGCTTTCTCAAGTTCAACTCAGAAATTGAAGTTAACCAAAACCATCAAAGGTTATCTTCATAATGACAAAGAAGCTAACAAAACCTATGTTAACTATGTAGCAAATGCTCAAGTTAACATGGGTGCTTTTTCCATCTTTAGCGATTTTCCCTCTTATGATCTTACCTCTCTCTTTCAACACAATGATGTCTTGAGTCTAATTGACTCACGGGATAATGACGAAGTGTGTTATCCTAAGCTTGTCAAGATGTTCTATGCGAATCTCAATCGTGGATTTTACGAAGGCAATGAAGACCAAATTTGGAGTAGCGTCAAAGGCACGCAAATTGTTCTCGATGACAAAGTCTTGGGCAATATCTTAAATTGTAGAAGCATAGGCTCGGATTTTTCAGATTTCATTATCGATGAAACCGATTTAGAGACCTATCACAATATATTCGAAGACGATGCTCAAATGGATTTCAAAAATCACTTTTTCCTTCTAGAAACAAGAATTGTCAACCTTATCCTCCAACATACCATCACTCCTCGTTTTAGAAACTTTAATAATACAACTCTCAAGGTCCAAAAAGTCCTCTTTGCTATTATGGGTGGCTATAACATAAATTGGGCCGATATGATCTTAAAAGAGATCAAACCCATAGAATTGTCATCAAGTGAAAACATTGTCTACTATGGTGTTTATCTCACCCGCATTTTCAAATACTTTGGAGTTGATCTTCACGGAGAAGAATTTGTGCATAGAAAAGTGTTTGACTCATCAAACATACATCTGATGAAAATTCCTCTCACTTTCCAACCATATGAGACATTCGAAGCCAAACTAGCTCGAATGCAACAAGAACAAGCGCCAATGGAAGTCGAAGAAGAAGAAGAAACTTCTTTAGAAAGTGTTGAGTGTCCAACCAACACTAGACACATTTCCAAAGAAATGATTGTTCAAAATCTAGAAAAAATTATCAATAATCAAAAGAAGCTTAAGAAGAACTTTTCCAAAATGGCCAAGTTTATGGTCAAGATTGGAAGAAAGCTTGGAATCTCACTTTCCTCATCATCATTTGAAAATTAGTTTATCTAGTTTAATTTATCTTTATGTATTCGCTTATATTTGCTTGTACTTGCTTTCGAATCTCGTATTTAGTATGTCTTAATTAGTTGGATGTATTTGCTTTTATGAAGTAATGAATGGAGTTTTATTTTATGTCAAAATCATCCTTAAGTAACTGTAAAAACTTTAGAATTAATTATAGTTTAATATAAGATCAAAAGATTCAAAATTTAAAAATTTCTGAATTTTTTAATAGGATATGTCGACATATAGAATTGTATATGTCGACATATAACTGCCAAATTTTCAAATCTTTTCAAAATTTAAAATTAAACAACTAACTCATATCCATTCAAAATACAACGAATTCCAGACCCTATTTAAGCCTTTTTCTTCCAGAAAAATTCATTATTTCATTTCTCCTTCTTCCTTGTTCATTTCTTCCCAAATTAATGGCTAATCCAATCCATAACTTAAGCGAAAATCTTGAAGAAACATTGAATTCCTTCAAGAACATTCTTTCTATAATTCTATGAAATCGACGACATCTAGAATTAAGCCAAATAAAGATGTTTGAATAGTAAGAGAAGCGTTTTGATGCAATTCGGTGGCTAATCTCTTCTCTTTTCAGAGATGAAGATAACAATCTCGCTAAGGCACCACCAACCAAAGAAGATGAAGATTGGGAAGTCATCAAGAAGGATCCAATCTTTGGAGAAGACGACTGGGTAGAAGTCCCAAGAAACATTTAATTGTTTGGTATGGTTGATTTGATTGATTTGTTTAATTTGGATCAAAAACTTATATATATATATATATATATATATATATATATATCAGTACACACGTTTGTGATCAAAATACCAACGGCTCTAAAAATGGCAGACCGCGATTAGCTTCTCTTTCTCTTTTCTCTTCTGATAATTGCTCGTCCTGCTTGATAATTCTTTCTAGTTTCTCGTTCTGCTGGATATCGCTTACAAATAAAGGGCTAGTCTTCCATATTTCTGCTGTTGTGTTTTCAAAGCCCAAATTAGGGATTCGCGATGTCCTTGGCTGCTGGCGAATTCTTGGTTCATGGATCTTACGTTCGGCCTTTCTCCTCAATTTCTGCTATCATTCACGCCATAGAGGTTGTGATCAAAGGGCCAACGAAGGTTGCTCAGTCTGATGTGTGCTCGGTTGTGATTCACTTGAGCGATTTGGGGCGATTTGGTGAACTTCTACGCCATCACTACCTGATTGTTGAGGAATTTTTTTTGGAGCTTTTGCCACTTTTCTCCAATTCTCTGGGGTTAGATTCACTGGCTGAAGGATCGTCGGTTCCTATTGTTGATTTTTGTGGTGGTTCTCAGGCTTTGCCGGTGGAATCTAGGTCGAAAGGGAATTTCATCACCCCTTTCAAGCCAAAGCTTGTTCTCTTCGGCAATACAGTTTTTGGCGACTCCATGAAGCTTTCTGCTTCGCCTTCTGGTATATTGGTTGGCTCTTTGTTCTGCAGTGGTGTTCCCAATCCACTTGCGTTCTCTGGGCAGTGTGTAGGCAGGTTTCATGGTGGAGAGGTGATGACTCCACCCCGAAGCTCTACCTTGGCAAAGGGCATTTTGGCTACTTCTGGAGCGGTTTCTGCAGGTTCGGATGTGCAGGCTGTTCCTCGTTCCAAAGGTTTTCAGCGTCGCCAGAGTGACAAACGTCGCGTACCGCAAGTTTGCTGTGTTTGTGAGTCTTTGGATATGGTTGTGACATCGCGAGCGGCTACAGCGCAACCCCCCGGCGCTTATTCTGGCTAATAGTTTCTCTCCTCTTACTGGATACGGGGATTGTGTAGTGGCGTCGACTTCCGTGGAGGTTGGGGATCAACTTTGTGTGCAACCTCTTCTTTCGTTATCAGGCGAGGCAACGAAGTTGGTTCGCGTTTCGCAGTCGGTTCAGTCTTTCGTATTAGCCTCTATTTGTGGCTCGCTGGAGATGCCCTGTCTTGCTGTAGTGCCTCCCGTTGTGGTTCTGCTTTGCTCCCCTTGTCTTCGGGCGGTTATAGGCATGAGAAGCATCAGTCTAGATACTTCGATTGCCTCTGAGGTATGGTTTTTCACCTTTTTCCTTTGGGGTAGTTGATTTGCTTTAGCTCTCCCTTTTGCTCCTTTGTCGAGCACCGTAGTGGTTTCCTCTTCTTGTTCACCCATTACCCAAATGCGTTTCGCCCCTTGTTCATCCAGTTTCTGGTCTTGGGATATTGTGGTTGCGGGCGTTTTTGTTGATTTGGGGTTTGCGGGGTGTCTTGTTCTCTTAAGTGTTGCAGAGTTATTTGCATGTATGAGCATTTTCACACGTTCGTGTGCGCTCCCTTTAGCTGCATCTTCCTTTTTGGATATATGTAGCAAGGGTCATGTGTGTGCTTGTGTGTGGGTTATCTTGGTTGCCTAGCAGTACTGTTCCGAGCCTCTGTTCGTTAAGCATTTTTTAGTGCTTTCCGATGATGGCTCATGGGTTTTCTCCCTGCTCCTTCTTTTTGTCGATGGTAGACTCTTGTTTGTTGTTTCTTTCTGGTTCTTTGGTCTCCTCGTGTCGTCTTGTGCCTTTCCGTACTCGCCCCATGAAGGGTGCTTTTGCACTAGCTAGATTTTAGCCATGCTGGGTTGGCTATTTGATTGGTTTCTTCGGTCGGAGGTTTGTCAGGCGGTTATGGGCTTGGAACACGACGGACTTGACAGTAGTCTGTTCGTGTTCTTTTGGTCTCTTGCTTTCTCTTTCTCGTCGGCTTTTGGGTCTTTATCTGCCCATCATCGATACATCAGGTTTGGCTTGCGTAGTTACCCTTTAGCGAGGCCTTCAGCTTCTCGCTACATGGCAACTACATGTACGTCTACTGGATCGATATCTCTTTCTCTTTGTTCGTTACTCACTTATCTTCTGAGTAGCAGTTGGCTTGGTGGCTTTAGAACTCTGCCTTTTCATCCGGACCGTCAACCTCATGACAGATCGGCATCGGTACAGTTCTTATAGCGATCGGTGTTGGCTCCGTTGAGCAACTCCACATCCTCCTCTGTTTCTCTTTCGGTTTTAGGTTCTAGCCCTTCAGAGTCATCCTCTTCTTTGTCGGCTTCTCCTATCTCCTTACGCCTTCTTAGTAAGGCATAAATAGCGACCATTAACGGTCGACTGTCTCGTCTTACTAAGAATTCTAGGCCTCGATCTCTATTGTTGGTGGTTGTCCTCGGCAATTCTGGTGTTTCTTCTTCAGGGCCTACCTCCCGTCCATCTAGGGATAGTAGGCTCCCAGTCCTTCACACCCCTCGCACCATTTGCACACGCTCTATAGCGGCGTCCGAGCAGATCGTTAGATCACTCGTCACACTCTTTATCGTCGTTGAGGAGTGTGGGAGGTGAGGTGTAGTCTCCCTCATTTCTCTTGGTCTTCTGCTTTTGCTTGGGGTTTTAATGGCGAACTTCCTTTTCTGGAACGTGCGGGGTATTGGGAATGATGAGTCTCTGGCTAGACTCAAGCGTATTGTTAAGAAGCATTATGTTTGCTTGGTAGCACTTCTGGAGCCTATGATGGGTCCAGACGCGCTGACCAAATCTGTGCTTTCCCTTGGCTTTAGTGGTGCAAAAGCTAACGTTTCCGACAAGATTTGGATCTTATGGTCTAAAGAAATTGTTGTTCAGCCTCTTTTCGACTTGGATCAGCTTCTTTCGGTGGCATGCTCGTCCTCCTCCTTCTCCGCTTCTTTCTTGTTCTCGGCGGTTTACGCTAAGTGCGACCGTGTCGAAAGGCAGGTCCTTTGGGATGATTATCTCTCTCTTTCCGATTTCGGGTTCTCTGCATCGGTGTTGGGTGGCGACTTCAATATAGTCGCTAGTCAAGCAGAGAAGCGAGGAGGAATTGTCGTGAATCGCCTCGCGATAGCGGATTTCAACACTTTCATTATCAACTCGGGTATCGCGGAAGTGTCCTTTACGGGTTCGTCTTTCCCTTGGTGTAACAATCAAGAAGGTCCTAACCGTATCCTTTCGAGGCTTGACAGAGTTTTCGCGTCGGAAGGCTGGTTTGGTCTTCCCTTCTCGTTCTCCATCTCTCATCTGCATCGCACTTTCTCGGACCACGCCCCTATGCTCCTGTCCTTCTCTTCCCTTTCCCTTTCTAGACCGTCCTCCTTCAGGTTCCAAAGTATGTGGAGATCTCATCACTCCTTCCACACCCTTGTGGAAGAATCTTGGACTTCCCCGCTGATCGGTCCGCCTTGTATTATGTTCTCTCACAAACTTAAACGTCTTAAATCTTGTCTTAAGATGTGGAATAAGTTAGTTTTCAAGAACATATTTGATTGCGTTAGAGCGTCTGAAGAAACTCTTGTTCTTGCAGAAGCGGATTTTGATGACGCACCCTCTTCCGCCAATAAGGAGGTGTGGGCGGTTGCCCAACTAGCCTATTCATCTAAGTTACGCATTGAGCATGACCATTTGAGGCAAAAAGCCAGGTCAAATGGAATGTGGAAGGTGACTCAAACTCCAGTTTTTTCCACTCTTCGATTCATAAGAAGAACAAGCGTCTTACCATTTCTCAGATTCTCTGCCAGAATTTATCTTTGGCCTCCTCTCCTGAGGAGGTCAGAGATACCATTTTATCCCATTTCCAGACTTTCCTCAGTGCTCCATCGGTTTGTGAGTCTCATCTGTCCCTTATTGCATTCATTCCTCGGCTGATCCTCCCGTCGGATAGCACAGACCTTTCCTCTCCTCCTACCTCAGAAGAAATACGTGCTTGCGTATTTGCTCTTAGTAAGGACAGTGCGCCAGGGCCTGATGGCTACAATGGGATTTTCTACAGAAGTGTGTGGCCTATCATCCAGCAAGACTTCTGTCTTGCCATTCAGTCCTTTTTTTCTGGTAAAGAACTCCCTACGGGGTGGACCTCAACCAACCTGATCCTTATCCCCAAGTGTAACCATCCTACTTCTTGTGCTGATTTTTGGCCCTTTAGTTTATGTAATTTCTCGATCAAATTCATTTCTAAGGTTCTAACCTGTAGGTTAGCTCCATTTCTTGAGCGTCTTAGTTTTTCCTCTCAAGCTGGGTTTGTAAAAGGACGTTTAATCACCGATAACGTGCTTTTAGCTCAGAAGCTGATTTCGCAAATCGATCGAAAGGTCCGTGGGTCGAATGTGGTTGTAAAGCTGGATATGGCTAAAGCTTATGACTGCATGTCGTGGTTCTTCATCATCAAGGTTCTTCGGGGGTTTGGTTTTCCTGAGCCCCTAATTGATGTTGTTTGGAGGCTTATTTCCAACTGCTGGTTCTCCATTCTCATCAACGGATCATCCACCGGTTATTTCAGATCCAGGAGGGGGCTTCGTCAGGGAGACCCCCTCTACCCTAATCTTTTCGTCCTTGCCGCTGAGGCCTTTGTGAGGGGCTTGTACTCCCTTATGATTGCTAGGCAGATTCACAGGTTCGGCATTCCTAGGGGATGCCCTCTTATCTCATCCTTATCCTTTGCCGATGACATCATCATTTTTACTAATGGTAGTCGTCAGTCTTTTCAAGGCCTTCTGGACCTCATTCGGCAGTATGAGAGATGCTCGGGGCAACTCATTAACTCGTCCAAAAGTTGCTTCGTTCCCGCGAAAGATCTTACAGCTGTTAGAGCTGCTTTGGATCGAGTCTTATTCTGGCTTTAAGGAAGCTTCGCTTCCACTTCTGTACCTGGGCATAGTTTTATACCGAGGAAGGAAGCTCAACGCTATTTTCGATCCTATCACTGACAAAGTTAGGGGAAAGATCCTTAGATGGAATGCGACCCTACTTTCTCAGGCTTGTTCTCATTAGGTCCGTCCTTGACTCCATGGGATCTCGTATCTTTGCCGCTATGACTCCCACGGCTTCCTTTTTCTATTCGTATCGTTCCCTTATGTCCTCTTTCTTCTAGGGATCCAAGGATAACTCTTCTCGACACCACTGGATCCCCTGGAGTGTCATATGCTGTCCCAAGAGTGAGGGAGGCATGGGCCTCTGTAACCCTCAAGACGTCTGTGCGGCCTTTGCTTGCAAGCTTTGGGTATAGTTTAAAGCGAACAATTCCCTTTGGGCTACGTTCCTTCACGCCAAGTACCGAAGGCTGGCATGTACGCATTACTCCGGTGCCACATCCTACACTAGTGAGACTGGAAACAGATGCAATCCGTGAAGGCCATTTCAGATGCTCATGGAGGGGGTACTTCTTGGGACGGCAATCCTTTCTCTCTCTCTCTCTCTCTCTCTCTCTCTCTTTGCTGCTTGGAATTCAGTGCGGAACCCAACGCCAGAGCTTCCTCTTTTCTCCTTCATCTGGAATGTCTGTATTCCTCCAAAGGTTTCTCTATTTATGTGGAAAACCATGCATAATGGTTTGCCATTAGATGAGAATATTCAAAGAATTGGTATCCCGCTCGTTTCCAGATGCAGGTGCTGCATAGCAGGCAACACCGAATCTTCCTTTCATCTGTTGATCTCTGGGGTTTGTTCTAGGTCTGTTTGGAGTTACTTCGGAAACCTGCTAGGTTGCCGTTGTATTGCAAACTCGTTTGAGGATTTCCTGAAGTTCTGGTGGGCTGGAATTGCAGGTAAAAGTCTTCGCGCGACCCTCTTTCGTCCGATTCCTTGTTTGATTTGTTGGAACATCTGGTGCGCAAGGAACAAGGCAATCTTTGATGAAGTGGCTATGGACCCTCCAACCATCATCCGGAAAATTAGGAATGATGTCTTCCTAGCCTTTCAGGGTAGGCCTCTCAGAGGTACGATTGGATCCCGGTCTACGAGGTTGGCTATTAGCTTTGATATTTCAATGCTGGTAGTCACCCAAAGACAAGGTATTGGTTGAGTTTTCTTTTGTTCATATTGTTGTCTTGTTTACTTGAGTAGTTTTTCTACTCCTCTACCCCCCGCTGACTTCGTTTGCTAGTTGTTCAGGTTCTGGATTTCAGGTTGCATAGTTGGTATTCCTAGGTGGAACTAGCTGGATGCTTTCCTACTGCTTCTGCGGTCTTCTGGATCTTTAGGGGCTTCAGTGGCCATTCGACATTTTGGATGCTTTACTACTGCTTCGACGGTCTATGTTACTACGCTTTCATGGAGAGACCTTTTGGGAGATGTATCTTTCACCTTTATTTGTATATTTTTGTACAGAGTGACAATTGTATTGTGTAGAAGTAGGTATGCTTCATTATTGGGTGGTGGCCTTGCCGGAGCTCGATTTTGAAGTATGATGGGCGGTGGTTTATCCGGAGCTCATCTATCTACTTTTCTATACATACAAATAGTCATAGCCCAAGCTATTATGATGTGCGATCTTTGGTTACCCGCCAGGCATGTTGGCAGCTTTGTTTAATTTTTGCATCAATAAATAAATAAATTTCAATATATATATATATATATATATATATATATATTAAATATATGGTGTGGTGTGCTTTGATATTTTATAAACTAAGGTATGTATAAGTATGATATTTTATAGACAAGGGGAGTGTTAGAAGAATCATCATCAACAGGTATGTATAAGTATGATATTTTATAAACTAAGGTTGTCATCATCAAAAAGGGGGAGATTGTTGGAGAATGGAGTTTTGATGACGACAACCTTATTTCAATGTTAATTGATTATAAAATATATACCAACACTTTTATCTAGAATATATATATATACATACATACATATGCAGGAATTATTACTGAAGAGTGTACAGTTTAAAGATTTAAGAGATTCAGAATTCAGAGATGTATCAAGACTCATGAGTAATCAAGAATTCAAGAGTTCAAGATAAATATAGTAATAGAGTCTAATTTATGTAAGACTCTGAATAACACTCCAAGTTCAAATTCAAATTCTGTTTTTCAATTTCTGATTTCAAATTCTATTTTCAAATTCTATCTTCAATCTCTATCTTCTCTATTTTATTTTCTTTACTTTATTTTTGATTTTAAACTCAAGTTTTATAAGTTATATATATATATACTATATACTTTATGTACTTTATATTTATATTAACTCTATAATTTTATAAATATGTTTACATAGTTTATGTTTATGTTTTTATATGATTTTCTACTTTATAATATTCATTTATAACACTATGTTTTAATTCAAGAATTTTCAGAATTATATATATCAAAACACTCAAAAATTACTCAATATTCAAATTTACATAGTGATATGTCGACATACATATATGTCTATGTCGACATATAACTGTACATTTTTTATTTTCAAAGGAAGTGTCCTTTCACTATTTGTGACGTTCCAGAAACGTTGCAACCTTTCAATTCTTATAAATATGGGCTGATTTCGAATTTTTTCATCATTCTTCTTCTCCATCTTCATCTCCATTCTTTACACCATTATATTTTCTTGTTCTTTTGATTTCTACACTTATACTCTACCGAATTCTGTTTTATTTACATAAAAACTTCTTCTCTTCTCACTCTCTACTCATTACTCTCTGAATCGAAGTGCTATTGAAGAATTATAGGGCTATTGTAATCATTTGGGAAGTGTTTGGGTAATCAATGTTTTCCTTGTAGTCGTGAAATCACGCAACGGAAGCGGTGTTACCCTTGTAGCCATGAAATCAAGGGGAGTATACTTGATCAAGTGTGTGGAATCAGTGTTACCCTTTTAGCCATGAAATCAAGGAAGTTGTACTTGGATATTGATATAGTAATAAAACTCTACGCAATCCAGCGTTGCGTGGGACCGGACGTAGTTGCAATTCCAAACCAGTATAAAATCCAGTGTGCTCTTTCCTTTTCAGCATTCTATTTGTGTTTATCTTTGTGTTTGTGTTTGATTCTATGTCTGTGGTTGTTATTGTGGTGTTTGATTCTTGTAGTAGATCATATTAGTATTAGATTTTATTTAAATTCTCAAAAACACTATTCACCTTCCCCCCTCTAGTGTTAGTTTTGCCTTAACGGTCCATTCCGCAATCCCCAACACTGATGTCTATAAATATATAACCTCTAAGCTCGTACGTCTCAGAGAAGGACGTTAAGCTTAGAGAATAAATTCTCCATCGCTAAACAGATATATACTAATAGAGATCAATTGCTATGTCATAAATCACAATGTCAGACATACAAATTCAAACCAAAGTCTGAATTTCAAAACTTGACTTACATGTTAATGTCGAAGATAAACTCAATTATGTAAAATTCTAAGTTGAATCAATTGTTCAGGTTAAGCTATAATTCGAGTTCCCGATTTAAATTCTCAACTTTGACTAAATCTGAAGTTTGAATTATTCAATCCATAATATTGGTTTTACATCAACTTCCAGCTTTCCAAATATTACGCTTATCCCTTAAATCAATTCTTCACAAGTTTTAAATTCATCATCCGAATTCTTATTCCCAATAAATTTCAGTTGACTTTGATTGCTAAAATACACAATTGATTTGTTAATTCTCTTATACTTATCTTCCTTTGATACCATTCAATGATGAATTCGAGATTCAAACCTAAGGGGACCTTATCGAAGAATAGCTCTCGCAAATCTAGATTCGAATACTGGGGATTCCGAATAAAAAAATCTCAAAGTAATTTTTTGTTTCTACCATATTAGTTTCAAAATAATAATTTCAAAATACATAATATTTCCAAAATAATTTATCTTTCAAATTTAAAATACTTTCAATTTTATATTTTAGAACCCTTTTTATTTCCAAGATCCGCTTTTCTAAAGTGATTCCTAGTGTCGATCCCACTCATTCTAGGATATTGTTATCCCATCTCTAATGAGTTTTTAAACCTAATAAGCTAAGCTTTGAATAAACCAAAGCTCTGATACCACTTGTAACATCCCGCCTTTTTGACCGCTTCAAATCGGTAATTAAACCAACTTAAAACGTTCAAACCGACGGATCGTTATTTAACTTATAGAGTTTAAAACAGAATCAACACATAAAACACAGTAGATAACACAATATTGAATAGTGAAATAAAATATATATATATTAATTAGAATTTTGATACAAGATTTTTCTATACAGCAGAATTTAAAATACAATTTGAATATAAGAAAATATTTACTGTTTTAATCTTCAGAGTGCGCATATCTTCAGAATCCCCCGCTTCCCTAATCTTCGAATCATAAGTTGTAATCTCTAAATCTGTAATGCTCAGAAACACTCGAGCCAGAATTAAACTTATTTAAAGTAAACAATTTCAACAAAACACTAAATGTGATCGTTGATTCCCATTCAGAAAGAGAGAGGATGTCGGACCAAAAGGTCAACCTCTCAGTCTGATTACATTTGGCATAAATGCCGAGAATAGAAAGGAGGAGGATAAAGAAGGAGCCGAGCAAGCCACCGAAAGAAGCTGAGTCGAATCGAAAACAGAGTGAACCACAACATCTTTGGACCAGAGGATTCAAATCTTCCCAGACACATTGGCTAAAGCATCACCATAGCCAAGAGTCAAAACGACATTGGTGACCTCTTCTAGACCAATAAAAGGCTCCAGAAGCGCAACCAGGCAGACAAAATGTTTTCTAACAATGTGCTTCAGTCTAGCCATCGACACATCGTTACCAATACCATGAACATTCCAAAAAATGAAGTTCGTCATCGGGGAAAGCAGAGAACGAGCATAAGTTGCGGGAAGAGAGCTCCCATGAAAGGAATCTCCTAACACACCTCAAATAAGAAAAAGCATGTGCCAAGTAGATCCAACGATCTGCTCCGGCGCAGCTATAGAGCGTGTGCGATTGGTGCGGGGAGTGCGAGGAGAAGCCCTCGGTCTATGACGCACAGAAGAAGAATGGACAATCGGTGAAGTGCTAGATCGTGAAAAACCAGTATGCGACGAAAACGAATTCTTAGTAAGGCGAGATAGGTGATCGTTAATGATCGCAGTCTCCTCCTTACTAAAAGGGGTGGAAACAACGGCAAAAAAGTAGGAGACCTCTCCTGCAAAAGTGGGTTGCAGCAAAAAATCAGAAATAATAAGACCCTGAAGAAATGTAGGGACATGCAAGAGTTGTAGCACCGGTTCCTTTATGGACATTACTAATACCAGGTTATCATTGGATTGACAACCCCGTAGAAGCGGTATCGTCAGATGACCACCCGGGAACCCAACAAAAGAAAACAAGCCAAATAAGAGAGAATCGAGAAAGCCTAACAGAAGTTAGATAGGTTGGTGATCATGTAGTAAGGCCATATACTATTTAACAATGGAGCAACTATACAGGCTTGACCAATAAGCCACACCACACTGATTCAAACTACATTAACATCCTAAAACTCCCATCAACAACAGCAAATCACAAACAATCAGTGCACGTCACAAACAAGACACTAGCAGTCTTGCTTTGCCTATGACTGAACCAAATAACAAAGCCCGATAAACCTAAAAATGAGTTCAGCTCTCCGACACAACAAACAGTCTCAACAAAACCACTGATCAACAAAAACCAGACAATGAACCATAACTACCCACAAAGTCGAAAAACAAGCATAAAATTGAATGGACCAACAAAAGGGAACCAATAGCTACCCCGTGCACGCACCAAAAATGGTGCAGCAGAACACACCGACAAGTTAGTGCATGGCATAGAACGATCGACCACCAATGCAGTAACACAAGGATCAGATCGCCCATAATTGGGACCAAAATGTATAGCCCAACCAAAACCAAAGCAATGGGAAGAGCAACAACCAACATAGAAAAAAGCATCATAAAAAAGAAATCGAACCTGATAAGGAAAGAAGCCAACCAGAGAAAAGCATCTGGTACCCAGAAACAAACAACCGTCGGCGCCTGCATGACCGACATCCACTGCCTTGCCACGAGCCAAGAGCTCGGGCTGCATACAGGATGTCGACCGAGTAGGCAAGCATTTCTCACCGCTCTCAACCAACAAACCAGACTTACGTCTGCCACGAAACACAGAGCTACGAAGCCAACAACGGGGAAGAGTAGAACTGTAACAGCCCTCATTTTACGTATCAGAAGATCATAAAATATTTTTATTTTATTCCCTGAGGGTTGGATCATTCTCATATTTTAATATGTTGCTTATGGGGATGTGAGACATGTCCATAATTTTTACCAATTTTGTTTGTGACCATTTTGCCCCTATCAATCTTGTACAGGGCATAACTTTTGACTCAGGTTGAATTAGGTGTTGAGCATGTACCATTGGAAAGGAAATGATGATTCCCTTTCCGCAGAGTGGTCACATTAAAGATTTGGCTCAGCAGTTTGGGAGGAATCGTTATCTCAAGGTTTTTCAGTTTGCTGTCCAGGTTTTGGGAGCCTTAATGGGATGATTTGTAGAGGCCCATTAGTAGGCTGATGGAAAGTTATAAATAGGGGGTGAGAGGTATGTAGAATATTTTACTTTCTCTATTCTCTCATTTGATGGCCTTATGTTCCTCCTTCCTTTAACACATTTCCACCACTAAAATCGAGATCTAAGGAAGGGAATCCAAGGTCTACACCATTTAAAGCTAGATCTACATCATTTGAAGTGAGAGTTCGTCGAATCTAAGGATTTTGATCAAGTTATTCGCTGTTCGGAATCTAATTTCACCATTTTTGCCCTGATTTGGAGAATTGGTGAGTGACATGCATCTCTCACACGGATTAAAGCAAGTATATGAGTTCTACGATCTTAATTTCATCATTTTCAAGTCGTTTTCCTTAAATCTACACCATGGTAGGTTTTATTTCATATGAATCGCCATAGGATCTGGTTTAGCAACTTAAAACCGGGAATTTCTATGCTATTTCATATGTTTATGCCAGTTAGATCCATTCAATTATGTTCATTTATCATGATTTTGGTGAAATTGCATAATTTTGGTGAAAATCGTCGTATTTATATTGTTAGTGATTTCATAATGTGTTTATGATTATATGTGATGAATTGGATGGATAAATTTCGTCTGATAGTCGATTGGCGAAGTTTTGGTCGAAATTGGACGTATGTAGGTTTTTGGGTCGGTCTTCTTTCGGTCGGTCGGAAGTGGGTCAGTCGAAAGTAGGTCAGTCAGAGATCTTGTCTCGGGGAACAAGTCAGAGTTAGGTCGGTAGATATGGGTCAGTCGGTCAGGCTCGGTCGGATGGAGCTTGGGTCGGTCGAGCGGAAGCTGGTTAAGGAAGAGTTGGATCGGGTCGGTCAAGTCTGGTCGGTCATGTTGGGTCGGTCATGCCTTTTTCTGGTCGGGTTGGTCAAGTTTTTCTGGATTGGGTCGGTCGTGCCTTTTCTGATCGGGTCGGTCATGCTTTTTCTGATCTGGTAGGTCGGTCACAGTCTAGTCGGCCGCACAAGGTCATTTTTTTGAAAAATTATATTTTTCGGGTAGGACTCAGATTTAAATAGCCTGGAAAAAATTCGGGGCAGCCCCCGAACCCTAGCCATAGCGCAGTGATGTAATTTTGCTCGGTGTTGTTGTGACTTCGAAGTAAATTCAAGTGGGAATATTCGAAGTGTTTTATGTGTTCGTTGATCGGTAAAGAATAACTAATGAGGTGGCAACTCAAAGGTTGTGAGTTGATGAATAATCTTGCTTGAGAATGTTGCTTAAGCTACGAAAAGTCATCGAGTTAGATGACAAGAGATATGAAGGCCAAGAGATTATCGTTGTCGTAAGTTCTAGCAGGCTCAAAGCAAGGGTACAATGGGAGCACCCAAAAGACTGGAACGTTGCTGGTTGAGTACCCTGGGTATCGTTGAAAGGGCTAGTTGTCAAAGTTGGACATACATACGTATCGTTGAAAGACGTATGTAGTTTATGCTAGAACTGGGGTTACCATTAGCCCTTAACATATGGCAAGGTTGGTCATCATACGTTTAGCGATAGTTTCAAAGCAGGATTAGTGGTGATAGCCAGAGTCTATCATGGTTGATTAGTTGCCTTGTTTGCACCGTCTCACGTAAATTATCCAACGTCGAAGGAGATGTTTCTTGGGTGCTTGTCTGATATTGGTTTAGGCCTCTGGGGATTGTGATTGAGGGATGTTGAATTCGATTAGGATGGTTTACGTGAGATACATATAATCTGGATGCTATGAGTGCTACTGGTGTTTGCTTCTGATTTCCATGAATGAACGGTTGTTCTGGTTTCCATGAATGAATGGTTGAAGTGTTTGATGTAAAGGCTATCACTGTCCAATGTGGGAAAGACGGGGTTGAGTTCTTCTCTGGTGTTTGGTAGATTGGGTTGTTAACCTACCTATTCTCTTATACTTTATTGATGATGTTTGCTAGTTGTTTTATCGCTCACTAAAACTGTTGTCTGCCTCAAGGTTTTATGTTTTCCTCTTATTACCTTGGGCTATTCATCCAGTTGTGGATGGGCAGACTAGGTGGCAGATTACAGGTGATAGCTTAGTGAGGACGATGTTGCAGTTCGGCGGTGATCTAGAGGCTTACGTACCAGTTTTATACTATCTTTTCTACTATATAGTATTTGGGTTTCTGCTGTTTGTGTAACGTCCCATATTTTTGGTAGCCAAATATTTTATTTAATTTATTATTTTAAATATTATATTTGGAATATTAATGAATTTTAATATTGAGTTCGTTTATTTAAAACGACGTTTAAACGTTATAATTTATATAATTATAAAACGAGCTCGAAATGGCGCGGCAGTTCGTAATATTGAGTTCTGAACTTTAACTGAATATACAGGATCCGACATAAGTCGCATTTCTGTGAAACGAGAAATGTTGGAACCATGTTGGTTATAATTTTCTTTTAAGAGAAAAATTTAGATTTTGTGTTATAGATTATTAGTTATGGCCAAATCAAATTTTAAAATAGTCGCCGTGGAAATCGTTGTTTAAATATAGGCCTTTAAAATAGCCATTTTGCAACGGTCTCTGTTTTCGATGAAATCAGTTTCATTGGGACCGTAACGTTAAATTATTGTACGGTGTTGAATGGCATGGAAAATCGATGTCGTATGTGACCACGACAACCACAAACGCCCGTTCAATTTCTATAGCGCGTAATTAAATTAATTTAATTTAATAAATGGATATTTGAGTGTAACTTGAGCAGACGATCGAATTAAGCCGTGAAACTAGTCCCATTGAGTTCGTATCGACGATTAGAGTCAGGATGAGCATATAGTTTGTTATTTTTAAAAACCGGTAAATTTGGTGTCAAAAATGGCAATGCGGTGCGCGTGAAAATAGCCTACTGGGAGAACAGTCTCAGAATGAGATGAAACTGATACCCTTGGGTTCGTATTGATTAATTATTTTAGGATTTCAAAGTTTCAAGTTGATTGGATTTATTTAGTGATCGTGGAAAAATTAAACGCGTGTTTATTTCTGGTTTTATAAAGGAAATTTTTTCATACGACCTCGGATTTCGACGAAACTTGTCCCATTGGATCCGGAATATCTTTTTACACCAAGACTAGTTTTTTTATCAGAAAACAAAAATCGTTTGTGGTGGTTTTTATCAATTACTTCACGCTGAAGTTTCATTATATAATAATTTAATTAAATTGGCATCCTATATATATATATATATATATATATATACACACACCAACGTTATTTTCCAAAACCAAAGTCACCAGTCAACGCATGTAACGGAAAACATATATATTAAGTAAATAGTCCACATGCATACTGCCTAATCTCCTCAGGCACATGCTAATACCCACACTAGCCTGTCCAAATTTCTTCCCCTGGCTATACATGCCCATGTGCTATGCAAGCACTTTCACATGCATCCTTTCACCATCACGCACAGATCTCCCAACATATCTCCCTTTCTTCGTAGAGGAGCTGTATTGCAGCTATATTTCGTATGCAGCCGTATTTTCAAATCTGTGCATAATGGAACCTACGCACATGATTTTTGTACAAGAGTGAAACCTACACCTACAAATATCTGGAAAACAGTCACCACACACATGAAAATTGTACACAAATACTCTGTCTAACTCAGCTATAGTCGCTTCCGAAATAAATTAAGTGATTTCTTTTGTCCGCTGTACATCCTACCTACCCCTCTATACTGAAACGAAACATAGCTGAAGCACATTGCATTGTTCTCTCTTTTCAAATCTGCCTCGACAAGAAAATACATGCACAGCTGCTCTGCTGAGCCGACCTACCACCCCAAACGATTGACGTTCTTCCTATCTGTTCTTTCCGTCTCTATATATATGTGTTTCATGGCCATCTTCTTTCCATTAGTTCAGCAAATATTCAGCGCCCCATTTATGAGACCATCGTCCAAAATATGTTGATCTCTCCATGTTTTAACTACAAAACCAAGGATAAATTTCATAAAATTGAGGACCATTTGTTCCAAGTCTGGTATCAACTCCGGCTTGAGCTCCTGCGTCAGCTCCGGCATCAGGCGATACATGTTATGACGGGATGAAGCACGACGTCCCGAAGAGATGGAGGCGCATGCAGAGAGATATAAAGGAGAGATTGCGGGTGTAAGCAGTAGTAAGCTAGAACGAGGATCCAGAAATGGTAGTTCGGTGAGGTTGCCGGTGGTGCCAGGGACACGTTTGCCATCACAGAGGGGAGCAGTGTTTCTTTTAGTTGAGAACTGGGGCGTATACAAGGTGGAAATGGGACGGTGTACTATGTAAGTAGATGGGAAGAGCATTGATGGCGAAGGGGGCGTGTGTCGAAGGATTTTGAAGTAAAAGAGAAAGTGTCGTAGGAGTAGAAAGCATGTGATGTGGAAGAAGAACCGTAGGAAGAAAAATGTAATTTACTGTAGTGAAGGGTGGAAGAAACAGGGAAGGTTCCGAAGCAAGCAGGTATTGTAGAATGGAAGATAATTAAACCGTAAATTAATTTGTACCTGACAACATTTGCTTTTGCCTGGTTCGTATTAACTAATATTTAATTAAAGGGATAGTATACGTTGGTTTTGAAACTTACTTGTGCAAAACTGTGGTTAGTTTACTTAATCCGTTGATATTGAGCCTACTTAAGTAACATGTAACAACCCGTATTTCGATAACATGATTAAGACGAGAATCAAGGCAGAATTTAATTTTAAATTCTGAATCAGGTGAAACGGGCTATGCCATTGCGTTCGTCTCGGAAAAATACGCGAAATAGAGTCCGAGTTTTCGAAAATCGGAGTCCGTATGACCAAGATATGGCCTCGCGAAGTTTCACGAAAAATTCCCAAATTAAAGGATACTTAATTAAGTGAAATGGGTTGCGCAGAGAAATATATATATATTGATATATATATATATATATAATTGAAAATTAAATAAATAAATATGCAAAAATGTTCAAAACAGCGAATTGGGAGAGGGGAATAACCGAACCGGCCGATTTTTGAGGTCGACCCGAGCCCGCTGGGTCGACTAGGGGTTAATCCAGGGTGTTTGGCTGTCAACCCGTGGGCCGATTCGCTCAAATGCAGATTTTGCATTTGGATGGTTCTCATGGTTCATCTTTAATCTAAAGGCCCTAGATGGTTCCTACACTTGACTTCTTCCCCAAGACATACTTTGGTGGCTTGGATTGAATCTAGGTTTAATCCTATGGCCTAAAACACTTGCCTAATCTATAAATAAGCCCCTAACCTACCCCTAAACCCTCATTATTCATTCATGCAACTAAACTATGGCAAAATTGCTACTCTCATGGCCTCCACTCAACAATCCTAGCCTCCACTTCATTTCTATGAGAGGTTTCATGATCATGAGAGTATTAGAGAGTCCCTATGTTAGTATGAGAGCTTCTCAAGTTGATTTCAAGGCAAAAGCTTTGATCTTTGTTCATAAAGATGGTATTTTTGTTGATTTGGAGTGTTCATCTTTGGGTTTTTGGGTGATGGCATGCATAGGCTTCATCACAATCTTTGTTTTGCATTTCGATTTGTGCCTTCATAGCTATGTAAGCCCTTCCCTACTCTTAGATATTAACTATGAAGTTAAATGTTCATGTTGAAAGTTTGGGTTTGATTAATTAGAATGATGCATGCTATCATGTTATGCAAGTTTATGAAGTCATTATCTTGATCTTATGAACTAAAAGCCACAACCTTTATGTTGAAATGTTGCATTATGCAACATGAGAATCTTCATAATCATTATGTCAACTTGCATATGAAGTCATAATCCTTATATGATGATATATGCGAGTTTCTAGCCATCATTCCATGTCTTTTGTCACCATGATTCGCTTATGTACCAAGTTTGGGTTGATGCATGTTTTTGAGGCTTAAGAATGTAACATGCAAGCTAATGGACACATTTGTGCCTCATTTGCCACCATGATTAACTTGTGGCTTAATACCCATTTTTGTCATTCCTTTGCCAAGTCTCTTCTTTTAATCCATCACGTTGTTGCGAACGTATATGCTAGTTTAAAAAGCGTTGGGGTCACATTATGGGGAAACATAATGACATGAATATGACTTGGGTAAATGGGTATAAACATGACAACATGTAACGTTAAATATGACATGTGTTTATACTTGAAAACATGACTTGAAGTATAACATGGAAGTTGACATGTAAGTATGCATAAAAACATAAGCTTAGGAATTTACCTATTAAGTTAGGTCTACCCATTGGGAATTTACCTATTAAGTTAGGTCTACCCAATTGCTTGAAAACTTGACTATGAACATGACACTAGACTAAACATGAAAGTGGCCAACTCGAGGTTGGGTTGAGTTTGCAACGTAAAACTACCCGGAACCGACCGGCCTAACTAGTAGTAGCAAACAATAGGACCCAATGTGAGAAGTTGGTCATGTTGTGCTTGAACCCGAGGTTAGACCAAGTTGTGGTGTAAAGCTACCCGGAACCGACCGGCTTAACTAGTAACCACAACAAAGTCTAATGTGAGAGGTTGGGGTGCATTAAGTAATTAATGCCACATGATAGGGTTAAGTTAATTTGATTAATGACTCTTAACCAAATATGACATGGGTAAATGGGTTAAGTAAATAGGTTAGGCTAATGATACTTAACAAAACATGACAAGGTTGGGTAGGTTAAGTGATTTGATTTGCCTAATGACGCTTAACCATTTTTATACGACTAGTGGACGGGGATTAAGTTAACCAACACTTAATCAATCCAACATGATAATTTGGAAAGGTTAAGTAAGTTTTCTTAATGACACTTAACCATACAAGATGATTAGGGGATGGGGTTAAGTAATTTGCACCTAACTAATCCGACACGGTAATTAGATGGGGTTAAGTAATCCACACTTAACTAATCTAAACACGGTAATTCGATGGGGTTAAGTTAAACACTTAACCAATTTAAACTCGGTAATTCAATGAGGTTAAGTAACCAATACTTAACCAACTTAACGTGATAATTTAATGGGGTTAAGCAACTTATACTTAACCAATTATACATGATGATTTGATGGGGTTAAGTAACTTACACTTAACCAATCTAATACGCGGACCTGATAAGGTTAAGTCACAAGACCTTTTTAGAATATACTTAACCATTGTAGTACGATTAGAGGATGGGGTTAAGTCAACCTATACTTAACCAATCCGACTCGATAATTTGATGGGATTAAGATAATCTATGCTTAATCGATCTAGTAAGATAATCCGATAGGATTAAGGTAAGCTAGTACTTGACCAATTTGACTTGATAGGGTTAAGTCATGAGCCTCTGGGTACACTTAACCAACTTGTGGGACTAAGTCTTGAACTTAAATACTTAGCCAATCTTTGACGTGATTCGTGGGCGGGTTAAGTCATGGACTTGAATGATAACACTTAACCCAATAGACAAACCCTAGCTAGAAGAACTAGGTAGAAAACCGTGGTTAATCAAGGATAACGGGAAAGGAAGCTAAGTGGTAAACCTTAGTTAAGGGTAACTAAGTAATAATTCTTAGCTAAGGACATAGGACTAATTCTCAAAACGATGAGTAACCTGATACGGTAGGTCATCACTTAGTATACGAGGGGGAGCAAGTTATCTGACTTGGATAAAAGCTCCAGCGCACTGGGTGCCGAAGTGGAAGCTTCGGGGGACGTGAGGATATTCTTGGGATCCCTCTGTGGGCTGCCAGGTAATTATACTAGGCCCATGAGAGGTTAAGGTCTGCGTTAGAAGGACCAAGAGTATGCCTTGGTTGCTATGCGAGCAACCTAAAGACTGGGATGGATTAGCGTGGAGTCGACGATTCTTGTTTTTGCCCTGGATAGCGCATCGCCGACTACCTACCATCTTTAGTCAATCGTGTACGTGCGGAAAGGCAGGGAACCCCCAACAGACCATGTGCTTGCTATCGAGTCATGGGTGAGGTTGGCCCGAAGGAAAGTGGGCTATAGTGGGGCCGTGGAGTGGTTCTTATACATGATTTTTCTTGGATTGCCTTTCAGTAGTTGAGGGAGGGGTCACGTGGGACCATAGCCACGGGTACAAAAACAGACCTTGATATCTGCATCGGCAGACGATTTAAAGCTCCCGACCGAGTTCCGTATTTCTTGATTTGCCCTGGCACGGAACTCGGATGGCACATTGGGGAACATGTGCATCTAGACATGGAAAACGATTCACGATACATACGTGGGATCAAGGGCGCGGTTGACGGGTGGCGTAATCCCTAGTGGTCCTAGGTGGCCAAAACCCAAACCGAGACACGGAAACGTTCATTAGGTAGCATAATCCCTAGCGGTCCTAGGTGGCATAAATCCTAAGTGGACGCGCGATAGTTCATGGTAAGGAAACACAACTAGATCAAGGGTTGCAGTCCAAAACAACTTCAAGGATAAACCGTTTACATGGGAAAGCCCGTACAGCCTACGGCAAAGGACTGAACTTATACATGGAAAGAAGCATATGAGTTGAGTAACCTATATATGCGGCATATTAGGTTGACATGGACCATTACACGACTTTTGAGTAAGGGTCATTCACGGATAACACGTAATACAGTTGGGGTACTAGTACGGTAGGTGCAGAGCAGATATACAGGATAGATGCCATGGGACGTTATACGCGATAGATATCTTGGGATATTATACTTGATAGAAACCTGACAATGTGATACCTTGTTTTATCTTGACACCGTAGTTTATCACGACACCCTAGTTTATCTGAGTTCAGTAGTTCATCCTGTTATTTTGATTTAGCTTATCTATCTTGTTATCATGCTTATGTTCATTTCAGTTTCTCATGTCAGTTAACTTTACTAGTTTTTATACTAATAGTAGATAGGGCTTACTCAGTCTTTTTGACTGACCCGTTTTGTTTCGCCTCTTTTCTTCCGTTCCCCCCCCCCCCCCAGGTTACAGGGAGGAAACACTGTTGTTTAGTTCGGACTTCTTCTGCTTGAAGGTCATCATGGATGGCTTGGACTTTTCCTGGCTATGGCTACTTTACTGTTTTTATTTGGGGAATAATTTATGATAAAGTCTTTATGCTTCTTTACTATTGCAAGACAGGTTTTGATGTACTCTGATGTAAAAGGCTTTAGACCTTATGTATTCATGTTTATGAAAGTTCGATTTTACTTCCGCTATTTTATATGTTCTGTCTTGTGATATTTCTGTGCATGTTTACCAATAATGCCCCTCTAAAGCTAGTGCATTCCTTTGCGAGTGACCCTAGCGGAGGCGGGGTGTTACATTTGGTATCAGAGCAGAAGGTTACCAGACTGGGCAAAAGTTTTTAAAGACCTTCTGAAAACTATTTGAAAATCGTTTATAAAGAAGCATTTTTCAAGAAAATTTTCTTTTAAAAGAAAAAGGCTATTCCCCAAAGGCCATTAGCACTATCCTTGTTTCCTTAATTGAATCTCTTTTCCTTTCTTTCCTCCATCTGTAGTCACAGTGGTTTTAACTGCGACTAGTCTTTTCTATCTACGAAAGTGCTTTCCATGCGATGGAGGTGGTTCTCGAGAGACCAGTGGCCGCGTTATAAGAAAGGATAGTGAGAAAGAGGATAAAGGATACGAGCTTAAGGATGAGCAACTGGTTGGTATGGCTTAGTCCTCAAAGGAGGGAGAAAGATGAACAATGAAACCCATGACGAGAGAGTACCTTTGGCATGGTAAAACGGGGTGGATAGTTAAGTATTATGGGACAAGGACAAGATCATCGGGAGGGTAATAGTATGCTCTTATTTCTAGGGTACCTCGTAAGGAGGGTAACGATCTTGTTAAAAGTTTAGCTCTTCTTTTCTATCATCCCGCCAAGACTTTGTTTTGATCCCCGCATCATTTAAGTTTGCTTCGATAGTTGAGTCTCTGCACCTTAAGTACTAGCGTAATAGAGAATCCCATTTTTGTCTCAAGTCCTGTGGAGAACCGGTCCATTTATTCATGACTTGTTTTGGATTTGAGAATAACATGCCTCGGTTATGGATGAAGTGGTTATCCAGTAAGGAGTGCCACTCTCGGTTTTGATAGGAGGGTAGTTAGACTCTTTGACTAGCCTTGGTAATACCCTCGAAGTCTCGTGTAACCTTTTTGGGTTCGGTCATGATTAATTACTTAGAATCCCTTGATGCCTTTATTGGAAATTTGAAACCCGATCGAGTGGTGTTCGCCGATAAGACGGATGGTTTATTTCACTTATGCACGGGTTATGGAAATCACCCAAGTAAGTGCGCTTGATAACCTGGTTGGCATCTGTTTACTTTCAAGAGAAAGTTCTTCTACGTGGAATACCTTGTGGTACGAGGTCCGAGATTCACTAGTGAATTTTGGAAAGCTTGCATGAGATCATGAGTACGCAGTCATGTTTGCGTCAAGTATTCTAGGAAAAGGATAAGTGCAAGTGGAACGAGAGGCGACAAAGAAATGAGTTCTAGCTCATGTTATGGAAACAGGAAATAAGAAGCTGCGAAATCGTGAAGTTAAAAGACGGTCAAGGCACGATGGAATTAAGCTCAGGAAAGACGACTTTGATGGTCAAAGACTAGATACACGCATGATATCTCTTTTTGGGAGTATATTCTTGATCCCTGTTTTCGGTAGATCTTACTTGTAGGCTATCTTTTGTGGACATCCTCTCGGTCCTATTTTCTGTTACAAACCCCGTAAGGAGTTTGTCTTGTTTATCTTCTCGACCCTGTTTCAGGGAATCCTAGGTAGAACCCTATGGATGTAAACATGTATTTGAAACATGTTATGATTGATATGGTTGCAAGTGGTTGCAAGTGGTTGCTCGTGGATGCGCGAATACACAATAGATACTAGCTCGACTCGGTCACATTTCATATTGCATATGCACGAGTATTTATACTTGTTTATGGATGAAATCGAGTGTATTATCATGCGGTTGTTGCATATGAATGAATGATTGTGCACGCATATAGTATCTATATGACTAGGACTATTTGCATACACGTTGGATACATGGCACTATACATATTTTTGCATTAGAAAGATTATTCAGGCCTGATCATTAGCATTAGCTAAGGAACATGTACACACACGTCTTGCATATATTCATACAGCATTAGAAATCATCTAAGGACAATGGTTTCTTGTGGATGATGTTTTGAGTAGATGGATGATGGACGGTAGGATATGTTCTTCCTAACTTGGAGATTTCGGGGACGAAATCCTAAAAGGTGGGGAGAATGTAACAACCCGTATTTCGATAACATGATTAAGACGAGAATCAAGGCAGAATTTAATTTTAAATTCTGAATCAGGTGAAACGGGCTATGCCATTGCGTTCGTCTCGGAAAAATACGCGAAATAGAGTCCGAGTTTTCGAAAATCGGAGTCCGTATGACCAAGATATGGCCTCGCGAAGTTTCACGAAAAATTCCCAAATTAAAGGATACTTAATTAAGTGAAATGGGTTGCGCAGAGAAATATATATATATTGATATATATATATATATATATAATTGAAAATTAAATAAATAAATATGCAAAAATGTTCAAAACAGCGAATTGGGAGAGGGGAATAACCGAACCGGCCGATTTTTGAGGTCGACCCGAGCCTGCTGGGTCGACTAGGGGTTAATCCAGGGTGTTTGGCTGTCAACCCGTGGGCCGATTCGCTCAAATGCAGATTTTGCATTTGGATGGTTCTCATGGTTCATCTTTAATCTAAAGGCCCTAGATGGTTCCTACACTTGACTTCTTCCCCAAGACATACTTTGGTGGCTTGGATTGAATCTAGGTTTAATCCTATGGCCTAAAACACTTGCCTAATCTATAAATAAGCCCCTAACCTACCCCTAAACCCTCATTATTCATTCATGCAACTAAACTATGGCAAAATTGCTACTCCCATGGCCTCCACTCAACAATCCTAGCCTCCACTTCATTTCTATGAGAGGTTTCATGATCATGAGAGTATTAGAGAGTCCCTATGTTAGTATGAGAGCTTCTCAAGTTGATTTCAAGGCAAAAGCTTTGATCTTTGTTCATAAAGATGGTATTTTTGTTGATTTGGAGTGTTCATCTTTGGGTTTTTGGGTGATGGCATGCATAGGCTTCATCACAATCTTTGTTTTGCATTTCGATTTGTGCCTTCATAGCTATGTAAGCCCTTCCCTACTCTTAGATATTAACTATGAAGTTAAATGTTCATGTTGAAAGTTTGGGTTTGATTAATTAGAATGATGCATGCTATCATGTTATGCAAGTTTATGAAGTCATTATCTTGATCTTATGAACTAAAAGCCACAACCTTTATGTTGAAATGTTGCATTATGCAACATGAGAATCTTCATAATCATTATGTCAACTTGCATATGAAGTCATAATCCTTATATGATGATATATGCGAGTTTCTAGCCATCATTCCATGTCTTTTGTCACCATGATTCGCTTATGTACCAAGTTTGGGTTGATGCATGTTTTTGAGGCTTAAGAATGTAACATGCAAGCTAATGAACACATTTGTGCCTCATTTGCCACCATGATTAACTTGTGGCTTAATACCCATTTTTGTCATTCCTTTGCCAAGTCTCTTCTTTTAATCCATCACGTTGTTGCGAACGTATATGCTAGTTTAAAAAGCGTTGGGGTCACATTATGGGGAAACATAATGACATGAATATGACTTGGGTAAATGGGTATAAACATGACAACATGTAACGTTAAATATGACATGTGTTTATACTTGAAAACATGACTTGAAGTATAACATGGAAGTTGACATGTAAGTATGCATAAAAACATAAGCTTGGGAATTTACCTATTAAGTTAGGTCTACCCATTGGGAATTTACCTATTAAGTTAGGTCTACCCAATTGCTTGAAAACTTGACTATGAACATGACACTAGACTAAACATGAAAGTGGCCAACTCGAGGTTGGGTTGAGTTTGCAACGTAAAACTACCCGGAACTGACCGGCCTAACTAGTAGTAGCAAACAATAGGACCCAATGTGAGAAGTTGGTCATGTTGTGCTTGAACCCGAGGTTAGACCAAGTTGTGGTGTAAAGCTACCCGGAACCGACCGGCTTAACTAGTAACCACAACAAAGTCTAATGTGAGAGGTTGGGGTGCATTAAGTAATTAATGCCACATGATAGGGTTAAGTTAATTTGATTAATGACTCTTAACCAAATATGACATGGGTAAATGGGTTAAGTAAATAGGTTAGGCTAATGATACTTAACAAAACATGACAAGGTTGGGTAGGTTAAGTGATTTGATTTGCCTAATGACGCTTAACCATTTTTATACGACTAGTGGACGGGGATTAAGTTAACCAACACTTAATCAATCCAACATGATAATTTGGAAAGGTTAAGTAAGTTTTCTTAATGACACTTAACCATACAAGATGATTAGGGGATGGGATTAAGTAATTTGCACCTAACTAATCCGACACGGTAATTAGATGGGGTTAAGTAATCCACACTTAACTAATCTAAACACGGTAATTCGATGGGGTTAAGTTAAACACTTAACCAATTTAAACTCGGTAATTCAATGAGGTTAAGTAACCAATACTTAACCAACTTAACGTGATAATTTAATGGGGTTAAGCAACTTATACTTAACCAATTATACATGATGATTTGATGGGGTTAAGTAACTTACACTTAACCAATCTAATACGCGGACCTGATAAGGTTAAGTCACAAGACCTTTTTAGAATATACTTAACCATTGTAGTACGATTAGAGGATGGGGTTAAGTCAACCTATACTTAACCAATCCGACTCGATAATTTGATGGGATTAAGATAATCTATGCTTAATCGATCTAGCAAGATAATCCGATAGGATTAAGGTAAGCTAGTACTTGACCAATTTGACTTGATAGGGTTAAGTCATGAGCCTCTGGGTACACTTAACCAACTTGTGGGACTAAGTCTTGAACTTAAATACTTAGCCAATCTTTGACGTGATTCGTGGGCGGGTTAAGTCATGGACTTGAATGATAACACTTAACCCAATAGACAAACCCTAGCTAGAAGAACTAGGTAGAAAACCGTGGTTAATCAAGGATAACGGGAAAGGAAGCTAAGTGGTAAACCTTAGTTAAGGGTAACTAAGTAATAATTCTTAGCTAAGGACATAGGACTAATTCTCAAAACGATGAGTAACCTGATACGGTAGGTCATCACTTAGTATACGAGGGGGAGCAAGTTATCTGACTTGGATAAAAGCTCCAGCGCACTGGGTGCCGAAGTGGAAGCTTCGGGGGACGTGAGGATATTCTTGGGATCCCTATGTGGGCTGCCAGGAAATTATACTAGGCCCATGAGAGGTTAAGGTCTGCGTTAGAAGGACCAAGAGTATGCCTTGGTTGCTATGCGAGCAACCTAAAGACTGGGATGGATTAGCGTGGAGTCGACGATTCTTGTTTTTTCCCTGGATAGCGCATCGCCGACTACCTACCATCTTTAGTCAATCGTGTACGTGCGGAAAGGCAGGGAACCCCCAACAGACCATGTGCTTGCTATCGAGTCATGGGTGAGGTTGGCCCGTAGGAAAGTGGGCTATAGTGGGGCCGTGGAGTGGTTCTTATACATGATTTTTCTTGGATTGCCTTTCAGTAGTTGAGGGAGGGGTCACGTGGGACCATAGCCACGGGTACAAAAACAGACCTTGATATCTGCATCGGCAGACGATTTAAAGCTCCCGACCGAGTTCCGTATTTCTTGATTTGCCCTGGCACGGAACTCGGATGGCACATTGGGGAACATGTGCATCTAGACATGGAAAACGATTCACGATACATACGTGGGATCAAGGGCGCGGTTGACGGGTGGCGTAATCCCTAGTGGTCCTAGGTGGCCAAAACCCAAACCGAGACACGGAAACGTTCATTAGGTAGCATAATCCCTAGCGGTCCTAGGTGGCATAAATCCTAAGTGGACGCACGATAGTTCATGGTAAGGAAACACAACTAGATCAAGGGTTGCAGTCCAAAACAACTTCAAGGATAAACCGTTTACATGGGAAAGCCCGTACAGCCTACGGCAAAGGACTGAACTTATACATGGAAAGAAACATATGAGTTGAGTAACCTATATATGCGGCATATTAGGTTGACATGGACCATTACACGACTTTTGAGTAAGGGTCATTCACGGATAACACGTAATACAGTTGGGGTACTAGTACGGTAGGTGCAGAGCAGATATACAGGATAGATGCCATGGGACGTTATACGCGATAGATATCTTGGGATATTATACTTGATAGAAACCTGACAATGTGATACCTTGTTTTATCTTGACACCGTAGTTTATCACGACACCCTAGTTTATCTGAATTCAGTAGTTCATCCTGTTATTTTGATTTAGCTTATCTATCTTGTTATCATGCTTATGTTCATCTCAGTTTCTCATGTCAGTTAACTTTACTAGTTTTTATACTAATAGTAGATAGGGCTTACTCAGTCTTTTTGACTGACCCGTTTTGTTTCGCCTCTTTTCTTCCGTTTCCCCCCTGGTTACAGGGAGGAAACACTGCTGTTTAGTTCGGACTTCTTCTGCTTGAAGGTCATCATGGATGGCTTGGACTTTTCCTGGCTATGGCTACTTTACTGTTTTTATTTGGGGAATAATTTATGAAAAAGTCTTTATGCTTCTTTACTATTGCAAGACAGGTTTTGATGTACTCTGATGTAAAAGGCTTTAGACCTTATGTATTCATGTTTATGAAAGTTCGATTTTACTTCCGCTATTTTATATGTTCTGTCTTGTGATATTTCTGTGCATGTTTACCAATAATGCCCCTCTAAAGCTAGTGCATTCCTTTGCGAGTGACCCTAGCGGAGGCGGGGTGTTACATAACACGTGGCCAAGTAATTTCCGTGTCTAATCCAACAGTTAATTGTGCCTAAATCCAATTATGTCTTTACGTTAATAATATTAGTATACAGTATGACCTGATATAATATGCAGTAGTGTTGCCTGGGAAATAAAAAGTATGCCAACCTGTTATTACGAGGGCCTAATTAAGATTTAGCCAACGAAAGTTGTTTAGTTCAAGATGTACAGTAATTAGTATCCGTGGCCATTCTATTTATATATATAACGTGTCCTGAGGTGTAATACGGTCCCTGAGCGAGTTTTCATTTGTGCCTAATCCTATAATTTAATCGGCCTAAATATTATATGTGTTTGCCTAATACTAAGTTTATTAAAAGGAACTATAACGTATATGATGGGCTCGGGAAGACCATATAAGTATTTATAATATAATTTTGTTGTTTAACCGATATATAACGTGTGGCCAACTTGGATTTCATATCCGCTTGCCAAATCTTAGATGCATGTGCCTGATCCTATTATTATTTTTAAACTGTTTGATCCCACCCTTTTGCCTAATCAAAGTGACTTGGACAAATATATGTTATGCCCAGTTTAAATGAAATGTGCCTAGGCCTAACCATTTACATGCACTCAACACTCTTCTCAAGTGCCTAACATAGTAAGTTATTAAATTTATCGCCTAAAACAGTTTATACGTGGCCTGTATATAACAAATAATTTGTGCTAGTTTGAAATTTCAAATGTGCATAACGGTTTAGTTTTTACCAAAAGAAAAAATTAAACAATAAAAACATCATTTAAGTTTTAATAATATTATTTTAAAATTTGTGAACAACGTGTAATTATAGATTGTGTATCGCGCTCATATGTTAACAGAAAAGGACAAAACAAGGACTGTTGGAATCACATCAACAACCGTGATTGGAACGGACAAAGTTGAATGCTGCTGGAAGTTTATAAAACGAAACGTTTTGACAACGAATGAAATACTCAAGGTGATTTAAACTCACTCAGTTCTTCCAATTTATATTTTATATAAATTGGGTTTTTTATTTTGTGTGCTCTGTTCGTTAATGGTTGCCTGTTTGCTAGATATATATTTATTTGTAGATTTACTGATGAAATTAAACCGTGTTTAATTTTAGTGAATTACCAAATCGTTATTTTCACGGTTTGATCCAATAAAGTTAACCTACCTTATTGGTCACGTTTATAAAATAAACGAGTTTAATGGTTTGAATTGTTTGAACTGATTGAATTGGTTGGTCGATGTTAAATAGTTGTTGTTTACTATATAAAAAATATCATTTAAATGGAATGATCTGATTTGTGATAACCATTTGAGTACAGGGAGGAACAGGTTGGAGGGATCCAACAGAATTCCTCAAATATATTATTTATTTTCATATTATCATATGTGAACTGTCATGATTGGGTAATTGATTTTAGTAGTGATCATTGACTGAAAAGTCAACCTGTGTTGTGTTTTAACCAATGGGCTATATTGGTTGAGTAATTGGCAGTAAATAGCCTAAAAGTAAACTGTTTTGTTTATATTGATTTACCGTCAGGTGAATTGATAGAGTTGAAGTTATAAAATTTATTTTATAACTAAAGATAAATTTTGGTATATTTTATTTGGATAAAGGTGTATTCAAAGGAAATAAATACTTATTTTTATAATTGATTATAAATTGATTTTGTAAAGATAATTCTGATGTTAATCAGATTTGTAAATGTGAAATAAGAAATTTTACCTAACGACTAAATTGGATAATTGTTTTGTTAAGAAACAATTAAATGGGATTATTTTAAATTAATTACATTATTAATTAATTTAAAGGGAAAACGAATTGGAATCGGTTAGCGAAATAACCATGTTTAGTGCTGACAAAATTGACCATTTTTATCTAGAATGAATTGTTATTTTAGTTGTTTTGGATTAATCTAATAAATTTGTTTAAAGAATAATCTTATGTTAAATAAGAAGCGAAAAACTATATTTATAATATCGTAGTATTTAAGAGTTTTTAAATTTACATTTGCTTTAATTAAAAGGCCAAGTGATGCTGAATACTGAACCAGTGAACTCATTTGATTGTCATGATTGAATCACTGATTATTTTGATAGTTAAATCACCGACTATCAAATCTGTCCAATACGATTATTGGTTCGGAAAGGCCGGATCGAATTCATATTCGAAAACCATTCCGACCAACAAATACGATATCAGAAGATGATCGTGATGGAGCAGTGAAGACCGTAGAATTCCATAAATGGAAGGATTGCTAATAATCTTCGGTCTTCAGCCGAAGATGTACTGTGGCTCTGTCGTGGTTGAAATCTATGGATTGCAAGGACTTCTCGCTACTGATCCATGGGGTGATTCCTATATTGGATGCAGTATGAGGGTACCTTCGGTTCATCCTGTTCCTGGATGACTTGAATGGACGGATGTCTGACAGAGTATTTCCAAAGGAATTACATATGTTGATTTCTTCAAACGTACTATAGTTGGTGGCAGAGGGCGACGGTTCTCTTAGCTTAACCACTAGAGTATTTTTGTGGACATCAATTAGTGATATCTGGCGGATCTAACGATGTGGCATTCAAAGTGAATGATGACCATGTGTTCAAAAGTTAATCCAAACCTCAAGCCTCATCAACTGGGAAATGACAAAAATCGGGCAGGCAACATGGCTATGTGGGTTGCTCCCATTAGGGTGTATAATCACCTATCTAGAGAAATTCCATTTGCTTCTTTAATCTATTTTGATGTTGTTCCTATTCGGGAGACGGTTGTTTGAGCCCAACCGTTGGTGATATACATTCGATACACTCAAGCGAAATGAGTGGTCGGTCATGTGACTTTCTTGTTGAACCCAGTGTATTCGCCTCTAGAGATACACTATCGGCAGGTGGTCCCATACCTTGTCATCATCGGATTCCAATCTCCAATAAGTGCCTGCGGTTTTGATTGTATACTATATATGTGGAGCATGAGATGCAAGCGTTCCGCTAGATTCTATTTACTTGTATTTAGACATTATTATAATATCTGAAAGATATTGGTTTCAAAACTGTTTTGGGTTATCGTAAGGTAAAAACCGTCTGTGTTTATGTGTGGACTTGGTCTTACGATTATCCTTTTCTTTTGAAAAGATTTTGAACTTTAAAATTATGTTGGATGATTTACCCTTGATACTGTGCGAGTTTTACTCACTCTGGTTCACCAGACTGACCCGGTGTTTTGTAAACGCTCGGGTTAGCCCGGGGTGTACAGGTTCAGGTTATCGAATGTTGTGCAGAGACGAGCTGGAAGAGTTCAGACGTATTATATTATATAGCTACTATTCCGCTGTGTGTAGTATATGAGGACAGGTTATTATAATTGTCCAGGTGTGTGATGTACTCTGATAATTGTAAATATTTTTAAAAGCTCTCAGTAAAGTTTTATTTCTGTATTATATTTTGTTCCGCTGCGCTGTGAGACTCTGATCCTGTGTTGTGTTGGTTCTTCTTCTTCTTCTATTCTTATATTTCTTATCTCGCCCTCTAAATTCTTTCTAATAACGTTCTAGTGTTTTCGGTGTTTGGAAGGTCGGCATGAATTACGGTAAAGGTATTTATGTCGATTTTCAGGGCCGAAAATCCCTGGGTCGTTACAGTGTATCAGAGCTATTGGTTTAGTAATAACCTTGGCTCTGTGGTGTAACTCGATACAGATTGGGTTAGTAATACCCTAGATCTAGATTGAGTGTATATATATGAGAGCGTATTTGTAAATTTTATATACAAATGTTTTGTATCGTGTTTGTTGATCGGTTCAAGTGTTGAGAAGCATTGAACTGGCAAATGGATACAGTATTGTTTTGAAAAGAGGGTAAATAAAATAATTTTACCTAAAATATATTTTTGTATAAAAAAAAAGAGAAGAAATAATTTTGTCTAGTTATTGAGTTATTACTGTGTTTGATTGATTTGAATGATATTCAAATTGGGATGAAATTTTGAATTGAAAACTTAATCTGGTTAAGTGAAAATTAGATTGATAATGATATTGAAACAAACAAAAATTGGATTTTGAATAAATGATAACCGAATAGAAATCAATCGGATATTAGTTGATTGATGTCCAAAATTTGAAACCAAAATAAACTATTAGTATTGAATGTAAATTCAATTGATTCAGTTGATTTGGTTGTGTATTGATTGTGAAATGTGAAATGTTTGTTATTGGATGGTAGATTGTTTGAATGAGATGAATCAACGATTTAATGAAGTTGAATGAATTATAAACTAAAGAATAATTTCCGGTATAATTAAACTGGAATGAGCATATGAATTAGAACTTATGATTAAACCCTGTATTTGATAATGAATTGATGCTATGTGTTTGACTTTGCAATTGGTATAGTTATACCAGTTGATTAGTGAAATATTATCTCAGAATTTCATATATATGTTACTGATATGTGAATTGAGTTGAGTACAGGTGCCAGATGGCTGAGCAAATTGATATTGATTGAGTAAATCGCATATACGTTGAGCAAACACGCTCAATAGCGCTCGCAAAAAGGTACGCCTACGCGAAAATATAAAATTTTGGATTTTGGGTTTTTGTTTTCCGACCGTATGGGTCGATGTATATATATTATTTGTTCCAGCGATATTGCAGATGTCACTCCGTGCAGGGGAGACTTTGCCGAATTTTCCCATGAATTTAAGGTGTTAGAAAATTTTCGATATTTTTGAAAAATATTTATTTATGATATTGAACTGGTTTTTGATTTATAATAAAATGGATTTAGAAATTAATGGATTGTAACATTCTTTCTTACCTTAGCAATTTCGAGGACGAAATTATTTTAAGGGGGAAGAATGTAACGTCCCGTATTTTTGGTAGCCAAATATTTTATTTAATTTATTATTTTAAATATTATATTTGGAATATTAATGAATTTTAATATTGAATTCATTTATTTAAAACAACGTTTAAACGTTATAATTTATATAATTATAAAACGAGCTCGAAATGGCACGACAGTTCGTAATATTGAGTTCTGAACTTTAACTGAATATACAGGATCCGATATAAGTCGGATTTCTGTGAAACGAGAAACGTTGGAACCGTGTTGATTATAATTTTCATATGAAAGAGAAAAATTTAGATTTCGTATTATAGATTGTTAGTTATGGCCAAATCAAATTTTAAAATAGTCGCCGTAGAAATCGTTATTTAAATATAGGCCTTTAAAATAGCCATTTTGCAACGGTCTCTGTTTTCGACGAAATCGGTTTCATTGGGACCGTAACGTTAAATTATTGTACGGTGTTGAATGGCGTGGCAAACCGATGTCGTATGTGACCACGGCAACCACAAATGCCCGTTCAATTTTTATAGCACGTAATTAAATTAAATTAATTTAATAAATGGATATTTGAGTGTAACTTGAGCAGACGATCGAATTAAGCCGCAAAACCAGTCCCATTGAGTTTGTATCGACGATTAGAGTCAGGATGAGCATATAGTTTGTTATTTTTGAAAAACGGTTTATTTGGTGTCAAAAATGGCAATGCGGTGCGCGTGAAAATAGCCTACCAGGAGAACAGTCTCAGAATGCGACGAAACTAGTACCCTTGGGTTCGTATTGATTAATTATTTTAGGATTTCAAAGTTTCAAGTTGATTGGATTTATTTAGAGATCGTGGAAAAATTAAATGCGTGTTTATTTCTGGTTTTACAAAGGAAATTTTTTCATACGACCTCGGATTTCGACGAAACTTATCCCATTGGATCCGGGATATCTTTTTACACCATGATTAGTTTTTTTATCAGAAAATAGAAATCGTTTGTGGTGGTTTTTATCAATTACTTCACGTTGAAGTTTCGTTATATAATAATTTAATTAAATTGGCATCCTATATATATATATACACCAACGTTATTTTTCAAAACCTAAGTCACTGGTCCACGCATGTAACGGAAAACATATATATTAAGTAAATAGTGCACATGCATACTGCCTAATCTCCTCAGGCACATGCTAATACCCACACTAGCCCATCCAAATTTCTTCTCCTGGCCATACATGCCCACGTGCTATGCAAGCACTTTCACATACATCCTTTCACCATCACGCACAGATCTCCCAACATATCTCCCTTTCTTCGTAGCGGAGCTGTATTACAGCTATATTTCGTATGCAGCTGTATTTTCAAATTGTGCACAATGGAACTTACGCACATGATTTCTGCACAAGAGTGAAACCTACACCTACAAATCTCTGGAAAACAGTCACCACACATGAAAATTGTACACAAATACTCTGCCTAACTCAGCTATAGTCACTTCCGAAATAAATTAAGTGATTTCTTTTGTCCGTTGTACATCCTACCTACCCCTCTATACTGAAACGCAACATAGCTGAAGCACACTGCATTGTTCTCTATTTTCAAATCAGCCTCGACATGAAAATACATGCACAGTTGCTCTGCTGAGCCGACCTACCACCCCAAACGATTGACGTTCTTCCTATCTGTTCTTTCCGCCTCTATATATATGTGTTTCATGGCCATCTTCTTTCCATTAGTTCAGCAAATATTCAGCGCCCCATTTATGAGACCAACGTCCAAAATATGTTGATCTCTCCATGTTTTAACTCCAAAACCAAGGATAAATTTCAAAAAACTGGGGACCATTTGTTCCAAGTCTGGCATCAGCTCCGGCTTGAGCTCCTGCGTCAGCTCCGGCGTCAGGCGATAGATGCTATGATGGGATGAAGCATGGCGTTCTGAAGAGATGGAGGGGCATGTAGAGAGATATAAAGGAGAGATTGCGGGTATAAGAAGTAGTAAGCTGGAACGAGGATCCAGAAATGGTAGTTCGATGCGGTTGTCGGTGGTGCCAGGGACGCGTTTTCCATCACAAAGGGGAGCAGTGTTTCTTTTAGTTGAGAACTGGGGCGTATACAAGATGGAAATGGGGCGGTGTATTGTGTAAATAGATGGGAAGAGCATTGATGGTGAAGGGGGCGTGTGTTGAAGGATTTTGAAGTAAAAGAGAAAGTACCATAGGAGTAGAAAGCATGTGATGTGGAAGAAGAACCATAGGAAGAAAAATGTAATTTACTGTAGTGAAGGGTGGAAGAAACAGGGAAGGTTCCGAAGCAAGCAGGTATTGTAAAAAGGAAGATAATTAAACAGTAAATTAATTTATACCAGATAACGTTTGCTTGCTTTTGCCTGGTTCGTATAAACTAATATTTAATTAAAGGGATAGTATACGTTGGTTTCGAAACTTACTTGTGCAAAACTGTGGTTAGTTTACTTAATCCGTTGATATTGAGCCTACTTAAGTAACACGTGGCCAAGTAATTTCTGTGTCTAATCTAACAGTTAATTGTGCCTAAATCCAATTATGTCTTTACGTTAATAATATTAGTATACAGTATGACCTGATATAATATGCAGTAGTGTTGCCTGGGAAATAAAAAGTATGCCAACCTGTTATTACGAGGGCCTAATTAAGATTTAGCCAACGAAAGTTGTTTAGTTCAAGGTGTACAGTAATTAGTATCCGTGGCCATTCTATTTATATATATAATGTGTCCTGAGGTGTAATACGGTCCCTGAGCGAGTTTTCATTTGTGCCTAATCCTATAATTTAATCGGCCTAAATATTATATGTATTTGCCTAATACTAAGTTTGTTAAAAGGAACTGTAACGTATATGATGGGCTCGGGTAGACCATATAAGTATTTATAATATAATTTTGTTGTTTAACCGATATATAACGTGTGGCCAACTTGGATTTCATATCCGCTTGCCAAATCTTAGATGCATGTGCCTGATCCTATTATTATTTTTAAACTGTTTGATCCCACCCTTTTGCCTAATCAAAGTGACTTGGCCAAATATATGTTATGCCCAGTTTAAATGAAATGTGCCTAGGCCTAACCATTTACATGCACTCAACCCTCTTCTCAAGTGCCTAACATAGTAAGTTATTAAATTTATCACCTAAAACAGTTTATACGTGGCTTGTATATAACATATAATTTGTGCCAGTTTGAAATTTCAAATGTGCATAACGGTTTAGTTTTTACCGAAAGAAAAAATTAAACAATAAAAATATCATTTAAGTTTTAATAATATTAATTTAAAATTTGTGAACAATGTATAATTATAGATTGTTTATCGCGCTCATATGTTAACAGAAACGGACAAAACAAGGACCGTTGGAATCACATCAACAAGCGTGATTGGAACGGACAGAGTTGAATGCAGCTGAAAGTTTGTAAAACGAAACGTTTTGACAACGAATGAAATACTCAAGGTGAGTTAAACTCACTTAGTTCTTCCCATTTATATTTTATATAAATTGGGGTTTTTTATTTTGTGTGCTCTGTTCGTTAATGGTTGCCTGTTTGCTAGATATATATTTATTTGTAGATTTACTGATGAAATTAAACTGTGTTTAATTTCAGTGAATTACCAAATCGTTATTTTTACGGTTTGATCCAATAAAGGTAACCTACCTTATTGGTCACGTTTATAAAATAAACGTGTTTAATGGTTTGAATTGTTTGAACTGATTGAATTGATTAAATAGTTGTTGTTTACTGTATAAAAATTATCAGTTAAATGGAATGATCTGATTTATGATAACCATTTCAATACAGGGAAGAACAGGTTGGAGAGATCTAACCGGATTCCTCAAATATATTATTTATTTTCATATTATCATATATGAACTGTCATGATTGGGTAATTGATTTTAGTAGTGATCATTGACTGAAAAGTCAACCTGTGTTGTGTTTTAACCAATGGGCTATATTGGTTGAGTAATTGGCAGTAAATGGCCTAAAAGTAAACTATTTTGTTTATATTGATTTACCATCAGGTGAATTGATAGAGTTGAAGTTATAAAATTTATTTTATAACTAAAGATAAATTTTGGTATATTTTATTTAGATAAAGGTTTATTCAAAGGAAATAAATACTTATTTTTATAATTGATTATAAATTGATTTTGTAAAGACAAATCTGATGTTAATCAGATTTGTAAATGTGAAATAAGAAATTTTACCTAACGACTAAATTGGATAATTGTTTTGTTATGAAACAATTAAATGGGATTATTTTAAATTAATTATATTATTAATTAATTTAAAGGGAAAACGAATTGGAATCGGTTAGCGAGATAACCGTGTTTAGTGTTGACAAAATTGACCATTTTTTTCTAGAATGAATTGTTATTTTAGTTGTTTTGGATTAATCTAATAAATTTGTTTAAAGAATAATTTTATGTTAAATAAGAAGCAAAAACTATATTTATAATATCGTAGTATTTAAGAGTTTTTAAATTTACATTTGTTTTAATTAAAAGGCCAAGTGATGCTGAATACTGAACCAGTGAACTCATTTGATTGTCATGATTGAATCACTGATTATTTTGATAGTTAAATCACCAACTATCAAATCTGTCCAATACGATTGTTGGTTCGGAAAGGCCGGGATTGAATTCATATTCGAAAACCATTCCGACCAACAAATACGATATCAGAAGATGATCGTGATGAAGCAGTGAAGACCGTAGAATTCCATAAACGGAAGGACTGCTAATAATCTTCGGTCTGCAACCGAAGATGTACTGTGGCTCTGTCGTAGTTGAAATCTATGGATTGCAAGGACTTCTCGCTACTGATCCATGGGGTGATTCCTATATTGGATGCAGTAGGAGGGTACCTTCGGTTCATCCTGTTCCTGGATGACTTGAATGGACGGATGTTTGACAAAGTATTTCCAAAGGAATTACGTATGTTGATTTCTTCAAACGTACTATAGTTGGTGGCGGAGGGCGACGGTTCTCTTAGCTTAACCACTAGAGTATTTTTGTGGACATCAGTTAGTGATATCTGACAGATCTAACGATGTGGCATTCAAAGTGAATGATGACCAGGTGTTCAAAAGTTAATCCAAACCTCAAGCCTCATCAACCGGGGAATGACAAAAATCGGGCAGGCAGCATGGCTATGTGGGTTGCTCCCATTAGGGTGTATAATCACCTACTTAGAGAAATTCCATTTGCTTCTTTAATCTATTTCGATGTTGTTCCTATTCGGGAAACGGTGGTTTGAGCCCAACCGTTGGTGATATACATTCGATACACTCAAGCGAAATGAGTGGTCGGTCATGTGAGGGCCGGGTTGCAAGACGTTCTTGTTGAACCCAGTGTATTCGCCTCTAGAGATACACTATCGGCAGGTGGTCCCATACCTTGTCATCGTCGGAATCCAACCTCCAATAAGTGCCCGCGGTTTTGATTGTATACTATATATGTGGAGCATGAGATGCAAGCGTTCCGCTAGATTCTATTTACTTGTATTTAGACATTATTATAATATTTGAAAGATATTGGTTTCAAAACTGTTTTGGGTTATCGTAAGGTAAAAACCGTTCGTGTTTATGTGTGGACTTGGTCTTACGATTATCCTTTTCTTTTGAAAATATTTTGAACTTTAAAATTATGTTGGATGATTTACCCTTGATATTGTGCGAGTTTTACTCACTCTGGTTCACCAGACTGACCCGGTGTTTTGTAAATGCTCGGGTTAGCCAGGGGTGTACAGGTTCAGGTTATCGAATGTTGTGCAGAGACGAGCTGGAAGAGTCCAAACATATTATATTATATAGCTACTATTCTGCTGTGTGTAGTATATGAGGACAGGTTATTATAACTGTCCAGGTGTGTGATGTACTCTGATAATTGTAAGTATTTTTAAAAGCTCTCAATAAAGTTTTATTTCTATATTATATTTTGTTCCGCTGCGCTGTGAGACTCTGATTCTGTGTTGTGTTGGTTCTTCTTCTTCTTCTTCTTCTATTCTTATATTTCTTTCTTATCTCACCCTCTAAATTCTTTCTAATAACGTTCCAGTGTTTTCGGTGTTTGGAAGGTCGGCATGAGTTACGGTAAAGGTATTTAAGTCGATTTTCAGGGCCGAAAATCCCTGGGTCGTTACAGTTTGTTATTCTTCTCTGAGTGTTGTAGTGAGCCAAAATTGTATAAACACTCTAGTTGTAATCCAAGTGTATGGATATTACTTTCTGATCGTTATGAAAGTTTAGTGTTTTCTGCTTCACTAATAATACATGTTGTATATATTCTATTATATTTTATCCTTGCGTTGTGAGTTCTACGACAGGTTCCGCTGGTGTTATCATACTTTGATGATCGTCCATAGCTGCCTGGAACACCTTTCAGCGCATTATTCTTCGTGTATAGTGCAGGAGTTATGGGCGGTAGTCACAAGAACTTGCTTCAACTTCCTTACCTATTGGTGCGCCGATAATAATCTCCTCTACAACCGATGAAGCAATACAAGATAAAGCATCAAAGCTGTTGCGAACACCAATAGGATTCAGAGCTTGAACAAGTGCAGTCTTTGAACAACCGTAACGAACGCGCTTTTC